>OX459097.1:18979676-19312176 GCA_949775045.1 Metridium senile | reverse complement strand
TAGACGTCGCACTTGAATTCATTGCACCATGCATACAAACTAGTTTAGGTTTTAGAGACTGCAATAGAATAAACATGGCAATATAAAAAGATGTGTGAGTTGTGTTGTTCTTTTTTATGATACGAGGGCTTTAATGGAATAAACTGCCTCTTGATATAAGACTGATTAATTCTTATAGTAAATTATTATTATTATTATTTTCTGAGGATTTCCGATTTTCGTCAGGTCCGACGAGGAGAAAAGTTGGATAACATATTTGCTCGAATAAGCGCCGACGCGCTTATTAAATTAAATTCAAATGCGGCGCTTATTCGAGGAAGGCGCTTATTTATAATTTGGACGCGTCAAAAAATATTTTCTTTTAATCTAATGGTATATTGTCTATCTGTGCGAACATCTTACAGAATCTAACAGAGCGGCGCTTATTCGAGTAAAATACGGTAAGGTAGAATGGCTACGTCTAAAGTAAAAACTTACACTATCAAGAAGGAATCTTGTCGGGTCAAATTCATCAACTCCTTTACAACCTGCCACAACAAACTCACTGGGATCTCTCTGTGCGATGTGACAGTTGCCTAGCAACCTCTCGCCTTTACGTATCCTGAAATTTCCAGATTTGGACTCGAGAGTAAAGCTTTTACTGAAACAAATAAGAAGAAGAATTCATTATCAGTCATGGATAATTTGAGCCGTCATTATCAAGTCAGCTGTTAGGAAATTATGAAATTTTTTGCTCAATATACCGTCGTTTGCACCTACCCGTACGGGTTAACTGTCGCTACAAAAAACTTCCATAGTTTTGCGCCAAACTTTGCAATCTCCCAATGCAATCCTCTAAATAAATTGAATTTGTTGACGGTAAATTTTGCATATTATATTATTTGGTGCATCTGTTAAAGGATAGATGCATGTGCAGTACATATCTATAAATGTCTAGTAGCCTTTTTTCACGAAAGTGGTTTACAAACATGCGAAGTTTGGGGTGCCAAACTTTGAAGTTTGACTGCGAGACAGAACATGTTTTTGTCGCAACCGTTAACAGGTAGATGCAAGCGACGATATATGTGGTACATTTACATACAGCTATTTCAAAAAAAGTAGAATACTGAATACTGCATACTGAATAGTGCATTGCAAGACTGAAATGCATTGTGGGTCATGTAATATTGTTTAAAGTGAAATAAATGATAATTAGTTATTTTATTCTTAGTGCATTCCATTCAAAACAATATACAAGCTAGTTACAGGGGGTAATTATCGCTGTATATGTATTATTTACTCTGAATCAATGAGACCCACAATGCCCTTTGGTCTTGGAATGTACTATTCAGTATTCAACGTTTTTTGAAATAGCTGTATACGCGGTTTACTCTTTATGCAATGATTTACTCAAACGTTTTGCAGTATGAAAGAGTCGCTTGATGTGGTAATGAAATAGACCTCTCTACATTCCTTGTTTGTTGTCCCATTTCAGATCATGTGATGCTACCCTTGGGAATTGTTTCTTTCACATGTAAATGATATAACACGTTCATCATAAAAGAACAATTCTCAAGGGAATGACACGTGGTCTGAAATGGGCAATTTGCATACGGAGGTAAAGAGGTCTATTGATGTGCACGGGTGAGGGGGGATTTACATATATAATAGGGTGTGAATGCTATTCATAAATCCTCCCCACCCCTCTCCCCCGAAAAAAACGGTTAACAATACGGGCGCCATCTTGTAAAGTGAGCAACGAGTCACTTTACTGTGGTCGTTCAACTTACTTTGCGATGCCGAAGTACAAGTCGACGGGAGGATGCATCCGTAATACCTGACCACAGGGACAACAAAGTGTTAGTCAATGGAACTGGAATGTCATCATAATATTAATACGCTAAGCGAAAATCTTATTCCAATAAACTGTGCCACAAAACGAGTTCCATAAATGCTAAGAACAGATAATTGTGGGTGCAGTAGGGGGTAAATTGGAACGAGAAATTAAATGCTTGCAAAACTAGAAAGTCAAAGTCGTCTCGCAGCGATCTCACCTCGGCCGCCATTTCGGATTATTATTGACACAGGGAGCCCAATCATTACAAAGAGCAGCCCAAGCGTTAGGAAAAGTAGTGAATTTTTCACGGGTACCCCGACTAGTTTATCTTTAATAGGCCTTTTGCAGTAGCTTGTCACGTGATACCTCCCATCGGGAAAATCGGCTCAACGACAAAATAGCAACGTATTCAGCATCTTTAACTTGGTGTTTTTAGCCTTTTGAGCCGGTTTTGATATTTTGGAGACAATGCACTCTGTTCACCCTTTCAGAGAGAGTCAACTGTACTTTCGTTTCAAATGAGTTGAAATGCGTTTGGTGTATAAATGAAATACAGATACATGAGAAAAATATCATATGCCCTTGGCGGGAATTGAACCCCACGGTTTCAGCTTTCTAGTCCGATGTGTTACCATTGGGGGGTCCCAGGGCGATATTAATCTCTAAGGTAAATGGGCCTTTTGCAACAACATGTCACGTGACCCTACCCCTTTTAAATCGAGCAGATGTGTCAAAATGAACATCAGAAATGAAAAGAGCACCTCTACATTAGCAAGAAGCCAAAGCTTTAGCTCATAATGTTGTGCATAGGAGAAATGGCATTAAATATAAAATTCAATATGTTATAAGGATTTGTATGGAAAATATGCACTGGATCCAGAACAGATTTTCCATACAAATCCTAATAAAATACCGAATTTTGACTTATATGCCATTTCCCTCGTGTTGCATTTTTAAGAGCTGATATTTCGCCTTCTTACTAATGTTGCATGGGGTGCTCTTTTCATTTCTGATGTTCATTTTGACACAGCTGTTCGATTTAATAGGGGTAGGATCACGTGACTTGTTGTTGCAAAAGGCCTATTTGAACACCTTTGAACACCAGTACTTTTGGTTCTAATACCTTACTGGGGGAGGGAACGTTGCGTGACGACACTAAGAACGGCTGCGAGGGAGACTAGGAAATACCTTTTTGAACGAGTTATTTCACTGTTCATTACCTCACATGTAAATGCGTCAAGTTTCTTCATCTGTTTTAGAGTCTTGAGGTTGAGTCCCACGGTGCCAAGACATTTCTTTATTTCTTGTCGAAGGTCATCTTTCTCTTCATCGCTCAATATGGACAAACGAGCAGCCGCTGACCTCATGGCGGCACCTGTTCCTGGGCTCGCATTGAAACTGCAAAATGACATGAACTAAAGTAAGACAAGTGCACGATAAGTTCGCTTAATGCTCGATACTAGCATTAATTGTGAACACAGATTTCCATATTCACTGTTACTCATCATTCTGTTAAAATTGAAATTTCAACTGCTAAAAACAATCACTTGTCATTTACAGCAGTTCTCAGTCACACGTGCACCGCTCGCATGAAAAGCACCGCTATAAAACGTGAAGTTGGTGGACGTCAATCAAACTGTGTTTACAAGACGCATGGTGTTTTTACTTCGGTCGGGTTGCAAAACCTTTCTGAATTCCTACAACAACCTCTTCGTCGAATTCAGACATGTTTCGCAGCCCGACTGAAGTAAAAACACCATGCGTCTTGTAAACATAGTCTGATTGACATCCACCAACTTCACGTTTTTAAGCGGTGCTTTTTATGCGAGCGGTGCACGTGTGACTGAGAACCGCTGTAATGCTATGTGAATCCGGCTCTACTTTACGTGGACAACGTTCATGACATTGACTGTATAAGATGTCAAAGATAGGTAATATAATGAAATTTGTAACACCGTAAGAAATGTTGACTCAACTCCGACGAAGGGCTAAAACTCGAAACGTCAGTAAAGTTAAATCAACATTTTTTACGTATATCTAACACCGACGCAGCCTATACTAGTTTACTCGCTAGTTTCCATTTAAGTAAAGTCAACATTTTTTACGGTGTTACAAATTTCATTCTATTACCTATCGTTTATATCAAACACCGACGCAGCCTATACTAGTTTACTTGCTAGTTTCCATTTGTATAAGACCCCGTCTACACGGATCCGGATACTTTTGAAACCGCATACTTTTTGATGCGAATCGGCCTATCGTCCACACGAATCCAGTGAATCCGGTCACCGAAACCGCATACTTTTACTTGAATCCTCCGGATACGCGGATTCGTGTGGACGCAAATATTTCAATGCGGTTTCAGCCGGATCGGATTCGTGTAGACGAGGCCTAAGATGTCTTCAATACTTACTTTAACATCCATAGTATTTCATGTACCGCCTCTTCTTGGCCGATACCATGCTGGGCTGCACACCCATAGATATGGTCAATATTTGGCGAGTTGGCGATAGACGAATGCAGCAACTCGAATGCGTCCAATGCAGTCTTGTGTTTGCCTTTGGGTTCGCCTTTACAATTTTTCCTTAGAAAGGCAAAAATCTCGTTAATATGTCATGACATTTGCATTCGCGTACTTAGTTTTCATTGTTTCTCACAAAACTAACACTCCGTCTACACGGATCCGGATACTTTTGAAACCGCATACTTTTTGATACGAATCGGCCTATCGTCCACACGAATCCAGTGAATCCGGTCACCGAAACCGCATACTTTTGACGGGTGAATCCTAATTGGAAACGATCAACAAAATTCGTGTAGACGCAAATATTTCTATGCGGTTTCAGCCGGATCGGATTCGTGTAGACGATGCCTAATAGGTGCGCGTAGTGTTTACAAGTGTTGGTATTGTGATGCTAATTTGCCAACCATTTTCACAATAAATTGTTTAATTTTCTTTTCTTTTTTTCAATGATTGGCAAAACCATAACAAAATATGTCATATTTCAAAATCTAAACGTTATCATTCTAATCCTTAATTAAATCAGCAGGAAATTAAAATATAGTACTGTAATTTCATTGTTGATGATTCTTTTACGTGTACCAGGACGTGTTACAAATTTCGCATGTTTTGGGCTTCCTGTGTTAATGTTCTCGTAAGCGACCATCTCTCGTAAGTAGCCTGAGTATCAGGCCCTCTGGGTAGGGGAGGGGAGAAAGGACTCCTCTCCCCAGTCCCCCTCCCCCTTCCCCAGAGAGCCTGATACTCAGGCTACTCGTAAGCGACCACTTTCTCATGATCCCTGGGTGGTAGCTTACGAGAGAGTCAACTGTATACCGAAACCATAGGCCGGTCCTTCGAAGTTTGCCGGGTTTCTTAACCATTCCCCTCTATTAACTATGTTTTGACGAAAACTGACTCACTGTGTTTTCTTTAAGACTTCAAAGCGCCAGCTTAGAAACGCATCGCCATCTAGTCGTATTCCAAGTAGAGTTTCACTCATAATGTCATTGCATAGTAACAGGATCCTTTCCTCCCATTCTTGCTGGGACGTTGTTCCTTTATCTAACAAAAGAAACAACTAGTTAAACCTGGGGCCGGTTGTACGAAGGCTGGATAAAGTTATCCGCGGATAAACGTTATCCACTGCATAGGTTTTTTTATAGGTTTTATCCACTGGCAAAGAATTTATCCGGTGGATAGCGCTATTCACCCTTCGTACAACCGGCCCCTGATAAATAGGTGTGGGAATTGTTTACAAGTTTATTTATTTTATTAATTAAACTTCGTCCGAAGACAGGAGCCCACAACAGCATACCCAATTACTGAGGGTCAAATACAAGATTAATTACAACAATCATAATAATTCTGCGTATGTTGTTTATGCTTATGCTTGTCGCTAGTGTGAACCAGGCTTAAGCTTTTTCCAGCAACAACCTTTATAGAATTAGCTAATATATATGTACCTTCTTTAAACTGCCATTTGATAAGGTGTTCAGGCATGATGTCCAAAATTGTTGGAATAAGTGTTTGCATTTTCATGCTCTTCGATATTGCCAGCAAGAACTGCTTCTTTTTTAAATGGTCTTCCCCATTGCAGAACATGGACGGGATATGGCCAGCAAGCAGGTCTTTATTAAACCGGAAATTACCAAAGCCTTGTTCTTTGTCAACCTGAGTACATAAATCAGTATTTAAGAGCGTTCCTCTGAGAATATCGACCATAGGTGTGCAAAATGCCCAGAAACCGAATTCCTCATACTTTGCTCAAAGATAGCCCTCGATGTCCGTATCACAGAAATAATAGTGAAAGTTTCAACACATTGTTATTTTAGGAGAAATTCGACATTTTAGGTTTGAAGGCTTGATAAGGCGATTTCCCGGCATCACACGTACTCCGCGAGAAATGCATTTTCGAAGTGTAAACAAAATTGAATTTTGTAACTGTATAGCTCTTTTAAAAGATCGATAAACACTTGTTATTTCAGCAGTAAAATAAGTTTTTTTTATTTAGAATTGAAAATTTAATGGAATTTTGAATTTGACCTAAATTTAGTCGATTTTCAATGCCTGAAAATAGCACAAATTGAGGAGTCAAAAAAACAACTTGTTACATGACTTTATGAAATAAACAAATGTTCCTGTGAAAGAGCATCCTTTTAGCTTTTAGAAAATGTAAAAACATTTTTGGGCTACTAGAATTTCGACATTCTAGAGCTCCTCGAAAAGGCATTGTGGACACTAAAAATAGCATGTGTCACGGTGACGTGCGTGACATCGTGACACACAAACGTCTGATTAATTATGCTAATAAAACCATTTCAATGGATTTCTGTCACAATTTTAATGCATTTTAACCCTTTTTATTTCTTTAGAACAATATTTTGTATATATAGACATTTTATATAATTTTTGATACTTTTATTTTAGTATTTTATTTGTTAGGCATTGCCAAGTCCTCATTTCGTTTTGAGTAACATTACTAAATTAAGAAACGAAGCAATTCCGTAGAATTGAGGCTTCAAATATACACTATATCTATACTTAAATATGTCTATAGTTAAAATACATTGGTAAAGTTTTTGAATTGAAATGAAATTAAAAGCAGCGCTGTGCTGTAAAAATAATTAGCTAAATATATGTGCATAAATTTAATTGTTCTGCTTCAATAATTTGAGCGTGACCTTTTATTTATAGTATCTGGTACAGTACAAACACTAAAAGTGTGCAATACTTTGTACTATTTACTACGTTACCGGTGGCCCATAAATGTCACGGCAAATCTTTTATTATTCACGGCAAATCTTTTATTATTCACGGCAAATCTTTTATTGCTCGTGGCATATCATTTATTTATTCATCTATTCATGCATTTATTTACATATCTATTTTTTTATTGTTTACTTTATATTTTTTACACCAAATTTATATCATTACCACACATCATTTCCTTTTCATATATTCCTCAATGCCATCCTTGTTTTTTGTGCTTTTAAAGCAATAATAGTTCACCTTTTTCGGTCATATTTTCGCCATTCCTCTTCCCCCTCCAATGCATCCCCGCTTATTTCATGAGTGTCTTTTAAAATACTTTTTTTTGATTTTTTATTCTATTTAACCCATTTACACATATATTTCTTCTTTGTTTTTATTTATTATTTTTTATCATATTTTTTATTACTGGTTCTTTCTTTCTCCAATTATTCTATATTCCACCATCCATGGCCAATTTTTTTGTTTTCCATTTTCCATATTACTTCATTCATCTATTTACATTACTCGTTTTATTATATATCTAATTATATTTTCCACTTTTTCATCCTTCTTTTTAATGTTTCGGTTATTCTTTCACATTTTTAAGTCCCACACTACGCCCAGGTCAATGCTTATCAGTTCATCGCTTTTACAAATTGACATTGTAGCGTTTCTTAGTTTTTGCGATTGGAACTCAATGTTACATTGCAGTTTGTACTGCTACAGCTTTCTTTTAGTGTGCTAATTGGACCCATGTTTATCTTAAGTTGCGTTCTGAACATATGGAAAACTTTTTCATACCCGTATCCTCTATAAAACAAAGATTCGAGCCGTGATCATCTACTTCATTACCCCAGGAAGCCCGACACTAAGAACGGCTGCGAGGGAGACTAACGGTACTACTTCGTCCGCTATCTTGAATTTTACACAGGAATGCCGCAGCTTCAGTTTTGTTTTCGTAAGTTTTGCCGTTAGTAACTGAAAGTTTTGCCATGAATAATAACAGATTTGTCGTGAATAATAAAAGATTTGCCGTGAATAATAACAGATTTGTCGTGAATAATAAAAGATTTGCCGTGAGTAATAAAGTTTTGCCGTGACATTTATGGGCCACCGTAATTTACCACTAAATAGTGTTGATTAAACAATAGAGAACAAAAGAATTTGCATAATTTAGCAGTATTTAGTAGTATTTATGTTGCACACTTTTAGTGTTATCACTCTACCGTAGTAGCTCTATCTAATACTTGTCAGTTCACTGACGGAACAAAAAACAAAATCTTGTTCCTTATTTTCAGCTGTATGATCTTAAACCTCATGTGTTTTAGTTTCTTAGGTCTACTCTTCAATTTTGTGTGATGTATGACTTGTTTTTATTCCAGATTGTCTACTGTATTTTGATTAAAAAATCATCATCATCTAAATTTCCGGTCAAATTAATAAGCCCCTCCCCTCTATTAAGCCCCCACTCCTTTAACTGCCCCCCTCTCCTTTAACCGCCCCCCTCTCTAACGAGCTTGAAATAAAAAGCCCCCACGTGGCTTTTAGAGGACTTACGGTATGGTGAAATTAGCTTTGTTTTTAGGGCATTATGCCTGCGGACATTCACCAAGCTTTGGTGATCGATTATGCGTTATTATATTTTCATATTTTCGTTATTTCTCTGGACATTGTTGTTCTTTTCAGTTCATTGTTTATCTTTTATCTTCAATTCTCTTTTTTTTTTTTGCGTTTTTTTTATATGTTTTTTGTTTTGTTATTCTTTTGCTCTCTATTGTTTAATCAACACTATTTAGTGGCAAATAGTACAAAATATTGCACACTTTTAGTGATACTATAAATAAAAGGTCACGCTCAAATCATTGAAGCAGAACAATGAATTAAATTTATGCACATATATTTAGCTAATTATTTTTACAGCATAGCGCTGCTTTTAATTTCATTTCAATTCAAAAACTTTACCAATGTTTTTAACTATAGACATATTTAAGTATAGATATAGTGTATATTTGAAGCCTCAATTCTACGGAATTGCTTCGTTTCTTAATTTAGTAATGTTACTCAAAACGAAATGAGGACTTGGCAATGCCTAACAAATAAAATACTAAAATAAAAGTATCAAAAATTATATAAAATGTCTATATATACAAAATATTGTTCTAAAGAAATAAAAAGGGTTAAAATGCATTAAAATTGTGACAGAAATCCATTGAAATGTTTTTATTAGCATAATTAATCAGACGTTTGTGTGTCACGATGTCACGCACGTCACCGTAACACATGCTATTTTTAGTGTCCACAATGCCTTTTCGAGGAGCTCTAGAATGTCGAAATTCTAGTAGCCCAAAAATGTTTTTACATTTTCTAAAAGCTAAAAGAATGCTCTTTCACAGGAACATTTGTTTATTTCATAAAGTCATGTAACAAGTTGTTTTTTTGACTCCTCAATTTGTGCTATTTTCAGGCATTGAAAATCGACTAAATTTAGGTCAAATTCAAAATTCCATTGAATTTTCAATTCTAAATAAAAAACAATAATTTTACTGCTGAAATAACAAGTGTTTATCGATCTTTTAAAAGAGCTATACAGTTACAAAATTCAATTTTGTTTACACTTCGAAAATGCATTTCTCGCGGAGTACGTGTGATGCCGGGAAATCGCCTTATCAAGCCTTCAAACCTAAAATGTCGAATTTCTCCTAAAATAACAATGTGTTGAAACTTTCACTATTATTTCTGTGATACGGACATCGAGGGCTATCTTTGAGCAAAGTATGAGGAATTCGGTTTCTGGGCATTTTGCACACCTATGGTCGATATTCTCAGAGGAACGCTCTTAATATATCAAATACGGGAAGGAGTGTTTCACCCGACATGAAAACACGCAAAGGATTGTTCGTCAAAACGAACAGTTCCAAAATGGCGCTTCGAGACAGCAACGTTTCGGTTACTTTTAGGCATTTGTGTTTTGTTTTTATTCTTTTTTTATTGATGATAGAGTAGCAGAAAGAGTTTGTTGTCCAAATTACATAGAATTTGTTAATGTAAAGTTATGGTAAGGGCGTATTTATAGAGGTTTAACACGGGGGACAATTCTCTCGAACGACGCCATCTTGGAACTGTTGGCGATGCGACAAAAATGCTTCTACTAGGCTTTTATAAACTATTTGATATAAATCGCGCGCTCTGATTGGCTGAGAACCGTTCTCTATAACTGAACAGTGCACGGAACGTCGATTCGTTTGATTTTAACTACTGAATATTTTATAAAAGAAATAGAAAACTCGGCAGCAGTGCTCTATCGAGTCATAGAGCACTTGGGAATTTTAAGAAGACTTGAGAAGCGCTGAGAAGCACTCCGCTACGCGTCGTGCTTCTCCTAACGCTTCTCTCGTCTTCTTAAAATTCCCGCGTGATCTATGACTCGATAGAGCACGCTGCCTCGTTTTCTATTCCTTCAATACTAGCCGGAAGTGCGCGCGCGAAATCACCTGGGGCCGGTTGTACGTAGCCTGGATAGCGCTATCCACCGGATAAATCCCTATCCAGCGGATAAAATCTATAAAAAACCTATGAAGTGGATAACTTTTATCCGCGGATAGCGCTATCCAGGCTACGTACAACCGGCCCCTGTTCGCTACATACTATTTTAACAGTAGATCTCACCTTAGTTGTGTTCAGCAGCCCTGATGTAAGTCCTTTATAGTCGAGCACGGCTATCATTGGTGCACCGAAGAAATTACACCGAAACACAGTACTCTTGTACAGGTCACTTTGTTGTAAGAAAAACAGCATTCCATTCTGTAGTGACAGAAAATATCTTAATTATCCAGTTTCGTGTTATGTAGCACCGCTGTACTGTTTGTACAAAAGGCGCATTTGTACAGGGATAATCTCGATTCGGTGTAAATTTCAAATGTGATTCCGTGCTTTGCTTGGAATTTGCGAATACAATGGAACCCTGCCTTACGGCCACCCGCTTAATACGGTCACCCCGTTATTGCGGCTAATTGCAATTTTTAGGTCTCTTCGGTGGCGGGTTTAAGGGTTCCATTGTATATCATACAAATATAAAAGGGTATTTTCGATGGCATCGAAAATGGCCGACACGGCGCGCAATGCATCGTGGCTATGACGGCTCCTTTAACGATTTTTGAAATATTCATTCCATACCTTGACTAACTTGACAATCTGAAACATCTTGTGTCTGTGCGTTCCCGGTATCGGGCTTAGCCCCTCGTCTAGACCGTCCTTGAGTACACGTTGACTGAAAACAAAACATAGATATTGAAGCAACTATATATATGCCCGTAGGCTGGATTCCAAGACCAAAACAGGATGTTATTACAGCGATGATCGTTGCATCGCGAATAGCAAATTGCGAATTTGAATTTGATTTTGGGTTTTTCTGGTCCGTCAATCAGTTTGGAGGCGGAGTTTACATCAAATTAACCAATGACTTGTACGAGTTTACGTACATGGCTAAGCCTCCAAACAGATTGAATTCGAGTTGAATTCGGGATTTTTCCTGGTCCCTCAATCAGTTAAGTTGAGGGCGGAACTTAAATCAAATTAACCAATGACTTGTACGAGTTTACGTACAAGCTAAGACTCCAATCAGATTGATATTGACGGATCGGAAAAGCCTAAAATCATAGTATTTTTGAAATAGCTGTATATGACACAAAATTACAATTATACACTAGTTGGCAATGACACCTGTTATTACAAATAAACCAAATTAGTAATTAAGGAAAACAAACGGAATGAGTAAAAATCCAAATTGACGGGTAACAATAAAGGAGTTGAGGTCTTAAGGATGGGGGACATGGGGAGCTTTTGAAATCTGCAAATCTGCAAGAAAAATCGTTTAAATCCGCGAAACCGCATTCGAAATTAACGAAAATCCGCAAATGTATTAACAAAAACAACGCAACCTTTAGAACTATATTATTTGAAAATGGACTTAACAAAAATCAATTACCAACTAACAATTACGATGTCACGCAAAGTAAGGTCGTGTCACGACTAAGGGGCTGTTTATATGAAGGCGAGTTGTCCCTGCTAGCCGAGATAACTCGGGGAGTACAAAACAATAGAGTTATCCCGGCTAGAAGAGACAGCTCGCCATCATATAAACAGCCCCTAAGGTCAGTTTCTCTAAGGAGTCTAAGTATTGAAAGGACTCAAATCCGCAATTCTAACCACTTATGACGAATTCGTAAATCCGCAAAAAAAAAATACCGAATATCCGCACTAAATAATGGCCTAATCCGTCTATCCGCAAACCCCCATGTCCACCTCCTAAAACCTGGTTCACACTAGCGACATAAGCACGACTATCATGTAAACCAGTTTTCTGTTGATATTTATCGTGTCTAAATAAAGATTGATTGATTGATTGATTGATTGATTGATTGATTGATTGATTGATTGATTGATTGTTTGATTGATAAGCAACACACTCTGTGAATCATTTCTCGAATAGGTATGATAAAAAACAAGTGCGACTAAAGAGCAAAGTACAGTCCAACTGAGTCTGCGTATGTTGCTTATGCATATGCTTGTGTCGCTAGTGTGAACCAGGCTTAACTGTGAAAGAAAATGAGACTGAAATAGATTTGAAGAAGGATTTACAGTGGGAATAAAAAAACCCTGGGTACCTAGAAATATTTTAGAAATCGTTTTTTGTTCGTTGAACAACTCAGAAACAACTAAACCACCGCAAGAAGTTTGACTGATGTGTAGTATGATAAACTTTTTGTAGTTAGAGTTGTTTGTGAGTTGTTCATCGAACAATAAACGATTTCTTAAATATTTCTAGGTGCCCACGGTTTTGTGATTTGCACTGTAAAAGATGAGAGAGATTTTAACAATAATAATAATAATAATAACTTTATTTTATATAGCGACAATTACAAAAGCTCAACACCGCTTTACAATTTTAGAAGGGAAAAAAATATGATTGATAAAATTCTATATACAGTACATGGAATGAAATCTAAGCTAAATCTATATAATTAATAAAAATGTTTTAAAAAGGAAAATAAATATAAATATAAACAAAGTTACTAAATTTCATATCTTTCACAGATATAAAAATGTATCGATATATGGAAATAATTAAAAACAACAAAAAGATAAATAACGAAGGGAAATATTATTCTAGACACTGGAACCACTTTATATTTTAGCCGTTTCGTGACGGATTAACCAGCTTTTTACATTAATGTTTTGGTTGTTTTAATCTAACTGATAAAACTATTGTTTTGGTGACAGCGGTTAACCAAGAAGCTTACCTAATCCCACAGGAACATTAAAAAAGCAAAAACTCCGCATAAGTAATTACAGTGACAAACCAAAGTGGTTGATCACTTTGTAACCACACAACTGATATAAAAGGGCAAGAAAAAAGCAATTAAAAAGTGAAGTCATTTAACCCGTGAAATAGATATTAGACTAATACACCTTAGCAGTCTCTAATTCCATTGTTTTCTTTCTTTTGACTATTACACCTTGACTATTTAATTTTGTTTCACGGGTTAAAATGTCTTCACTCTATCTTGCATCTTATTGGCAGTTTAATTTCACAACTTTTTATCCACTTTCGTTATTTTCTTGCTTAACAAAACTTGCGTTGAACGCGAAAGTTTTGTTGCTTCTTAATCTTCTCTAAACAATTTATAATAAAACAATTATTCAATTCGGTATATATATATATAGCCAATTATAAAGGTGACGTCACCCATGAAATATGCCATTTTCTGCACCTTGAAATTATAACAATATTTACTTTAAGATAAATGATGTTCTAATACAACACGATTGTGTAAGTCATATAAAGACAAGTTTGCTTCTTAACCTTGGTAATCAAAGTTTACATTTAAAGATACAAAAATATCAGGACATTACGAGTTTGAAAGCACATGGATGTACATTGTAATAAGAATGCTGCCTACTGGGCTGATAACATTACATTCAGAACTAGATAACATTCGCTTGGTCAGGACTGAAAGTACCTAAGGATGTATCGATATAGTAGAACGTGGTTTCATAAGTCTATAAATAAAGGTCAAAGCTGATTCCGTTTCAGAACAATCGGTTTCTCTTTGCGTAGGAATTCGTTTAACTTTTGCATTAACGTATCAACAGGGTTATAAACCAATAACTAAAAAAAACTATTTTAAAAACGTTTTTCTAAGCTAGTATTTGATATGTTGCCAACGTACTGAGCATAACATCGATTAATGATGGTATGTTAACGATTCGACTCGTTGTTTAGACTTGCTCTAAGCCTCGCTGGTTTGATGTATTCAAAAACGCTTATCGTAGCAACATTGAACAGTAATACCGAAACACATCGCTTGTATCAACAAACATTCGCATAGAAATACCTTGAAAGACCTCGTTGAAGCCATTTGCCTCGCTTGTGTTCAACCTTGCTGCCGTTCATTTCAGGGCCAACGCGAGAGGAGTGATCCAATGCAAACTTTTGATTTGACTTTCGCATCGCGGTGGTGGTATTGAGTTACGACTTGTTGAGGGCGTTGTGGCGGAACTAATGACAAGGGTCATAAATGAGTGCCTTCAATAATCTCAATAACAATAGCTCCGTATATTTAGTCATTGCGTGATTTGTTTGTTCTGTTGATCAATCAAGAAACTTGCCTTGTCGGATGCTCATATTAAATCTGTCCGTATTACGTAATTACATCAGTTCTTCCGCAATGCATGGGAAATTGAGGAAGTTGTGATAAGCTATGGTTAATATTTGATTAAAATCGTATCATATAATTTTTAATTTCATCAGAACGTTTACATTAAAAACCACATAAAATGTTTCTGTAATGCTATTGGATGAAAATCTAATTCTATGGAAGAAGCGCTATATAAGAAATAAATTATTACCTGGGATTATTATATTTATTATTATATTAATTATTATTATTATTATTATACTCAAGTCAAGTCAAGTCAGGTCGATCTAATCTATGGTAAATGTTTAACTAAAATCGTACATTTGAACTCAAAGATTATTGTATTTCAACAGAACTTTTACATAAAAAAATCACATAACAATATTGATGGTCTGTAATAATATTCGATTGAAATTGCATAATTCCATTTTATTCAAGTCGAGTCAGGTCAAGTGTTCAATATTTAACTAAAATCGTACGTTAATGAACTTATAACCCCCTTAAGGCCAGGGCAAACGGCTTCAACATTTGCTTCAACATCCGTTCGATTTTGTTGAATGGCAATGTTGAAGCCGTTTGTCACCCCATTTCAACATTGTCATTGAAACCCTTTATCCCCCTACGTTCAACATCGTTCAATTGCAACAACCATTCTACAGCGTTCAACAAAATCCAAGAACCAATGTTGAAGCCTTTTGCCCATTTGTGACGGTCTCATATTCGGCTCCCCCACTACTGTTTAATAGTGGGGGAGGAATATGAGACCGTCACAAATGACGCCTGCTATTAAAGGAGTCTATGAACTTATAGATTATTAATTTTATCTCAACAGAAATTTTTACATAAAAAAATCACATACAAATTTGGATGATTTGTTATAATATTTGATGAAAATTGCATAATTCATTATATTCAAGTCCAGTCCAGTCCAGTCAATCTTGTTTTTACACAACTTAAAATAATTACACTGCAATTATTACCGTGTCAGCTGTTATAGCCTAGGGTTAGACCAGACAGCTGGAATAGTTTTATACGCCTATTTAAAAAATCGTTGTCGCAACCGAAGCTATACAATCCACACTCTGAAGCCTGCAAAGGATGTCGGTAATATGAACTGAATGTGTGAATTATTACGCGCTTTTTAAATAAGTATTTGTTTCATCATCTATCACTGCAAAACTTGTTATGTTAGAACATATATCACAAACGCTTATAAAAAAAATATGCTATGGATAAATCGATAGCAAGAGTAGAAATACCAACATCCTTTGCAGGCTTCAGAGTGTGGACTGTAGCTTTGATTGCGACAACGATTTTTGATAGGTGTATAATCTGCTATCGCTACCAACAGTAATAAACCAGCACGTTGAAGCCTATTACCGTATAACAAATGATTGAACAGGAAGAGGCCCTGCCTACAAAACCGAATGGTTCAGAAAACGAAGCAATTGAATCCAAAATAGTTAAAACAATAAACATAAAAAATTATGAAGAAAATTAGAAAAGGAACCCGATATCTCATAAACCAACCAAACAATAATAGGATTATCTAGGATTATTGTCACTTTTGAATTTATTTAATTAAATACCTCTGAAAGTATGACATTTTAATTTCTTGTTTCAATAATCAAAAGTTTATATATGTTTTAAGTGTTTTAATCTTTAAATTTAACAACAAAATCAGCCACATTTTTGGCTTAAAGGTTCATAGTAACCTGAAACGAATTTATTCGAACGTACGAACGTATAGACGTCATTTGTGTCGGTCGGTCACTAGTGGGGGAGGAATATGGGACCGACATGGACACAAATGACAGCTGCCAAGGAGGCTAACGAACTTACGAACGTACGTTCGGGTACCATTTCGAACACTCGCGGTTTTATTTGGGGAGAAGGGGGGGGGGGGGGGGGGGGGTCGGTCGAAATAGATTGGGTCAAGTAATCACAAAAAAATAGGTTCGATTTGCAATAATTACCGAACGAAAACGAGCTGAATCTTTCGATTACGTTCGATTATGTTAGATTACCGTACCATTCGATTCGCTACGCCCAGGTAATTCCTTGATCACAGTATCAATATCACTTCAAGATTGCCTACGTCGCGATGACGTGTGATGACGTCATTATTGTCCTTCCGTGATATATTTAACTATCCTAGATTTCTGTAAATCTTTCATGTGTACTGAACGATCACTATAATTAAATTTTATATGACATCAATGTGACCTCGCTTCGAAGCGCGCAAAGGATTGTTCGTCAAAATGTACAGTTCCAAAATGGCGCCTCGAGACAGTAACGATTTCGGGTACTTTTAGGCATTTGCGTTTTGTTTTCATTCTTTGTTATTGCTGATAGACCAGTAGAAAGCTTTTGTTCTCCAATAACATAGAAATTTGTAATGTAAAGTTAAGTTAAGGACGCCTCCTATAGAGGGTTTACACGGGAAAAAACTCTCTCGAACGACGCTATTTTGGAACTGCTGGCGATGCGGCCAAAAAGCAATCTCGTTCCCAGGGCCCTCTCTCGCCCAACCCAAAAAGGAAGGAAGGAAAGAAGGAACAAACTTTATTTAAACACGGTTATAAACATTATTCAATAGCTAAATAATTTTTTTTATATACATTAAGATTAAGTGTATAAAAAGTTTCGATACTGCATGTTTTTCAAATTGCCGTGGCCTGGAAGTTGATAATAACTATCAATTTCATTTTTAAACGCTTGGAATGTGTTTATATTCCTGATTGAAACTGGCAATTCGTTCTATAGCTTTGCAGCACTGTAGCTGAAGCTGCGTTTTAAATATTCTGTCTTTGGTCTAGGTAGGCCCCATTCGCACTAGACCAAATTTTGTTTGTTTTACCAAAAAATCTGTCATCGACGAGGTAGGAACAGTGCGAATGATATTTTTGTGTTGGGACAAAATTTGTCGCTGCCAACCAAACTTCAAATACGCCGCTGTCCTGCTCTAAAGGCCACCAAACTTTGTAAAAATGTCAATTTTGACAGGTTTGGTAATTATCACTTCAACGTGTGTTTTCAAAGTCAACAAAACCACACACTCGATCAATCGAACAGAGTTGAAACCGTGGTATTATCGTGATTTGTACGGGGAAATGTTCTATTTTTCAATAACAATTAATACTGTAGTCAAATAGCTGAATCTGCTCCAAAATGAGACGCTTAAATGTACCTATCAAGTGACACTTGGTTGACGTTTGCGATCGGCCTAATATTATAGTGCGAATACAGTTTCCAAACCAAAATTTGGTTGAGACAAACTTTGGTATGAATTTTGGTTGAGCCAAACAAGAAGAGAAATCGTCGCGCCCCATGGATATCAAAGGATATAATCAAACTTGCTCGTAAAAAGAAACGCTTATACAAACAAGCTAAATCGAGCGATAATGCCGATTTATGGGCGAAATACAAGAGCATAAACAACATGCTTAAAAAGAAATGTAATGAGGCCCGATGGGAATACCTGAAGGATTTGGCAAACAATATGCATGACAAAAAAGAACATAAACTCTTTTGGAATTACGTTAACTCAAAGCGCAAAGGGTCTAATGATCTAACTGTTATCAAGTTGGACAATGGAAGCGTAAAAACCGATGAAGGTGACATTTCTGAATGCATGAACAAATTCTTTGCATCAGTCTTCACGCGTGAAAATCTAGAGAATATTCCGTCTTTTGGTCAGATCATCACAGACGATAGCCTTAGTTCTCTTAACTGTTCAGTTGATGAAGTTGCAAAGTTACTAAAAGAGCTGAAACCTCGCAAGTCTCCTGGCCCTGATGGCCTCCACCCACTGATTCTAAAGAATTGTGCGGAAACTTTAGCTGGGTCAGTTTGCAAAATCTTTAACTTGTCTTTCTCATCAGGCAAGATACCAGACTGTTGGAAGCAAGCTGATATTATACCGCTACACAAGAAAGGTGCTAAAAACAAATGTGGAAATTACCGTCCCGTCTCATTAACTTCAATTCTTTGTAAAGTGTGTGAGAAAATTGCAAGACAACATCTCGTGGAATTCTGGATAAGTAGGAACATCTTTATCCCTAATCAATTTGGCTTCATGAAAGGCAAGTCTTGCCTGTCACAACTGTTGACTGTCTTTCATGATTGGACTCACAACAGAAATTATGGTCTTTCAACAGATGTTGTATTCTTGGATTTTTCCAAGGCGTTCGATTCTGTCCCACATGAACGCCTATTATTAAAGCTCCACGCGTACGGAATCAGAGACCCACTGTTATCATGGGTTAGAAGCTTCTTGACGAATCGCCACCAACGTGTTGTACTACGGGGACATTATTCATCCTGGACAACAGTACTTTCTGGGGTACCCCAGGGAACCGTATTGGGTCCAATTTTGTTCATTATTTACATCAATGACATAACACGGCACATAACATCTCAATGTAAATTATTCGCTGATGATATGAAAGTGTACAAAGTGTTAAGAAACGCCAACGAAGATATGCAAGAATTACAGAATGATTTACATTCTCTGGAACAATGGAGCACTGACTGGCAACTAAGCTTTAATACTACAAAATGCGAAGTGATGCGAATCTCGAAAAAGACTGACAAGTCAAGTCCTGAATATCATTTATGTGGTAGCAAGCTTAAGGCAGTATCTGAAGCCAAAGACCTCGGCATTTATATTACATCAAATCTGTCATGGAGCCTACAAGCCACCAAATGCTCAAATAAAGCTAACAGTGTTCTTGGCTTTATTAAACGGACCGTTGGACCAAAGAACCCGGACTTGTTCTCCAAACTATATAAGAGTCTAGTAAGACCTATCCTTGAATACTGTTCTCCTGTGTGGTCACCACACCTGAAGAAAGACATTGTTCTTTTGGAAAAAGTACAAAGGAGAACTTCGAGATTTGCACTTGGTGCAAATGCAAAAGATATGCCGTATGAAGATCGTTTGAAACGACTAAAATGGCCAACATTGGAAAAAAGAAGAACTTTTTCATCTTTGACTGAGTGCTATAAGACGATTAATGAACTGAACGGTTTAAACCCGCAAGATTTTTTTAGCTTTGCTAATAACTTCAAATCATTACGAGCAAATCATCGCTTCAAGCTAAAGACTAGAGCTGCTAAATTAAACAGCTATAAGCATTCTTTTTTTATACGTATTGTAAATCACTGGAACAAACTATCAAAAGAAATTGCAGAAGCAGAGAATATAAGAACATTCAAGAAAAAATTAGGAATTAAATTATTAACACATTAACCCATTATTAGACATATTTTTATTATATTAGTTTTAAATCACCTACTTGTAAATAGTTTTTATATGTTATAGACATTTGTAAATTTCAATTTTTTTATATATTTTAGGATAGTACATATTGATTGTAAACTGTTTTGTAAATTATGTTAAGGAGGTGGACTAGAAAGGGATAACCTCTTTCACCTCCTTTCACAATTTTTCATGTATTTATATTGTATATATTATTATTTATTTTTTTCCGTCTGCGTGTGATCAATTGTGAATAAACTATTATTATTATTATTATTATTATTATTATTATTATTATTATTATTATTATTATTATTATTATTATTATTATATTATTATAAACAAACTTTGGTAGGCTAGTGCGAATGGGGCCGTAGTGATAGTTTTTTCTCAATGTTACGTAATTGGTAATTAGTTTGATAGTTCTGAAATATATTTTCTAAATAGATTGGGGCACGCTTGTTCATTATTTTAAACATTAATAATGCTTTTTGTTTTTTTTTGTTGAGGTTGGCAAAAATGCTTCTCATTGGCTTATACTAGTCGGAAGTGCGCGCGCGAAATCAACTGGTTTAACGAAGAATTTTAGGACCGTAGGTTATATTCCATATACATCTATTTCAAAAATCGTTGTCGCAGCCGAAGCTATAGTCCACACTCTGAAGCCTGCAAAGGATGTCTGTTATATGGACATAATTTGTGATTTATAACACGTTTTTTAAACAAATGTCAGTGTTTCATAATCTAACACTGTAGCAGTGTTATAACACAAATACGTCCATCCAAAATATGCTATGAATATAACAAATTAAAGAAGAATTACCGACATCCTTCGGAAAGGTTCAGAGTGTGGACTGTAGCTTTGGCTGCGATAACGATTTTTGAAATAGATGTATATAAATATGTATAATGCATTTTACCACCCATCATCTCTACCACTTGGACAAAATACACTCCCCCCCCTCTGACTTACCGTAACTCTGACTGTTTTATAAAACGGTCCAGGCGATTCTTATATGACATCATTTCCTTAGATTGAAACATGGAATATATTAATAGAAATATCAGAATAAT
This sequence comes from Metridium senile, assembly GCA_949775045.1. Taxonomy (NCBI): domain Eukaryota; kingdom Metazoa; phylum Cnidaria; class Anthozoa; order Actiniaria; family Metridiidae; genus Metridium; species Metridium senile. Next base: position 19,291,072 of record OX459097.1, on the reverse strand, counting down.
CGGTAAAATCAAATAACAAGTACAGTCAGTTTGACAAGACTCGATATACTTTAAACTAGTTATTAAAAAATGTTAATTGAAAAAGTATTATAAATAATTGGGATAGTACGCTCGCGTTGATTGGTCAAAAAACCGTTTTGAGAATAGTCCTTTTCACAGTACGAAGTTCGCGTTGTTGCGCATGCGCATGATAAATTATAGTTTTGCTATGCGCATCTACTTGAACCTTGACTTGAAACTATTAGAGCGGTTTTCGTATGAGTGGGAAACTGTTCGTGATATTTACCGCACAGTTACGGTACTGTTACTGTAGAATTTTCGAATGTTTTTATAGAACTTACGGTACGGTTACGGCTACGGTACGGTACGGTCAGTTTCCCACTCGTACGAAAACCGCTCTATTCGAATTCGTGGTCACTGAACGGAGCTGAGTAAAGGTTTCGGAGTATTCTCGAGCAGGTCCAAACACTCGACTTCGTCTGGTGTTTGGACTGATCTGCTATCGAATTCTCCCAAACGCATCTCGGTTTTCATTAGCGTGTGAAAATACCGTAAACATATGTTATAGATAATGACGGATTTTACCTCAACTGAATTGTGGTTTCGCATACAACTTATCCTCGTTCTTTTCTGGATTGCTAGAAACATTTTCATCTATTTCCAAGCTCTTCTTTACTTTATGGGACTGCCGCTGTACAGTAAATTCGTTTTCTGCCAAAGAAGAATAAATAATCACTATCAAATACCCATAGTTCACTTCGGTCGTGCAGCCTACGTTCGCCATTCTTCGTCCACTTTTATTGAACTAAAGTGTATATCAGCTATACAGTCCGGATGTCATGAAAATCGTTCACCAAAACAGACATTATATATACCTCATAGCCCAGGCAACAAGATCACCAGTCTATAATTGCTTGATACCTTTCATAAGTCTTATTCCATTTCATTCAAAATATTGAAATTTTAACTGCTGAATACCAACTGAAACAACCAATCACGGGTCAGTTGCTGTAGTGTTGATGCGGTTCTACCGTAACATGGCAACGTTAATGACATTGACTATATAGTTTGTATAGCTAGAATGAATTGTTTTCCAATTTTTGAATTTCTCAATATGAGCGAAAACGTTTGCCCCTATCATCTATACGCATATTAGACATAGTTTGTTATTTTAGAAGATCAATGCATATTGGGTAGCATTGCGCAAATTTGCAGATTTGTCTGAGGGAGGGAAAGAAATGAGAAAAAAACAAAAAACATTTTGAGACTTGGCTGCCACAGGAACCTAGTAAAAATAATCACTGCAAAATATATTTTCTTTTATTATTACCTTATTGTATATATGAATTTCTTTTTACATTTCATTCAGAATGTGTTTTAGAAAGGTTATATATCTAAGGAGCCTCGATCACCACACTAAACTTCAACTGTAAAATCAAGTCTTTCCTAAATAAATAGAAACTAGCGAGTAAACTAGTACAGGCTGCGTCGGTGTTTGATATAAACGATAGGTAATAGAATGAATTAAATTTGTAACACCGTAAAAAATGTTGATTTAACTTTACTGACGTTTCGAGCTTTAGCCCTTCGTCGGAGTCCTATCATAGCTTACTATAGATAGTCCATTTATATTTTAAACATAAAGCTGCCTTGTCGACAGTGATGACTGCAGCTTCGGCTGCGACAACGGGTTTTGAAAAAAGGCATTTTATCTCAGCGACTCATTACGATATAAAATATTCCTGATTCACTGAGATATGTCGTGCTAGTTTGCTGATCAGATGTAATAATTGGAGGCCTTGTTTGGAAAACTTGGCCACAAGTATTGCCGGTATATTATAGATATATTTTATAAAATAAAATTTATAAAATCGTTGTCGCAGCAGAAGCTACAGTACCCACTCTAAAACCTGTAAAGGATATCGGTTACATGGATTTGATTTGTGATTTATTGCTCGTTTTTTAAAGAAATATTTGTATTTATATCTACCACAAGAGCATCTCGTTTTGGTCATATAACACAAACATGTACAACCAAAATATGCTATGAATAAATCGATAACAAGAGAAGAAATACCGACCTCCTTTGCAGGCTTCAGAGTGTGGACTGCCGGTCTTTGTTTGCGACAACGATTTTCGAAATAGGATTATAACGCTTACCTAGGGCTGCACTGCGATATCTTCGTTTGATTTACTTATCCAAGGTATTAAGATAAGAATGGTATTGATATTTCCCAAAGAGGATGTTGTGTCTCAATCTGTGTGTGATGTCATATCACACCTCTCAAGAAGATTGTCGATCATCAATCAGTATATATTATCTTAGCCATAGTACCGCTAAAGTAACCTATGGCAACCACTTGAGAGACGAGAGATAGATAGTTTATGGATACAACTATAGCAACCCGTAGCTTGAATTACATGTAAGGCGATTTAAACGAAGGGAAGAGAACGTAAGAGCTAATCACTATAAAGCAAAACTGCGCCTAAAATATAGGGGCCCAGAAGTCGCCTTAAGAGTGTGTCCATGATAGTCCTGACCAGGCAGTAGGTGCTACATGGGGGTTCACCGATTTTGCTCAAACTTTGTACAGTTGTAGGTCCTAGTAAGTTATTTATTATCCCAGAAACGCAATTGGATCTGTCACTTTGGTGGGAAGTTAGACCCCCCCCCCCCCCCCTTAAAATACCCATTCTATCACATGACTGGAGGCTTCGAGATTCCATGAGATAGCACAGCGCATGCGTCAAGTCATTGCACAATTACAGCTAATGAGTTGAAACACTTTGTGAAGTGTAGTGATATATAAAGTGCAGTTTACTATTATGAAAAAATAAAGGTTACTACATGTACCTTAACAAATCATTTACAGGGTCATATACTGACACAAAATACTAAAGCTGTAGAGGATTGTAAAAGGTTTTACAAATTATGATAACACCTTGCACAGTCAATAGGATGTGGAAAATATATAGCACTGTTGATAAACAAGGATAAATATACAAATAAATACAAGTCTCTGATAATACCACCCACAGCGTAATCATCTAAAATGATGTGTCAAAACAAAAGGGGGGGGGGGGGCAGTACATGGTATGCAGGGGACTTGGAAAGGTAGACTAATGTAGAGTCAACCAATCACAATAATATTAAAAAAACAAACTTCAAATTCAAAAGTTGATCATACCACTGCTAAACCCATATCAGAAATATGGGATGACCCATACATCTTTGCCCACATATGTACATAATCTAGCTTATGATTATACGGCAATGGTTTATTAAATGCAACATTTGGGGTCTAGTAGTTCACATAGCCAGGATTGAAACCTTCAATATTTGAATATAATTATTTCACAGTGTGTTATGAACATTCTATCATAATTTGTCATGCTAGAGGCAAACAACTAATCACATGATCCTTTATGTGAGTATTAATTGGATAACAATAAACTGAAAGTGTATTGTTTATGAAAGTCAATGTGTACACTGGGTGACCCAATCTTGATATAGATTGATAATTATAGGTGATATTAAATTTGTATACTTTCCACCTTTCAAATAACCTTACACCTATAGGTGTGTAGAGGAATGATGCAAGAGGAAGCCAAGGACAGATTTACCATCCTATTATGACAATATTATATATCTACTCCTAGGTTCCAACCAATTAAGAATGATCAATACAACATTGATGATATATTCAATATCAAGGCTTGCTGACTCAAGCTGGAATAAATACTGCATATTTAAATCTTCTTGAATTCAAATTCACTTCCTCCTATTGATAATATAAACATTATCAATTGCAAATCAAGGTAATGTCAGTTTTATGGCACAGGCACAAATGGTATTGCTCATTTTAATAGCAAAATTAACCATTGACAAGAAAATCTTTAACATTACAGTTTTGCAGTTTCTACTACCATTGTTACTGGTATTAAGTTATATATTATTTACACAGCCTTGATTAACAATCCTAAAATGATACACAGCCTGTCATAATTTACAACCCTAAAATGACACATTGCTGGGTCAGAAACTATCATAGAGAGGGAAAGAGACCAAACTAAAGAGGTTTCAGGAGATACCATATAAAGATTGTCAATATATATGTTAAAGGAAGCTGGATGGGTACATCGCAGCTGACACTCGGTACTGTACTAAAGCTGTTTTGCAGCTGAAGTCAAAAACAACATTTTTCTTTCTATATACTTCTGAAATGTACAATACTGTAACATTAAATATGCTAATGTAAAGGTAATAATTGGGAAATTCAAACATTCTAGCATATAAAACTATTATTGCAATACAATGTGGAAACAAGATTTTGAAGGATTTATAAAAATCTACTATATGGATTTATGAGAGAATTTTCAAACATTCTACAGAATGCTGTACTGTATGGTACAATTAACACGACACGAAATTTCAAATTTACGCATCTTTACGCTAAGTGTAAAGGAGCGTAAAGATCTTTGACAATCTTTACGCTAAAACTTTAAAGCGACGTAAAGGAGCGTAAAGATGATAAGCGTAAAGATATATTTAAGCATCTTTATGCTAAGTGTAAAGGAGCGTAAAGATCTCAGAGAAGCTTTACGCTAAAATTAAAGGAGGTTAAAGATGCGTAAAGGAATTTAACGTAATGATATCTTTACACATCTTTACACTCAGTGTAAGGGAACGTAAAGCTATCTTTACGCTATGATTAAAGAAGCATAAAGGTATCATTACATATCTTTACGCTTTAGCGTAGTTGCGTAAAGCTATCTTTACGCTATCTTTACGCTATCTTTACGCTATTAGTTTAAGTGATGTTTATAAAAAGAGAGAACGTGTTTTATAGCCGATAAAACACGTACGGTCTCAAATTTTTAAACATCTTAGCAAACACTTATTAAACGTTCTTTTATAAAAGATTCTTGTCAAAAATTGGAATTTTCTGGCCATAAAATAATGCTGCGCATGATCGTATTATTTCCGTAACACGATCATGCGCAATACGCCCTTGCTTCCCACATGCGAAAGCGATCATGAATAATAGTAACAGATGAACGCAAATAATATTAAATAGTAGAACCTAGCAAAGGTCAGTGATGAGGTATTAAAACTGAGACCTTCGATAGTGTTGTGCACTCTTTGCATAAAACATTAGTGTTTTATATCTGATAGAACACTCATTAATAACACAGCTTTCACGGCATCTTTACGCGCCTTTATATGGCTTTACGCGAGCGTAATTATATCTTTACGCTCCTTTACACAGCTTTAAGGAGAACGTAATGATATATTTACGCACCTTTACACGGCTTTAAGGAGAACGTAATGACATCTTTACATGGCTTTTCGCGAGCGTAATGACATCTTTACGCTCCTTTAAATTGAGCGTAAAGTGTTCGTTTAAGTCGCATTACGCTCGAGCGTAAAGATGTCGTAAAGCTGATCTTTACACTTTCGTAAAGGAGCGTAAAGTTTCGTAAAGATAGGCTTTACGTTATGTGACGCGGTCCTATATACCTCCCCAGTATTCCCTCCCCGAGTATTCATATTCCTTCCGATGCACAATTACAAGGAAAAACGACAACAATTATACGAGAATATGATTTACTGAACAACTACATTACAGGACTTCTACACTATTAATATCGTTCTAATTATAGTTCAGTTATACAGTTCTTGTACTATATACACTAGGTCCTAACAGTTACGAGAGTTCATGAGTTTCACCTGAGCTTAGCTTCGTCTGTTTGTCTTTATCTTGTCTCTATCTTGTCTCTTTCTCTGTCTTCGCGACCCACTAGTTTAACCCACTGACTTGATTTAGGCAGTTGACGAGGTACTTGGATCCTTTCGACTTCACAACAGCACTCCTTCTTGAACTCAACTCTTTACTTCCACTGTTTTTCCGTAGTTTCTTAATGACGCTACATTTATTGCTTAGCTTGAATTTGAATAACTATTGTATCTTTACTAGGTTATGTAACGAGGTTGTATAACCGACATTGTTCAACTATTGACCGAGTATTCTCTTGGGTCTTATTATCTCATGTTTACGAAGTTATATAACATATATTGTTTTAATGTTCTACTTGAACTCTCTGGGGTATTATATCGTCACACGTTACCTTTACGATAGCTTTACGGCGGCGTAAATTTGAAATTTCGTGTCGTGTAAGTAAGTTCAGAAATCTGCAACAATTGTTAATCTATGTCCAAGTACATAGTATTTTGCCTGAAGGCAATACTACAGACATTAATATTAATAAATTATTAATGATCTTATGATTTGATACCAAACTTATTAGTTGTTATACTGATGTCATATTGCATTCCATGTTGTCTGGAATTAATATTGGTTGTGACAGAAGCTTTGAAATCTCATGGAATCTCGAAGCCTCCAGTCATGTGATAGAATTGGAAAATTAAACGAGACTTACCTGTAAGTTGAAGTTTGATTGGAATTCTATCACATGACGGAGGCAAGAGATTACATGCCCACCCAATCATTGCATTGACCCTCCCTAGTACAACGTACATAAGCAAGCCTAGAAGCATGTAATGAATACCTGCACTAAAGGGTGTGTATCAGCAGATAAACTTATAATTTTATAATCTGAACATTGGATAATTTCCATCTTGAAGGTTATTCAAAATCATGTGTTCATGCTGGATGCTGCACATGTCAATGTCAGTGTCTAATTGATCTTATAGTAGTGTCTTTTAATATCCATGGAATCAATAATATAGATGTTCTTGAATACGCATTTTACCAAGTGTCAACCTGGAATGCGTTTACAATGTGTACATTTCTGCCACAACCAAATCCTTTAAAGAATGACTTGACGCATGCGCTGTACTATCTCATGTAATCTCTTGCCTCCGTCATGTGATAGAATTCCAATCAAACTTTAACTTACAGGTAAGTCTCGTTTAATTTTCCAATTTTGCCTCAAAAATCAGCAAAAATATAGCTAATTTTTAATGAAACAGAAAACCTCTTCTATTAATGACAGAGATGTAAAACTTGTTTCCCTATAAAGTACAGATGTCAGTAAGTGTCACCAAGCATGGAGGAACATTTTTCTTTTAAGCCGTTTCCATGGCAACAATGTTTCGGAGCAAAAATTGCCAATTTTGAATTTGCTGTAATATCTCTAGGTTTAAAAATCAATATCTCAAAAGTCCACTTTGAAAATGTCAAAAATGGCCAATTGTCAACTTAATCAATGTCGTAAATAACTAAAACAAGAAAAAAAATGTGCGGCCACTTTTTAACCTTAGCTCATATGACGGGTTTCAACTAAACGTTATTATTTCCCTCAATTTTATTATATTGTGTCTTACTAAACCAAATACAATCTTGTTTTTGATTTCACACCTCTCAAAACTAAATACGAACCCAGTGGACGACAGCTTCGGTGAGGTGGATGTACTGTTTTGAAATTTATGCAAATTACTTGTAAATTATGCAAACTTGATTTATACCTTTCATTTTAATGATATGAATATAAATCGTGTTATTAACTGAATTATTCGACGGGATAACTTACAAAAACCAGAAACTGAGGTAAGTACAATCCAGTTAGCCGAAGCAAATAGCTTGTATTTTGGGTTAATGCCGTTTAGAATTTCTTTGTCAGAGCACATGATAGAATAATATTCAGTCGTAGCTCATAAGATGAAAGTGCCTATAAACCCTGTCTGTTTGCTATTTCTATTAAAAGTACTGGTCCTAAATAACAATTTTCAAGAAGAATAAAATACTGCGATAAAAACTGTGCATTTTACAGCGGTTTGAATATGTGTTATTTGGGCTTCCTGTGTAACAAAATCGGAGTTTATTGATATGAGCTGGTGACAATATCGATGACGTAGTGACCGTGATAGCGTCTTGCAAGTTTCAATAGTTTCTATCCCGGACACTACGTCATCGATATTGTCAACAGCGCATATCAATGAACTCAGATTTTCTTTTTTACACAGGAAGCCCAAACAACACTTTTTGGGCATATTACAGTGTAAATCACAAAACCGTGGGCACCCAGAAATATTTTATAAATCGTTTATTGTTCGTTGAACAACTCAGCAACTACTATATCACCGCAAGAAGTTTGACTGATGTGTAGTATGATAAAGGTTTTGTAGTTAGAGTTGTTTTTGAGTTTTTCAACGAACAATAAACGATTTCTAAAATATTTATGTAAAACCTCTATAAAATGCACAGTTTTTATCGCAGTATTATATTCTTCTGGAAAATTGTTATTTATAGGACCAGTACTTTTAATAGAAATAGCAAACAGCCAGGGTTTATAGGCACTTTAACATCCACATCAACAACTACATGTACATCTGCATCTACAACTTACTACATCTTACTTGTGTAATCTACTACAGAACATGTTTTTGTAAATGCAATGTCTATATCTTAAAGTTCCTTACAACTCTTATATTTACAATTCTCTGATCAAGAAATATACAAATCATGCATGGTGGTTCTGTGTGACGAGAGAAGTAAAAGACAAGCAGAATGATTCTCAACACACAACGTTTTAACTGCACACATCATAGAAAGCAAGTTTTCTATTTCTTTTATAAAATACAAATTGTCATATTTGATCAACATGCAAACAAAGATAATGTGTGCTTTAATAAAGTCAGAATAAATGACTTTCTAATGGTTATTTTACAGTGGCTATTTTAGGTAACTGCATTCTACACTATATTTTGGTTGTGAATAATTCACAAATCCCGGGGGGGGGGGGGGGGGGGGGAGGAGATTTCTCCCTTTATCCAAGTGGTAGGGGTGATCAGCGTACCTTTTAGTTAAAATATTTCCAGTGCGTACCTTTTAGGGTCCATTTAGAGTTTTGGCTCAAAAATTGGTTGTGGGGTCGTTTTTACTCTGCTTTATTTGTAACTGTGCGTACCTTTTAGGGGTCATTTTCAAAATCTCTGCCGATCACCCCTACCACTTGGACAAAGGGAGTATCTTCCCCCCCCCCCCCCCCTGGGTCACAAATATTGTGCTATATAATACGTTCAAACGTGAAATCACTTATCTTAATAAACTGAGAAATATGCTTAAAAGTCCCCATCATAGTACCCTGCTCCATCTTGAAAGGTAGCCGGGCCTTTGCATTGAAGCAAGGCAAAGGTTGATCTTGCAGTGATAGAGACCTTTTAACGCCTTGAGGGGTACCTCACTTTGATGCAAAGACCCGGCTACCTTTCAAGATGGCACAGTGAACTGTGAATGGGACTAATTGACATCATTTGTAAGCCAACGAATAGTTCAAAAGCTTCAATGTTGCTTTTTTTCTTAGCCCTACAATACGATTATTGTTCGTTTTCCATTATTTAAAAATAATAAAAAATAACTGCATATTATTAGCATGTTTTCATTTGTTAGTGTCTTATCTCACTTACTATAAACTAGTAGTAGACCAGTTCCGTGATATCTGGTGCCACTGGACTATCATACTATTTGACAAAAGCTACATTTGCACAGGGTTAGCCTCAATTCAGAGTAAATTCAAATGTGTTTTCTATTGTTAAGTGATAACATTTCCCCCTGCTTTGCTTGGAATTTGTGGATATGTTAACAGCAAATCGAGGCTTAGCCTATGCAAATGCACCTTTTGTCCAATTGTACAGATGTACTATACAATGTAAAACTGTAGTACTGATACAAATGCTGCAGTTATCATGCCCATCTATCTCTCTCTCTTAAGAGTACTTCCCACTTCTGTACTCGACAATAACATAAGAACTTGTAAACGTTGCAACAGAATCCTTGATCAAATGGATTATCATCTTCTCTTAAAGTCTTTAGATATGATATCCTGGATCTGGACATGTATTCCCATGTTGTCTGTGCAGTTAGCATGAGGTACGTGTGACAACAAAGCAATAGAAACACTACAATACCAGCAGCAATAAGAACTACTAATCCAACCACAAATACAGCATTGGATAACAGCCAGTCGTACCAGGCTTTTTTATGGATCATAGCATGCCTGCAAGTCAATCCATAAATCAATGATTAGGCTCTTAATGTCTTGAATCAACTGTATTGTAAACATTATACTAGAGTACAAACACTAAAAGTGTGCAATACTTTGTACTATTTACCACTAAATAGTGTTGATTAAACAATAGAGAACAAAAGAATTTGCATAGTTTAGCAGTATTTAGTGGTATTTATGTTGCACACTTTTAGTATTTGTACTCTAATAACTATTGTTATAGAAAAGGGGTTCTATGACTAATGAACATCTTCTTTGACTTCTATCCATAATGTTTGACAAATTCCTATTTAAAAATTTGTAATTTAATTATTAAGAAGAAGGGGAGGGGCGCTGGGAGAGGAAAAGTAGGGACTGCAGACAACACTCGTAAGGTTGAATTCACCGCTGACCACACAACGGAAAATTCCCATTGGTCAAAATTAACAATCACTCATAGTCCTGTCAATCACAACTACCAACGGTAGTTGGTAGTTGTAAATAGATCAGTATAGTTGTAAAGCGCCTTGGACAATCTGGATACGAGCGCTATATAAATAGACGTTATTATTATTATTGCCCCAGAATGCATTTCGGTCTTGCAATGCACTATTCAGTATTCTACTTTTTTCAACTGTTTTCAACAAAAAATAACTTACCAAATGATATATATTGACCATGCAATAATTATATTTTGAGAAAGAAGAAAGCACCAAAAGAATTTGTGATTCCTTTCACCAACACAAGTTCCCAGCCATGGGCAGTGATGGTCATATTTGCGCACACACTTGCCGCAGTCCTCACAGTGTTTGGCTCTTAAAGGCTGTGTAAGCGAACAGTAACCACATCGCCGTAGTCTGCTGCCAAATGGTGGGCTGGCAAGAATCTTACATGTTTCTTCCGTGTTTTCTTCATCCTCTGAATGGCTCTCTCCATCAGCTTCTACTTTCTAAAACATTTGAATAAACAAGTTTTAGAGTTTTATTGATAATTTGAAACTATTCCTATTACCGAATTAATCTTGCATTTTACTGAATACCAGAGCTAAGAATGATAAAAAACTGCTAACTGCAGATCTATATGCAAAAACAAACCACCATACGTAAGTATAAACTGTAGTCAAAAATGGAAATTACTGAAATACTGTGCCTACAATACAATGTAGGCTGAAACTGCATCACAAACAAGTCCCCCTTGTTATGGAACAAAGAAGAAATAATATGGCTTCAGTCTTTTCACACTTATGAAAACCATGGTATGTTTGTGACCACAATCTTGGCAACATCTAAGTGAGACAACTGCTTCCAAAGAAGGACACTATTATTTACTGTAAAGTGCATGCCTTTTGAGAATCAATTTATTTTTTTCAAAAGCCTCCCTCCCTTACCCCTGAGGGCCTACACTGTAACTTAAGCAATTGGCACTTGATTCAAGTTGTATATGGATGGTACCGAAGACAGAGACAGAGACAGAGACAGAGACAGAGACAGAGACAGAGACAGAGACAGAGACAGAGACAGAGAAAGAGAAAGAGACAGAGAAAGAGAAAGATGAGTACATACTGCAAAAATAGTTCACTTGAATCAAGTGCCAATTATTAAAGATAGGTCCACCGCGTAAGTTGTACTAATTTCACTTAAGATCAGTACCAACAATTAATAATTACAAGTCCAGGTTCACTTCTTTAAGAAATGAATTACTGAAAATTAGTGAGAACAACACTTGGATAACTACACTTCAAGACTCCTTTTCGATACTTGCAAAGAGAGTTTTGGATTTATATGTCGTCATACAATCGTTTTCAAAGCACCCAAATTAAAGAGTTTGTTCTTCAATTATTGATCATAGCAAAACAATGCACCAAAGAACTCCGTCGACACACGTTAAACAATTCATGACATGAGGATTTTTCATTGGGATTGTCTTCAGTTATTGAATTGGTATAATGTGTATAGAGGTTTGTGGCAGTAACAATATTAAATCTCTACACGGATTTATTATGAGAATTAATGTATAGTTTATTGAATGACGGGGTCATTCGAAGATCTATTTGATTTTGTAAGTGACTTACTTCGTAAGAAACTAAGATACTATTTTGGCTTTTGATCTCGAGGTATCCAGGATCGATAAAACTGGCGACAAAATAGAATATGAAACCAACAAGAACAAGACCAAGAAAGATGGAAGCAAATAGCCAACGTCCCTCGTACGCTGACCGACTCAACTCTGTTGACAAAAAGAAAGTTCTTTTAGCCCCGGGTACGATGTTTATTAGTTTGATATCAATGTTACCTGTATCTTTCAGCAGTAATACCAAGATGATTCCTACTGTTATAAAAACGTGAAAAAATCGAGAAAAGATCCTTTCTTGCCAGTGTTTGGCTGCCATGTTGACATCGTTCGTTCTTTGTTGAAAAACAACAACATCGCGGGCTCAATTTTGATTGACCTCAATTTCATGAGCACAAAAATGCCAGGCTGGGGTAGGGAGGGTGTGGATTGATAAAGAAAGATTAGGAACGCCTGCTTCTTTTGGTCGATGCCTCATTTAGCGAACGAGGTATAGGAACATTAGGTTGCAATAATTTAAACCTATTGTATTTTCTATTGTTTGGATTCTTTTATACAGATGAGCATCATTTCCTCCAGCATTTATTCTCAATTTTGAGAAAATATTGAAAAAATGTGTTGAAGCCTATATTTGAACAATCCATGCTAGGCTTGTAGTCGGCAACACATACCCAATTTCTACAATCGTTTTGCAATAGTAAACTTCAGTTCCCTGCGCCATCCTGATCTTGAAAGGTAGCCGGGCCTTTGCAACATATAGCCTGCGTGCAGCCGGTTTCTCACGCAGGCTATTGCAACAAAGCTAGACGAACATTGATCCAGGAAATGGGGAAATGGGGTAAAAATCTACCCTGTTCATGACAGAAAACTCACAAACCCATACCCTGTTTATGACAGAAAGCTCAAAAAACCATCATCCCCGTATAGTAAATATATGGGAGTACCCCCCCGGACATTGATTTTATAAACTATTTACATACTATGAAATATGTTTCATTAATCACGCTATATACTTTGAACAATGCTTTCAGTGTGCAACCAAATGAGCACGTTACAAGGCCTTGCGGCGTCATTTTGTTTGCATCGCTTACCCTCTACCACCATACAAAAACGGTTTCTGGTTCTTTTAATCATAATTTCAATATCGGAATCATTTCAGCACCCTAGCGTACCTCTAGAAATGACCACAAAAAATTTCAGGTTATATGCACTTTAAACAATCACTCTTGTATCACTCGGTAAAAGCACCAGCATTGTTTACTCCGCTAGTCATGGTATGTCCGAGGTTATAGCCTAGTAGTGGGTGTGGACAACATTTTATTATTAGAAAAGGACATTCATTTTCTGCAGTGAACATTTTTATTGTGTAAAAATATATATATATATACCTGTATATATATTTATATAATATTTTCTAGTATCTCAAATCAAATGAATAAACAAAACAAACAAACAAACAAACAAACAAACAAAACAAAACAAAACAAATTAATAAACAAAGCAAACAAACCAAATAAACAAAACAAAACAAACAAACAAAATAAACAAACAATTGATAACAAAACAAAAACCCCTGGAGGGTATTCCCTTTGTCCAAGTGGTAGGGGTGATCGGCAATCAATTTTTCAAATGTCCCCTAAAAGGTATGCATAAATTACAATAACTGTTAGAGCCTTGTTGTTTTTAACCCCTAAAAGGTATGACTTTGCAACGTTCTTGGCAGCCTAGCTTACTTTTAGCAACAAAACAGTAGAAATATGACGCTTACAGGTACAGAATCAGGTTACATAACTGACTTTTATGCCAGAACCCTAAAAGGTACGCACAGGAAATATTTTCAACCCTAAACGGTACACCGATCACCCCTACCACTTGGACAAAGGAAGTAGAGACTTCATCCAAGTTAGGTTATAAACTATCAACTGAACTAAAATCCATATCATTCTCTTCATGTTTGTTCAACGGTGTTTGTAATGATCCACGGTAGACCATCATCTCCTGTTGTACAATCTAGGTCATCATCATTGTCTTCAACTTCAAACCATGTACTTGTAATTGCACAGGAATCTGTTTCACTATCAGAATAATGATCACTGTCTTCAGTTTGTATGCTATCTGTATGTGCACATCCACTCCAGTAGATACTAGAGCTGCCACCATCTTCTTTGTTCCAACAGATGTCACTGTTTTGATCACTAACTTCTAGATCCCAGTCTTCCTCAGTGGTGGTGTTGTCATTGTCATCAATCACAGAGTGTTCATTAATATCATTCCAATCATTACTATCTTCACTATCGCTAGTCTGCCATTGTGGAGGACTGTATAGTACTGCATTGCTATCTGATGTTAGCTTGAGTGTTGACTCTTGTAATACTGATCTGCAATAAATTAATATATTGGTAAAATTAAGGGGGATTTCATTTATAAGTGTATGAGGGGGAGGGGGTCATAAATATATTGGTAACATTAAGGGGCTATCATTTATAAGTGTATGAGGGGGAGGGGGCTGTTCATATATTGGTAACATTAAGGGGCTTTCATATAAAAGTGTATGAGGCGGGAGGGGGTTGTAAATTGGTAACATTAAGGGGCTATCATTTATAAGTGTATGAGGGGGGAGGGGTCGGCAAAATCAACTGTACTCTGTTCCAAACATTATCGATCAATCAGAGCCAATCCGAAGCATTTTTGTGGCATCGCTTAAAGTTCTAAAATGTCGTATGTTCAAGAGTTGTTTCCCATGTTTAACCCTCTATTACTGTGCGAATCGCCGTACCGCAGTCACTTACAAAAACTTTTGATAGATTTTTGACATTATCTTGACATTTTTTTCATCTCTGCAATCGGACAAGTTACAGACATCAAAGTTTCTAAAGTCTCCGCCTGTCGATATAAACTTGTACCTGATTGGTCCATTGAGATGGAAAAATGTCAAAATAATGTCAAAAATTCATCAAGTGACTATACGGTACAGCGAGCCGCACAGTAATACGTCCTTAACATAACTTAACATTAAAAAAATATATATGTAGCTTGGACAACAAAATCTTTCTCCTGCTCTATCAGCGATAAAAAGAATAAAAACAAAACCTGAAAGTAACCGAAATCGTTTCTGTCTCGAGGCGCCATTTTGGAACTGTTCTCTCTGACAAACAATTCTTTACAGGCTTCAAAGCGAGATCATTGGTTCGCAGTACAGTGGAACCCCGCCTTACGGCCACTCACTTAATATGGCCACCCCGTTATTGCGGCCAGATTTTTAGGTCCCGCCGAAATGCATGCCCATACAATTGCTATAAAATTTACTCGCTTAATGCGGCCACCCCGTTAATACGGCCACCCCGTTAATACGGCCACTTTGGGCTGCCCTTTCTGTGGCCGGGTTAACAGGGTTCCACTGTACTTGTCTCAATAAACCCTTGTGTTGTGTACCTGAGGTCGTCTATTGTTTCACACAGTTCTTGTAATCTTCCCATAGAAAACAATTTGGTAAGCTCATATGGTTTGGGCTTGTCATCATCATCCTCTTCATCATCATCATCATAACCATCTACTGTTTCTTCCTCATAACCAGTTGGCTGGGCAAGGAACCAAAGTAGTCTTTCCACTTCATAGATAATCTTTTGTGCTTGTGTTGTAGTACTTTTTCTGTAAGGATATTCCACTTGTGTTATCTAGAGCAAACAACAGGGTTCGTGCTGATGTCAGTAAACAGAATCTAAGGAGTGTTCAAGGAGTTTTCAAGGACCAAAAAGTAATTTTTAAGCACTTTTTGCGACAACTTTGATATACGAAAATTTACGAATTTACGAAAATGATGTACAATACTAGAATTTTTACTTAACTTTAATTTGCAATACTAGAATTTTTACCCTACTTTAGCTAGAATTAAGGAGTTTTTAAGGAGTTTTTGCTGGTTTTCTAAAATTCAAGGGCTTTTCAAGTGCCCTTAAACACGTAAATCAAATCTAAGGAGTTTTCAAGGAGTTTAAGGAGTAGCACGAACCCTGAAACAAGCAATAACCATATAGTCAGAAACTCATTGAAACGAGCAACACTATAACCAAGCTATGACTTATTCAGATATTCAAATTAGGGATTTTGATAGAAGAAAGGAAAAACTCGAGTTACGCGGCGCTTCGAGTTACGCACTTCGAATTACGCGCTTCCAGTTACGCGCTTCGAGTTACGTAACAATGACAAAAAAAATATTCGTGCAAGTTGAAAAAAAAAAATCCTGCAAATACGTAGAATGGGAAAAAAATATCCTGCAAAACAAATTTGCCCACCCCTTACACGCTCTTGTCATAACTCGAACTTGAAACGACGAAACAATATTTCGAGTTACACGCTATTTGGAAAATAGTAGAAAAGTTTCATTCTATTTCTTTTCTTCATAAACAGTAGACACTATGAGTTTGTAGTTAGTTTATTTTGTAGAAACGAAACAAGATTGTACTTAGTTTTATTTTGATACGCGAAAACATACCTATGTACTAATGGGTATTTTAAAACACAAAACCAGATTGTACCGGCTTAGCAATATTTTAGTAAACGAAACGAGTTTGTTGCAGCTAATAGTCATAAAGCTGTCATCAACTTTCTTTTTTTTCTAGGAATAAATCAGGTTTCTCTGGTATTTTTATTATCGTTTTCTAATATTGTTTATTTTTTTTAAAAAGAGCTAGCGCGTAACTCGAAAATATTGTTTCGTTGTTTCAAGTTCGAGTTACGACAAGAGCGCGTATCTCGAAAATATTGCTTCGTTGTTTCAAGTTCGAGTTACAACAATAGCGCGTATCTCGAAAATATTGCTTCGTTGTTTCAAGTTCGAGTTACGCGCATATGTCAAAATGGGTGTGGCGAGAGCATCACTCGAAAAGCGTGTAACTTGAATCGCATAGCGCCAAATGGACTCACCAGTTTATATGGTTGACCAAATGATTGCCTTTCTATACAAGGTACTTCACATGTTTCGTTCTTGACAAAGAGTGCCATCTGTGAACAGCAGCCAAGATGCTCTGTTCCTATTGGCCCACTACCAATCCCTTCAAATGTTACCATGTATCCATATTTATTAGCTTGTGTTGTAGACCTACAGCAATCATACAGGATACAGTTACACCATAGAAGTCTTACCAGTTGCAACACTTAAAGCATGCAAAACATATCTCTATATATGTAATACTAAATTGTATTTATAATTACCACCGATTTCATTGCTATCAGACAAAAAAACTTTGTGAAGCAAAGTTGGCGTCACTCTTCCGTCAATCAAACACAATTTGTCTAGACAACTAATTACGCGAACTGTAAACAACGGTTGATGTAAACTTAAAACAGGTAGAAATGTTATTCTAAAAAGAAAATTGTGCCAAGAATACCATTATTAACTTATTTAGTTTAAAATTTGTTTTTTTGATACCTAAAATATCTCTTTTAGGCCCGAAAAATAGTTTTTCATTGAACTGTCATTCAAAAGTTGTTTGTAAAATGTCTAGACAAATGTGTTTGATTGACGGAAGAGAGTCGTCAACTCACTTCACGAGTTCTGTTGGCACGTATCAATGAACTCGGTGGTAAACAATAGAAAACAATAGATTTAGCATTAAACAGTAGCCCTAAACTACAATGTCCAGCTGCGTATCCAGCTTGGTTGGTCCTTGTGGTGTAGTGGTAACACATCGGAATAGAAAGCAGAAACTGTGGGGTTCAACTCCTGCCAAGAGCAATTGATATTTTTCTTAACACTTTTACTCTGATGAAGGGCTAAAGGGCTAAAGCTCGAAACGTCAGTAAAGTTAAGTCAACATTTTTTACGGTGTTACAAATTTCATTATTTTATCTTTGATATTTTTCTCATGTATCTGTATTTTTGTAAGAGCTTAGTATTCACCAGTTTTTTAAATGTATCAATTACAATCATTGTTTTCTCACCATTCTTGGAATTCCTTTCTTGTCCATTCAAACTTATGGTCCCAGTGACGAAACCCTTCCAAATTAGGAAACAAGACATTGAATTCAGCATTAGGAGTGGTAACCATGACAACCTTAGGTGACAGCTGACCAAATAATACTGCAGGCATTTGTTCAAGGTGTTCTGGTATAAGGTGTTCAATACTAAAGATAATACCAAATATCATATATAAATGTATATCAAATATTATAAAACTTCACAAATAATCCTCCGTATTTCAGTCATGTGGTAATCCATTATTTTGCGATATTGGGCAGCAATCTATTGGACTGCAGCATTTTAATTGTTTACTTGAGATATTTTGAAAACATTGTTTGTTTGGTATAATAAAACACATATAGGATTCATTCTCACCCATTAATTATGGTAGATAATGGCAGAATTAAATCTCTGTATTATATAATAATAATGAATTCTCAACTTAAATATTCTGCAATAATAGGCTCGGACGAATCAAATAAGTGTATAATATATCACACAATGTTTCAAGTTTCGTGTTTATAACAAAATAAATATAGATATTTACAATGTTATCACCCTCCCGCAAATAGCAACAACTAATAAAGGAGGGAGGCAATAAAGTATATGTCATTGAAGATGATAGATCGAGTTCACATAAGGCATTTTAACTTACATTTCTACACATGATATAAGATCAAAAGCACAAAATCTATCATCTGCTTGAGAAATGGACCCTAATAAATGAAAAAAATAATATGATATTAATTGAGTGATCTGTGGTCATACTATAGAATGTAATAATGGGTACATAAGTAATATTTAAGTACATACCTTGTAGGATACTAACCGTAAAAGGTGTCTCCCTTATTCCAAGATAATCACACAACAAAGGCTGTATTCTAAAAGTATTCTCTTTTAATAACTCTTCATCAATATCCACACCAACGAGATGCTCCATCACAATCTCATTTCTGATAAGATACCTTAACAGCTTTGCCTCGGCACATCCAAAGTCTAAAACCTACAAAGTAAACATGAACTCGTTCGCACTTTTTTATAATTTTTTGATCAGCCTGGTAGAGCTGGTACTCCGGCGGTCATTTTTAGCGACATCTTCTTAGAAGCAAAACACAAGTTGAGCAAATATTATAGAAAAACTGCTTCAAAATTAATTAAAACAATTATGGCTTGTTATTCTGTTGCAACCAACTTTTTTTCCCCACTATTGTTCAATAAACTTTTACCACAGGGACCCCTAATCAATCTTTAATTGTAAATAGATGAAATAAAAACTTGTGTTTTAGTGATTTTTTTGTCGCGCGCATGATTGTTGAAAATCACGTGGGATTCCTGTGTTAATAAAATTCAATGAATGGCAAAGTTCAAAAACTTTTCTCGCGTAGCTTTTCTCGGTAAATCTCTCTTTTACATCACACGGGTGGGCAATTTGCAATGCAAGGGCACTCTTACCACAGGAAACCCAACCATGAAATAAGTATATTATATAATCAGGGTAATATAATAAAATAAGTGCAAGTCAACACAGGAAACCCAAGCGGCGAGTAATTTCATTTACGCGATTTTGTTCGCGATTTTGTTCGCGATTTTAAACAATTATTAATTGATTAGGGGTCTCTGTGCTTTTACGCAGAATAGAAGATATATATTATCTTTTACGAAAAGCACGATAATAGGATGTGTGTGATAACATCAAAATCACTTATTCTTTTATGCGGGTATCTAATGTATTACTAATACATTAGATACCCGCATAAAAGAATAAGACTAAGTCATGCTATCGAGGCTGAGGTTGAACGACAAGAACCATGAATAGGTCTTTAATCGTGATATATATTTAGATTGACATTCTTTAGACTCACTTTCTTGGCGTTGTACTTGTTGATCATTTGATGAACGACCATATATCTTTGTCTGTACACCGGGGGATTGAAGGATATACCAGCTTTTTCCTCTTCTTCTGAACCTTGGCATCCTTGTTGGATAGATGTGGCAGCACAACTATCAACTCCTTCACTCATTTTACAGCATCACATCAGAGTATAACGCAAAGTTTTGAAAGAATATAATATGCGATGCATAAAAACACTTCCAGCCGCCATATTGTTACTGCGATAGACCGCTGAAATCAAATTTCGCGGAATTTTGTAAAAAATTCCTTCCTGTTCCTTCCAAAGGGCCGTCATCGAGAGAATACAGTATTAGATTTGAATCATTTTACAAGATAAGGCCTATAATTCTTACAAAATATTCTTTTTTATTTTCATAAATGCATTAGAAGATTCATGGAAGTTAGTTCGGTTGGGCTGCCTGTGCTGAAGTTTCAAAGAAGAGTGAGACTAGGTACCACAACATTGCACCACGATTGCACCACAACAAGCCATAGAACTGAGACGTCTATTTTTAGGATAGGTGTAATATTTAATGGCGCCAAGGTATATATATAACTCAATGCTTCTTCATTTTACCATCAGTTAACTTCTATAGTCTTATAGAACAGATTTTCTTCTTAACCTTTGATATATTTCTATATGATGTCAGGTACCTGTTCGTCTGCCAACGTTAACTCAGTCGAGGGGCTGCCGTCAAGACATGCCATCAAACGAAAAGTCAAAAGCAATGTCAAAACGAACAAGTACACCAAGGAACAGGAGACGGAATTATTAACTAGACTGTTTTATAGTGGCTCAGAAGAAGACTTGTACGATGATTACACTAGTGAGTACGTAGAACAAGAGGACGATGATTTGATACTAACGGATGACGAACTAGATGATCAATATCCTTGTCAGCTGGACTTCGTTAACCTAAAGCAAGGAAGAATCACACGCAAACCAAACAGAAAAACCGGAATGAAGAAAATCAATGCCAGTTGCCTTAAAAGTATGAAAACCAACCACGTAAATGCAGATATAAATGTTTCAATTTCTTTTTACAAGAAAGTGAAGCACGCAAGAGTATGTATCATAAAAAGGCAAGTTAGGAAAGCTTTAGAGAGAATGAGAGTTGCAGAATTGAAAACTGCAAAAAACTGGGATGTAGAACTTTGTCATCAAGTCAATCAATCCCCAGAGAAAAACTCCTCTACGATTAGGCCATCAAATAATTATCATCACAACAAAGATCATGTTTTGAGAGGAGACAATGGCGATAAGTTTGCTAGTGAGACTTTACTCTCTGGACTCATTGCAATTCAAGAAAGAGAAATTACTCCAGAAGACTTCGACCTATTGTTACAGCTAGATACTTTCGTTGAAGTGAAAACTGTACCAAAGTCTGTAATTGACTCGCTGAGAACTGAAGTTATAGATCACACCAAAGATATTTGCTGTATGATTTGCATGCAAGATTATGAATTAGGACAGGTTACCAAGTACCTAAAATGTAACCACTTCTTTCATAGTAATTGCATCAGAACATGGCTAAATGCCAATTCCACTAAATGTCCATTGGATGGTTTAGAAGTATGTTGACTGCCGACTGAGGATAGTTTAATTGCTATTAGTATAATTATTAAAATTTAGTCATAATTAAAAGAATAAAATATAAATATATTCATATATATAACTATTGGTAAACACGCATTCTGATTGGTCATGATGGGGTGTTCTTTATGAGAGCACACAGTACATGTTTGCATATTGATCAAGTGTGTCAATTTGTGTATGTGGGAGGGGGGGAGCTACTCGCTTTGTCATAGTGGTAGGGGTGATCGGATTTTCACCCTCAAAGTTAGTATGTATACAACTATGCGATGCGACTACATCACAGACGTACTTTTTAGGGGTGGAAATCAACAAGGCTTCAATAGCTTTTTTAATTTATCCATACCTTTAAGGGTCAATTTCAAAACCGACTGCCGATCACCCCTATCACTTCGACAATGGGCCGTACACCATCACATTTCTTTCTTTCCCCTCCCTCCTCCCCCTAGAACTAAAATTTTCTTCAACTATTTTTATTGTGATTGTTATTGAAACATATATATATTGATTTACAACTTACAGTTTCTTCTTTGCAATATTACAATTATTCTTATCAAAATTATATACATATTTAGTAATGTTATTTCTTATCAATATTTTCTCACAATTTTTTATATAGTTAATATAATTAAGTAAATAAATAAAAAATAAATAATAGGGAAAGAGATAAAAGGAAAAAAAAATAATAAACTATAAAATTGTACAATTAATATTTAACTTTTTTTTCTTTTAAATTTATTCAACCACTAGGTAAATTGGATATTACACAAGCTGTTGTTTATCTCTTCTTGTTAAACGGTGTTAAACATAAGAAAAAGAATTCACAAAGCAATTGTTGTCAGGTCTTGTAGTTTGACAGAACTGTCTAGCATTTGATTCCGATAATCCCGAGTTCGGCTGACAAATCAAATTTTCATACTTGATTGTCACGTGAGTAAAGTTTGACAGAGAAAACTACTTTATAAATTTTATGAAGGAAGAAACAAACTCAGAAGACCTTTAAAGTGAAGAGGACTAAGTTTTAAAACCATGGCTCGGCAGCGGAGAAATGTAGAGTTAAAGTCCAGCTGGTTGTGCTATTAATATTATATAATGACGACTCCAAAACGCAGGAATATCTCGGAGAATGTCCGTCTTCTTCATGACTCTCTTATCAACATTTTGAACGATGAAGATCGCGCTTATTTTATACATTCACTCAACAAATATCAAAAAGACCGAGATGTCATTGAACTTGTTGCATCTTTGAAAAGCGTGTTAGATTCTCCAAGAAAACAGAAAGTGTACCCGCTTTTACGGGAAATCATTCCATCGAGCGATAAGCGTTATTTTGAGAAGACTTGGCATGCGGGAAGTAGGCCACAATCACTGCACTCAAGTAGTAAAGAATGGACTCTAACAAGACCTCGTTCACAATCTCGACCTGTCGAACCTTTAAGTCGATCTAAAATTTATTCAAGTCTACCAGAAAACCTTGATAAATACGATTCAGGAATCGATATTTCGAACCTGAAAAATGGGTCGAACTTGCGAAGTTCAAGTCATAAATATCCTATCCGACGATTGTATATCAAACGAGCGCAAGGTACAGGCTTTGGCTTTTCAATGCGAGGAGGTTCAGAACATGGAGTTGGTTTGTATGTGTCTGCTGTGGACGAGAATTCTTTGGCGGAATATGAAGGTTTACTGCCTGGGGATCACATTCTTTCTGTCAATGAGATAAATTTCGATGGCTTGACTCATGATCAGGCTGTTAAGGTTAGTTTAAATTATTTTAAAGATAACTTTTAAAACGCTTATTTTCGTACCCAGTCGTGAATGTTTTGGGATTACTTTTCCTTTTCATATCCATAAAGGCTTCTTTATTTTTTGCGCGCGTGTGATAGTATTCCTCAGTGTCTTCTGTTTGTCTATCACGAAAGCCATTTGTATGCCCGGTCGTAAAAGGGAATTGTTTCTTCTTGTTGCTAAGCAGAACGCAGCTCGAACTAAACCAGGGATTTTGACTATTGTTATTTGAATGCACGATTGATAAAGCGTATCCATTTTACGTAGTTTCGTAACTACTATCTAGGTTAAAATATGTACATAAACTGTGGTGGACTATAGAAATATTTTTCGTTTGTTTACATATTAGGCTTCCGCTAAAAATGTTACGGTTTCTTAAAAGCAACACATGCTTCTATTTGCTGAATTTTTCAATTATTTTTGATTCTTATTTTAACTGTTTGGATAGAGAATAAGCCTTGTGTTTACATAGACTTGGTGTGAGATCTTTACATACATAGCGGACAATAACACTCTCGTCTTGTATTTATTTTTAACTGCAATTTCTTGATCTTGTCACGAAACGACCTCATGACTCCATATAGTATAAACCAGAAATATGATGCAAAGATTTAGTTTTCAGTTGCTTTCTTGTTTTAATAATCATCCAACCGTCTGAATAATTTATCATTTACTTAACAATAAATTATTACGCTAAAAAAAGTAATCAATTATCTAAGACGATTTTTATGAGTCATAAATGTAAAAAATATTTAGGAAAGTTTGCTTAAAGTTTTTCTTTTATGTAGGATCAGGGCTGGCTTTCAAGTTGTTATCCATTATTACTTGAAGGATTCCTGTGTTCTCCCCATAGTAACCTTTGGTACATACTATTCCTATATCATAGGAATGCTTAAAAATGTTATTAGAGTTTTCATCTTTAATTCCCTTTAATACCTCAGTAAAGTTAAATTAACATTTTTTTACAGTGTTACAAATTTCTTCTATTTTTAACATAATTAGAAAGTCCACACTAAAAACATAAATCATTAAGTTGCAATCGACAATAACACCCTTTTTCATTAACAAACATCATAATTATAATATTATATAAATATAAATATTTTATAACCATCACTCCCCGTCGGGGCCCTTCCGTGGGATTCACTCACACTCACTACCGCTACATTCAATATTTACAACACACAACTCTGCTCACATGGTGATTTTCAAGGAGGAAAACTGGATAACCGGAGAAAAACCCTCGTGGCATGAGAGAGAACAACACATTAAACAAACTCTATTCACTTGTCGCCCGAGCTGGGAATCTAACCCAGATTACAGTGGTGAGAGCCCAGCACTCTCACTGCTAGGCCACTCATGCCACCCATATTTCATTTCTATAGCACACACATCAACTACTCAAACATGCATGCCTTCCAGTCTTTCATTTGCTACAAGTTAGCGTTATTGAAATTGTCTAAACATTTCTCATCTTTAAATAAACGTAGGACATTATCATATTTTTTAAAATTCATATTTCAATTGACCACTACTTCAAAATTATAGATTAGTATGACAACAACAAAGGAAAAAAGTTTGAGACAATTAAAAATCTTCCATTCTTGAGGAGTTGTGACAATTTCAAAAATGTGAAGGCCAGTAAGAAAGCAGTTCACTGAACACATACAAATCGCTGTAATTTTGATATCAAATAGCTTACACAGAATTATATTTATAGCAATAAAACTTGCGAAAAATACATATTTCTGCTTGCTATTCTTACATTCTGATGATGGTCATCGGATGATGACCGAAATATCACTTTACTACCTGTAGTAAAATGTTTTAAAAATGGCTTCTTGTTGTCACATTTTTAATTCGAATATGTGCCCTATTAAACAAATATTTTCAAGGTCATTTTCAATTTTGAAAGTCAATTGGCATTCGGTCAATATATTAGGTATTAATAAGTATTCTTAAAATGTGTTATTATATTATCATACAAACTATTACTGAATTCATTGCAGATAATCAAAAGCAATAAGAAACTCAATATGGTTGTGCGTTCAGTTGGTTGTATCCCCAATACATTTGTGGCAGAGGCAACCTATAAATGGATTGATCCGTCAGGTAAAAGGGTGACACCACCCTCACATATGGATTCTAATGGACGAGAGATGTCATTAGATGGGATACACAGAAGTGATTTAAGGTTGCTAGGTGATGATGATGAGAGAAAGGTATGCTGTATCAAAGTAATAGAAAATGCTGACTTAACTTAACTGACGTTTCGAACTTTAGCCCTTTGTTCCTTTTTTACTCCGACGAAGGGCTAAAGCTCGAAATGTCAGTAAACTTAAGTCAACATTTTTTACGGTGTGAAAAATTTCATTATATTACCTATCTTTTATATCAAACACCAACGCAGCCTATACTAGTTTACTCACTAGTTTCCATTTATATAATAGAAAATGCAATAACTAAGTGAGACTAAGTGAGACCAGGAGGGTGCATGAATTTCGCTATCCACCGGATTAATCCTTATCCAGCAGATAAAATCTATTTATCCACCCTTCGTACAACTGGCCCTGAGTAGTTCAGTGGTAGAGCATCCGTCTAGATAATTGGAACAGGGTCTGAATGGGGTTAACTGTTAACTGAGAAACGGCTAAAAATTTAACAGTTAACTGAGAATTCCGTGTCTTTTTAGGATAGCTTATATTTCTTTGTTTTTTTATTAATAAATTTGAAAATAAATATTTCTTTGCTTTTAAAAGAACTGAAATTTAACTGATAACTGAGAAAATTGCTAAAATTTAGCTGTTAACTGATATTGGGACCCTCCCATTCAGACCCTGTTGGAAGCTCGTGGGTTTGTTTCCCACCTGGGGCTCAAAATATTTCAAGGTTGTAGTTGCATGTGTCTATTTATCGTGGGGTTATTTCATGTATCATAAGTGAGACAACTGCTTCACAAAAAGGGAAACAAGTCCTTACCGTAATGCGCATGCTTTTTGGGCTTCAATTTGTTGTTAACACCACACCCCCTCCCCCGTTGGTCTGTCAGTCATCAAGGGATCATGTTAACTGAAAACCAACATTGCATGGAGGGGGAGGGGAGGGGATGAATAAAGTGGGACTACTCGAACCAAGGCCACCCAAACAAATTTTTCACAAATTATTCAATCCAAATACAAGATAATTCTGGTGTTTTTGTTGACACTTTGATATTATATTTCGACAGTAACATTTTCTGAATCATAAATTTCCCCTAATTCTATTGTTTAGATACTTGGACGTGATTGGATGATTTGTGAAAAATTTGTTTAGGTAGTCGCACTGTAAATATTGTGAAAACACACAGTTAAAGGTGAGATAGAGAAAACTGTCTCACTACATGTAGTTTTTGCCAAGATTGGCAGCATGCCGTGTGCAGTTACAAAGTACACAGGAATTGGATGAACATGAGAGAGAATTACAGCCAAACCTACAGAAGCGTTCATATTGAGGTTGGAAGGCTCGATTTATTCTTCCAAACTTGATTTTAAATTTGTTTTGAAATTTGCACCAAATCTCAGGAACCTTATATATCTTGATCTGCCCTTTTACATTATGAGGTTCATTTCTTAATTACATTAATTAGGGAAACTAGTACCCAGTCCTTTACTCAATTTGGTATTGGCCAATTGGCCTGTATGATTGAAGTCAAACTCATTTATATTTTTAGTTTGTGCATTCTTTATATGTACAGGTTAATATCTATGTGGATGATGGTGATAAACTGGGCTTGAGGATAAGAGGCGGTGCCGAGTATGGCCTTGGTATATACATTGCTGGTGTTGACTTGAACTCTGCAGCTGAAAAGGCTGGCTTAAAGGTGTGTATGGCTGAAACAAAAGAACACCAGTAAACATGAATGATTGGGGGGGGGGGGGGGATTATAAACTCCACAATAGGGGGGGGGGGGGGGTCCTCAAAATCACATGTCTTTGTAATCACACTTTCCTTGTTGCTAAAAAAGTATATATATACCCCTCCCCCTTATTTGCCCAGTTTATAACTAAAGCAAAAAATATATAACAACCCCCCAAATAGCTTCCAAAAATAACGTGACTTCCCCTCAATATTGCCGTCCCCCCCCTCCCACACACACCCATATACTAATAAATGAAAGTCCCTTCAGTCAATGTTTTGATTGATATGTATAGTGTGGTGACCAGATAATGGATGTTAATAGTGTCAGCTCCCCCCCCCCCCCCCCCCTCCCCACACACACACCCATATACTAATAAATGAAAGTCCCTTCAGTCAATGTTTTGATTGATGTGTTTAGTGTGGAGACCAGATAATGGATGTCAATGGCTACAGCTTCCTGAACATCAACCATGAAGATGCTGTCAAAGTACTCAAGTCTGCCAGGAATATGATGGTAACAATGAAGGATGTTGGAAGACTGCCTTTTGCTAAAACAACAACAGACAAGACAAGGTGGACCAAGGGGAAACTACCTTCAAACACTTCTTTACAGAGGTAGGTGGATTTTATATCACACTGTGCGTTACAAACTACAATCCATAGATCCACTATCCACTATCCATTGTGTTCTACCTTAGTTACTGTTGCTACGTCTGACAAGCCAAATCCTCTATAGGGAGTATAAAAGTGAGGTTCAACTCAATATATTGAGTACATTGTACTCAATGACACATCTACATTTATGTTTACTCTTAATAATGAGTTGGGTTAACTCACTATAAAGTGTCATCCTGAATGCATGATTAACTCAATATACTGAGTTGTATCTACTCAGCCGTGTTTGCAGTGCATGCATCACAGTATATATATATTTTTCATTTATAAAAAAAAATGATAAATAAACTCGCATATCAATTATTTTTTGCACTTTGATTATGGTAATAAAACGAATTTTGCATGTCAATGCTGAATGGTTTAAAAGCTAATTTAACAGATCAAAAATGTCAAGCCTTATTTATTTTATCCTGGAAAACGTGCAGGTTTTTTTTTTATCTGGTATTTGTTTTAAACTTTCCTTTGTAAGTCTTTATTTATTTTATCCTGGAAAACTTGCAGGGTTTTTTCTATTTGGTATTTGCTTTAAACTCTCCTTTGTAACGGTCTTTATCCCCCCCCAAAAATACAATCGGACATTTGAAAAGCTCAATAGTTGATGCTAAGAATAAGAAACATGAAAAAGTTATTTAATATCATAAAAAGATTTTGGAACCTCTTCCTCTTCATCTGCTAGTATAAGATGTATTTATTACAAAGTCTGAGATGGAATATAAGAGAGAGACTGGGAACTAACAAATAACTGACTGTTCCGCCGGGACACGGGTTTCAAAAAATACCTTTCCTCCTCTTCTGTAAGGCAGGGAGAAAATAACTTCACCTGAACGAAATCGGCTGAAATTAACTCAGAGGATTCTAGAGATCAACAAGAAGACACTGTAAGAGTTTTGATGAATTTTATTAAATTTTAAGGCAAAAAATCGAAGGTTCAAAAGTACCCATATATCCTTTAGTAAATCAACACTATAACAGTGAGCTTGGGCTACCTGTGATATAAGCACTAATTGTCTTGCACTTTTATTCCATAGTGACACAGACAGTATTTATACTACTGCCCAGGTGCATGCTACTCCTGATTATAGGTGATTATATACTTACAGGGGTTGGGGTGGGGGGATGAATGTGTTGCGTAACTTTACACCCCAATCTCCTATAAAAGCATGCCGTTTATTCCTAGTTCATTGAAATTGGGACGTTGCATGGTCAAGGAGATCACGACCCCTTTTTTTCCCCTGCAGCGATGGAACTTAAACTCTCAGAGCCCGCCCTTTCTCGACGAAAGCCTCAGGCCGATTCTCCCATATCTTATACTCCTAGGTCCGATTTGATTTGTGCGTGAGTTTGCCTGTGAGACTATAGTACAGTGAAGCTCCGCCTTACGGCCACTCGCTTAATACGGCCACCCTGTTATTGCGGCCAGTTTTTTAGGTCCCGACGAAATGCATGCCCATACATTTTCTATAGAAATTAACCCGCTTAATACGGCCACCCTGTTTATACGGCCTTCGGTGGCCGGATTAACGGGGTTCCATAGTATGATTGTAGGCCGCCAGTGGTCCGTACAATAATTGTAAAGCGCATTGAGAGCTATGTGAAATGCGCTATATATTTAAAGCATCACATTACATTACATTAGTTACAGTAGAGTACAAACACTAAAAGTGTGCAACACTTTGCACTATTTAGCAGTAAATAGTGTTGATTAAACAATAGAGAACAAAAGAATTTGCATAATTTAGCAGTATTTAGTGGTATTTATGTTGCGCACTTTTAGTGTTTGTACTCTATGTTTGATTTACTATACATTTGTATCTTTGTATTCTTGTGATTCTAGGCGGAATACTACTGCAGGAATAACACGATCTGAAAGACGGCCAGAGGTATTTCTGAAACTATATAGAAATAGCAATAACTGCACAAACACTAAAAGCATGAATTATAAGATATTTAATATAAATAGTGCGCTCTGATTGGCTGAGAAGCGTACTGTTTAACTCCACAGAGCACGGAACGTCTATTCGTTTGAATTTAACAATTAACTGAATATTTTATAAAACAAAATAGAAAACTCGGCACCAGTGCTCTACCGAGTTACAGAGCACTCGGAAATGTTAAGACTCGATCGAGAAGCGTTTTTACCACCGATAATCTCGCAATCTGAGAGCTGCTCGTCGTGATTCCACAACATTTTTACCACTGTCATGACGAATATCGTTGTCGATAAGCGTAGAGACAACGCTAAACCACATTCTATATTTGCTAATTAGAAGCACTCCGCTAAAGTACTCTGCCTCGTGTTTTATTTCTTCAGTATTAATATCACTAAATAACTCTAATTCCATGCACTTCAACTTCTTCAATAGCAACAATATAAATATTGTATGACAGACCTAATCAACGAATATCGACTCTTATTTAAATCATTATTATTCTTTAGCAGGATTCCAAGTTTCTCCAAGGGTTCGTTGGCTCACAACTTATGTACAATGGAACTGGTCCATCGCCTAAGAGTTTAACAGAAGATCAAGCCCGCCATATATTGAATGACAACGAGTTCGGCACTCTGGTTTATTACTTAGAAGAATATAAGAAAGGATACATAACAGTCGATTCATTTGTTCTTGCTTTGTTCAGTCTCCTTAACACACCTGCAAAGGTATACACCTAATTCAAAAATGGTTGACGGGGCGAACGGCGATTGGCGATTGGTGATTGACCGAAAGGGACTGTGGGTAATACGAATATCTTCTTATTCCATTCTAAATTACCCAAACACTGTTCAACGATGACCTTAGATGGGTGTCTCGAAGGTTTCGCTGAACGGTGGAGGCATTGTCTGGGTAATTTAGAAACGAATAAGAAGAAATTCGTATTACCCATAGCTCCTTTCGGTCGCGCAATCGCCAATCACCATTCGCCCCGTCAACCTTTTTTGAAATAGGTGTATGTTCATCAATTGATAAAACTCATGAATAATTAATGAGAATTTTAATAAAAGAAATCACGTCCGTAACGAGATCTGTAAATCCCATACAGATTTCTTCCTGATTTGCATAAGTTTCAACTTGAATTTTCTCGGCCAGATTTATACTTTTATCTTGACAATTTTAGTAAACTAACGTTGGACTTTCATAACGGTACTATACAATATTCGCGTCCGATATATGTATGAGATATACAATGGCTCGTAATCGACTCGACGTTGTATATTGCATACCGATCGGCTGCTCATTGTATATATTACATAAACTAAAGTAATTTCATTTATTCATTCATTTATTCATTCATTTATTCATTCATTTATTCATTTACTTACTCACTAATTCATACATACAAATACTGCAAATAAGCATTTCTACGTTAATAAGTGCATTAACGTTATCGCGTGCCAAGCTACTATATCGCAATGCATTGTATGGCTATTATCGTGCATTATTCGGCAGTCGATTTCTCAAATAACCCCTAAAAGTACGCATAAATTAAGAGAACTTCCAATGCCCTCCTCCGTCCGCCCCTGGATACTAGTACAAGTATTGAACCATAAGCTTGAATAACTGATACTAAGGTGTTATGTTTATCTGTAGGTTTCACTGCTTACTGAGATACGTGGATCCATTCATCCAAAAGATATTGATCACTTTGACGACCTCGTACTTAAAAAAGAGATCGATGCAATTAAGGTAATCTGCTACCAATGTTTCTTTTGTCTTTTTGTTCGAAATTGTTTTGTTAAAATTGACCAGTTTTGAGTTCTTAATTGCGCAGCCCTAGCCTCTATTGTAGGGAGATTTGTCAATTAGACAAACACATACACCTACTTGCAAGAAAGTTGACATACGAAAAAGGAACATTTGTATTTAGTGTGTTAAGAATAAATTAAAAGTACAAAAGAAAGAGTTCAGCTTCAGTGATCATCTTTTGTACTTTTAATTTATTCCTAACCCACTAAATACAAATGTTCTTCTTTCGTATGACAACGTACTTGCAAGTAGGTGTATTCTCTGCTAATTGTATTTTGTATGTAGACCCGTAATATGGCTGTCAACGACGATGCACGGTCCACTCATTCATACAGTAGTAGTTTATCCAGCTATTCTGCAAGATCGTCGTCGAGTAGAAGCTCTGCAAAGGTACAATTATACTGTTATTATTGATTTATTGAAAGAAATTAATAGTTTTCTTTACAGTTCCCTGCGCCATCTTGAAAGGTAGCCTGGCCTTTGCATTGAAGCGAGACGAACGTTGAGCTTGCAATGATAAAGACCTTTTTTAAAACACTTTGCCGGACAACTATTCACGTGTCTCTATCATTGCAAGCTCAACGTTCGTCTCGCTTCGATGCAAAGGCCCGGCTACCTTTCAAGATGGCGCAGGGAACTGTGAATGGGACTATGGTGGCGACTAATTAGCTTTGAGTGATGGCGGTTAACTCTTTATCATGAATATTTTGGTGTAAACAATTGAGAGAGCGTATACCCACTTTGAGAATCATGCATCTAATGTATAGACTTATTCGATATATGGCGACCTTCTTTTGTTGTTGACTGTCCAGCCTCATGCTCACGTTGGAACACAATGGGGTTTTCACATGTATGCGAGGCTGGTCTTTAAACAACAATTATTATTGAAATTGGTCATCATATTTCTATTTGGTTAGTTGATTAGTAATAGTATTGTATCGATGCTAAAACATTGGATGTATCCATTTGTAGAATTCGTTTGGTGATGTGGATTCTCGGCCTATTACTCCTCCTCGTGTCCCGGATGTATATACGTCAGTAGAGGTACAGTATATCTAATTAACTCTCACGGAATAGATCCTTGACATCACAAGAGAGTCGACTCTAACTAGTAGGGAAACTATAGCCATTACTCAAGGCAATGCAAATTCAAAATGGGCAGGGGACTGGGGCGAGTTTTTAGGTTTAATCTAATTAGCAAAAAATGCAAAGTAAATGTCAATTTCCTGAGACTTTGCCAGTTGATAAAACTACATTAGACACATCAAATTAATAAGCTAAAAAAATTGGAGGTAACCGTCGTTGTTTTCGAGCAAAATGGCTTTAAAGTCGGCAATTTCGGCATTTGCGATATGTCTTTAAAATAATTCCCTAAAATGTTTTTGAAACTCAAAGTGTTTGGAAATGAAGCGAATTTAATTTTGACACAAAACGTGAAAATAATTACTTTTTTAGAGAAAAAGACAGTACGTTTCAAACAAAATGGCCGCTTTTTTTTTTCACGTTAACTCCATCTGCAAATCAGCCTTCTATCATCTGCGTAACATTTCCCGTATAAGAAAATTCATATCCCTGGAAACAACTAAGATACTCGTCCATGCTTTTGTGTCATCCAAGCTTGATCACTGTAACTCTATTTTGTACAATGTCCCTAAATATATAGTCCAAAAGCTTCAACATGTACAGAATGCTGCTGCTCGTTTGATTGCAATGTCCTCAAAGTACGACCATATAACTCCAACACTTATCGAATTACACTGGCTGCCTATCTCTGAACGTATAAAATTCAAACTTATTTTAATAACTTTCAAAGCATTACACGAACAGTCTCCGTCTTACATTCAAGAACTTATAACTCGTTACTGTCCTCCAAGAACTCTCCGGTCGTCATCTACACTAACACTCAACTCTGTAAACTATAATCTGAAGTCATATGGTTCCAGATCCTTTTCCGTTTGTGCTCCTAAACTTTGGAACAGCTTGCCTGACAATATCCGTTCTTGTGAAACTTTGAACATTTTCAAACGTAAACTTAAAACTTATCTTTTTGAAAATACTTACCTTTCCTAATAACTGTAATTTTATTAATTTTGAGTGTACATTGAATTGTAAAGCGCCTAGGACAGGATTGGATAGGCGCTATATAAATGTTTGTTATTATTATTATTATTATTTTTGTCGTTTTCGCTCAGTTCGTCTAATGCTAACGTTCTTCTAATGCTATGGATGCTAATTTGAGTTACAATCTAATATCCAACAAAGCAGATTTCTTCTTTGGTCGTAAATACATCTCATATCGAGTCATTCACAATAATGTACACCTAATTCAAAAAAGGTTGACGGGGCAAACGGCGATTGGCGATTGCACGACCGAAAGGAACTATGGGTAATACGAATTCCTTCTTATTCGTTTCTAAATTACCCAAACAATGCCTCCACCGTTCAGCGAAACCTTCGAGACACCCATCTAAGATCATCGCTGAACGGGTTTGGGTAATTTAAAATGGAATAAGAAGAAATTTGTATTACCCACTGTCCCTTTCAGTCGTGCAATCGCCAATCGCCGTTCGCCCCGTCAACCTTTTATGAATTAGGTATATATTGATTCTGTTTTTTCTTCTTTAGTCCAACAAGGACAACACAGTCAACAGTACATCCCATGACAAGGTGACTATTATTGCAGGGGTGGGAGTTGGGGGTTGATATAGGAGTCCGAATCCCATTCCCAGTTTATATTTGGACCAAATCCCAGTCAAAAATCACATCAGTTTTGCTCAAGTTTTCAATCCCATTCCCATTTTCTATTGTTCTTTTATTTGTGAATCCCAGTCCCAGTGCATTCAATCCCATTTCCCCAGTCAAAATTAATGCCAATCCCAGCTCCCATTTTACCCCTTCAGGACCTTCTTATTGCAGGGGTAGGAAGTTGTTTTTGTGTTTTATGATTCAGCCGGGATTCATGAATTTTTGAGTTCTTGTGAGACGTGATTTGTGACAGATAGCCACTTTCACAGTTCCCTGCGCCATCTTAATTGAAAGGTAGTCACGTCATTGCATCGAAGCAAGACGAACGTTGAGCTTGCAATGATAGAGACACTTGAATAATTGTCCCGCAAGATGTTAAAATGTCTCTGTCACTGCAAGCTCAACGTTCGTCTGGCTTCAATGAAAAGGCCCGGCTACCTTTCAAGATGGCGTATGGAAATGTAAAGAGGACTATTTAAACAATAGAGTAGTTGAATCGAGGGCATTATGCTGTGATGGTTGCCCGCGGAAACTGGATGTTCAGAAAAACAAATTGTCGCCCGAGAACGCAGTTCGAGGGCGACTATGAAGTTTTGAGGAACATCCAGTTTCCAAGGGCAACTATCACAGCATTATGCCCGAGATTTTAACTGCTCTATTGTTTTTATTATTCAACAACAAAATTTTCCGAAGCGGACGAAAAGCTCAGCGGGCACCATGCGCCGATAGTATCCCTCCGCGGCGGGCACTATCACGTCACGTGATCGCCCCTCGACCAATGAGAGTGGAGGAGAATTTGTTGTTGAATTATAATGAGTAATAGTCCTTTTCACAGTTCCGCCTTAGTGACCACGAATGATAGCTCCAAGTCGAGGTTCGCGTTGCTGCGCATGATAAATTACAATTTTGCTATGTGTGGCAGCTCCAAACTCGACTTCAAACTATTATTCGTGGTCACTGAGCGGAACTGTGAAAAGGGCTATAGCTAGCACATGCTCATTCGTGTTGTAATCATGACCCATTTCCAGAGTTAGGGGCTGTTTATATGAAGGCGAGTTGTCCCTGCTAGCCGGGATACCTCTATTGTTTTGAGTCCCCAGGGGAATGCAAAACAAAAGAGTTATCCCGGCTAGCAGGGACAACTCGCTTTCATATAAACAGCCCCTATGTCAGTTCTTTGTTTTAGTTATTACTTCTTGCTAAAACTAAGGTTTTTTTTTTGTTCTTGTTAGACAATAACCAATGACTCCGAAAACACGTTATTTAGTTTGCCTTCTTCAAATGGTTCCTTTAATAATTCCCAAGTAAGTACGTTTTTATAGTCATGTTGCAAGTACAAGTGAACCCCACGTGGGGACTTCCTTCATACAAGCCTTATAAATTTAAACCCCTGAAAGGCATTCGACCTTACGATGTTCTTGTTAAGCGTATTTATAGCAACAAAGACAAGTACACAAAAAAATTGTTTTGACAAACAATCCTTTGCGAGCTGCGAAGTGAGATTACCTTGGTTGGGATATTATCTGTTTTTTTAACATGAAAAAGATTTCTATAACATTTTTCCGTTTCCCCCTCTCCCTTGAATCAATGCTGAGTATTGGAAATGTGAAACGGTTGTCATCTGTAAGACCAATCAACATTTACTATGGGGGAGAGGGGTTTTTTAATCAAATTGATTGTATATTTTTAAAAACTCAAACAAAAACGTTCATAAAAATGTTACAATGTCCCAACAATTTTGAACATGATTGTAGCTAAAATTAAAACTTTTAAATGTAAAACATTTTGAAACTCTTGTCCACTACTTGACGTACGCGACGTGACGTGACGTGATAACATGCAAAGGTCCGGCTACCTTTCAAGATGGCGCAGGGAACTGTGAAGGGGACTATTAGTGAACACGAGTTTCAAAAGTTAATTCTATCTATGTTGAGTTTATTTCAATCATTTCCACTGCAAAAACGGCTGAGTAGATACAACTCAGTATATTGAGTTAATCATGCATTCAGGATGATACTTTATAGTGAGTAAACCCAACTCTAAAGTGAGTAAACCCAACTCTATAGTGAGTAAAAGTGAGTTTAACTCAATATAATTGAGTACATTGTACTCAATGGACATGTACATTTATGTTTACTCTTTATAATGAGTTGGGTTTACTCACTATAAAGTGTCAACCTGAATGCATTATTAACTCAATATACCGAGTTGTATCTACTCATTTTTACATTTTTCTTCTTAGCATTGTATGTTATTTATTATGGCTTTAGGACTTTAACTAACAATTTTTTCTGACATAGGATTCTGCATTGGGTGAACTCTTGCCGATTTGCTCGTCCTCTCCACGAAACCCAAAACAAAAAATGACCAATGGAGAAATCACGGAATATCACCTTACAGGAGACAACAAAAGACGAGAAGCCGATGTAACACAACAAAAACCAACAAAAGCTCAATGTCCCTCGACGTCTAGTGAAGCGAATTCAGAATCAACACCGTTCAAGATATTGTCATGTGAATGTCCTGAAGAAGCAGCTGCAAAGAATGAAAAAAGGGGCTTGTCACTATTTGGACACTCTAAATTCAAAAGAAGCTATTCTCCCCAAAAGCGACAGGAAGATCATTCTACCTCAAGACGAGAGGTTTTACCGTTGAAGAAATCAACTGATAAAGATATAGATAAAACATCTTCTTTAAAACCAAATCAACAAAGTACCAATATGGACAGTGTAAGCAATGTTCAAGTACATCATGACAGACACATCGATCTTAGCAATAATTTAGACCAAACCAAAAGCGAAAAGAAAGCTCTAGAGAAAAAGACAACAAATAAAGATTTTAAAAAGGACTTTAGAGCAATTGATATTGTGAACGGATCAGAATCAGAGTCCAAACCAATTTCTCAGAAAATGCCGACAAGTGGTGACAATGGGGATATAAAGTCAAGTAGATCTGCATTCGCTCCTCCAAAACCTCCAAGGACATTCCAGCTGCCAGACGAAGAACCAAGAATGGGTGATATAGTTGTAGTCAATACGTTTAAAGGGGATCAATCACCACCTACTATCAACACAATCACGCCTCCTTCCAAACCCAAACCGTATAGTGCTTACATAAAAGATGAAACTACTAAACCGAGCACTGATAATCTGACACCAATACAGGGCAATCCTAATAATAATACCGATGATTACGCTACTATCGACACAATTACCATTCCTTCCAAACCCAAACCGTATAGTGCTTACATAAAAGATGAAACTACTAAACCGAACACTGATAATCTGACACCAATACAGGGCAATGCTAATAATCATACCGATGATTACGCTACTATCGACACAATCACCATTCCTTCCAAACCCAAACCGTATAGTGGTTACATAAAAGATGAAACTACTAAACCGAACACTGATAATCTGACACCAATACAGGGCAATGCTAATAATCATACCGATGATTACGCTACTATCGACACAATCACCATTCCTTCCAAACCCAAACCGTATAGTGGTCACATAAAAGATCAAACTACAAAACCAAACACTGATAATCTATCACCGATACAGGGCAATGCTAATAATCATACCGATGATTACGGTGATAAATCCCTGGAAAAAAGTATTGCAAAGCTACCGTCCTCGCCAACACAGGGTTATGACATTAGCAATGGAATACAAAAAGCGTCAGTTCCTCCAAAAGTCATGTCAAAGACAAGTTCACCCAAAACTCAATGTGAACCTTCCACGGGAAAATCCAGCACTAGTATTGATAAAAATCCTATTCGTGAAAGCAGAGAAGTAACCCAAAAGAACACACAAGATATTTCCTTGGATATTTCCCAATCTTTCAAGAAAAATAACAATTTAGAGAGGCAAAACGGCCCGCCTGTCACAAGCTCTCTGCTGCCATACAGTTCTAATCAACATCAAAAGGATGGCATGTTTCTTGCTATGGAAGTGGCTGATGCATCCAGTCGTTCAGGGTTAGAGCGAAGTACGTGTTGGGGAGATGAAACCACACCACCTGAGTCGCCTTCACTGCATAGTCTTGTACACGAACTTCCTAAGGCAACGCTAACCGAGAAAGCTGTTTCATGCAGACCATTATCTAACCATGTGACCCCATCTGAACAAATATTTAGTGAGGATTTTAGTGAGGATTTTACTAGGAAGCAGTCCTCTGGTTCCTTAGTTCGCAACATGGTTAACGCGTATAATCACATGAACTCCGAGGAACAGGCTAAAGATACAAAAACAAGTCAGAAAAACAGCAGCAGGAAGAGCTGGGATGGAGCTCAGCACTCACCAGGAAATGATAACAATCGTCAAGTATCATCTTCACTCGAAAGCAAGAGAACGATGAAAAGCAACAGCGATAGCAACTTAATGGTGAGATAAAGTCAGTGAAACCTCTTAGTTTATTGATTTGTCACACGATTTCACATAACGCATTTTAGCATGCTAATGAGTTAAATAACATGCTAATGAGCTTCGCGCTGGGGAATACACATTTAACGTACATAAATATCTCGTTTTTTCGTTCTATCTGATAAATGAGCAAAATCTATTTAAATATGGTTCTAATACAAAAGCCAGTTCTAATACTTTGTTTCTTAATTTTCGACGAGATTGCAATATTTATGCAAGCAGTTTGTGATAAATATGTGCTCACCCGTGCGAAGCTCGTTCTCATATTATTTTACTCATTAGCATATTAAAATGCGTTATGTGAAATCGCTCTAATGATACAATTACAAAAATTCACACAAAAAATTCAAAAACTCAAGACGAGCTCTTCTACCTATTGACAGGTCTTATTTTGTCCTGGTGGATGAAATGCCACCCTCGCTAGCATATAATCTTATAATTAGCGGATGAGCCAGTTTAGTCGCCGACAACCCGACTATTTCGGCTCTGTCCCAGTCAATAAGTTTTAAATATTATGCTCGAACTGATTATAAACCATTTAATAAATCTTTATGATCTTCATAGAACCTACCTAAAGAGCAACAAAGAGATATACAGGTAAAGATTAGAGCCAGTCAGGAGCTTTTGGATTTACGACAACAGGCTGCTAGAAGCAGGGTAAGTAAAATAAGTGTGGGCTGCATCCGTGTCTTTAGGCCGCGAACAATTGGAGCAAAGTAGTAATATGGACACAGTAGAAACAAAAACAACAAATAAATAAGTAGTCTAATCACAGCAGCACACTGCAAAAACGGCTGAGTAGATACACCTCACTATATTGAGTTAATCATGCATTCAGGATGACACTTTATAGTGAGTTAACTCAACTCTGTAGTGAGTAAACTCAACTCTAGAGTGAGTAAAAGTGAAGTTAAACTCAATATATCGAGTACATTGTACTCAATGGCCGTCTACATTTATGTTTACTCTTAATAATGAGTTGGGTTCACTCACTATAAAGTGTCATCCTGAATGCATGATTAACTCAATATAGTGTGTATCTACTCAGCCGTTTTTGCAGTGCATATACACATAGTGGTTTTTCATCTTCTGGGGACGGTTGTACGAAGCCTGAATAGCGCTATCCACCGGAGGAATTCCTATCCAACGGATAAAACCTATACAAATTCTATACACTGGATAACTCTTATTCAGTGGATAACTTTATCCAGACTTCGTACAACTGGCCACTGACTATCACACTCACTACCTCTACATTACATACATTTGTGAATCATCAGGGAGGAAACAACCCTCGTTGAATGGTAGAGATCAACACATGTATCACACAACCTCAAGCGCAGCCCTCGAATAAGCGCCGCCCTCGAATAAGCGCCGCCCTCGAATAAGCGCAGCCCTCGAATAAGCGCAGCCCCCGAATTAGCGCAGCCCTCGAATAAGCGCCGCCCTCGAATGAGCGTCGCATTTTATAGTCAAACAAGCTCACGCGTTGACCCCTAGAGTCGATTAATGATTTGAATGTTTGATTGTCGATTTCATTTTTCAGTTGAATTTTGCATCGTCGAAAACGAAGAGTGCAAAATTCAAATCAAATTTGAATTTTGATTGGTTAATGATTAACACAGGAAGATCAAGAAAGCTTGGCGGCTAGGAATCTTTTCTGTGTTTACGTGCCAGGAAGGCATTTATCGAATACTATTCGACAATATATCGTTTAACTAAGCAATAGTTGTTTATCTAACAAAGATATTTGAATCCTTCAATCGACAATATCTGACTGGGAGTCAAGAAGACACTTGAAGAAGAAAATACAAGGAGTTTACTAACGATAACATTCGTCAAGTGATTGAAATTGAAGCTCAAAAACTCCAGCGTTCATGGTCATGAAATTTGACATAGACTTCTTCTCCAAGGTTTTTACCCACCTTTGTTTTATCTGATTTATTTTATCAAATCACAAGTCGAATTTCGAACTGATTCTTTGTTTGAATATTGCAATATTCAGTTAATCCCATTCGCACAAATAAAACGAATAATCGACGAATGATTTGATTAATCCACTCTAGGGGTCAACGCGTGAGCTTGTTTGACTGTAACGCTATAGTGTTAGAACAATTTTGGAAATATAATTTTTATCAAAAGCACTAGCTCTATTCTTCAGTTCAAAGTAATTGTATTTCACCGCTCGCCCATTAAGTGATCTCCCCAATATTCGTAGTTCTGATCAAAAAGGGGACAGTGAGGTCGATAAAGATTTAATAAGCGCCGCCAATTGTTTCACCCAAGGAAATCCTCGGAAGAGGTAGAAGTGTTTGTCAAGTAACTGTTTTTGGTCTTCCTCAGGAATCGTCAACAAATAATTCACCGAGACAGAGTATCGATACTAATTACCATGTACCATGTGAGCAAGATCACAAGTATAGCGATGGCTATGTGGTGCAAATTATCAAGAATGATAAGGGATTGGGGCTGGCCCTTGAAGGAGGGAGTGATGTACCAGGTGCCGACAATAAAATAAAGATCAAAAGTGTCAAGGTATGTGTTGTCCCTCTCCAAATATTAGTTGCAATCGCAAACACTACGGCCATCCCATATCGTGTCATGTGAATAAGTTCCCTGCGCCATCTTGAAGCGAGACGTTGAGCTTGCAATGATAGAGAAGTGAATAATTGTCCCGTAAGGCGTTAAAAGGTCTCTATCATTGTAAGCCCAACGTTCGTCTCGCTTCGATGCAAATGTAAAGGGGACTAATTTGGATGCTAAGTAATCAATCAATCAATCAATCAATTTATTAAAGTCATATTGTATGTAGTCACATCAATTTGTATTAGTTCTATTTGTAATATTTGTAGCTAAGTCACAATCTATAGTTAACGAAATCACAAGCTATTTTACTTGAATACACTGTGAAAATATTAGATTCTCCTCTGTGGCACAGCAAAACATGGCTTCACAGCTCAGTTGAGATAGCACAGCACGTAGTAGTTTCACAGAGATCATGGGTTCGAGACCCCTTTGTGCAATGGCATTTGTTACAGGCTTCTTTCGCATAAATTGAAACTCACAAGGGGTTATACGTTTCTGGCAGCAATTGATGAATCAAAAGTCCCCTTCACAGTTCCCTGTGCCATCTTAAAGGTTGCCAGGCCTTTGCATTGAAGCGAGACGAACGTCGAGCTTGCAATGATAGAGACGCGTGAAGAATTGTCTCGCAAGGTGTTAAAAGGTCTCTGTGAAGGAGCAAGGATGGCACAGTTGGCTAGTGTGCGGCTTTCGGTGCGATAGGTCCCGAGTTCAATTCCCAGTGACCTCGCATCCTTGTTTCGACTTCTCTTCTTTCCGTGTAGCTTTAAGTAGCTTTAAATACCCGTAAAACGGAGCACTGATGGAGAGAGGGAAGTAAAATGAGCGCACCGTCGGCTCTCTGGAAGATTAACTAAAAGGGACTTCCGACGTAAAATACTGTTCTTCTTTACTTTATCATTGCAAGTTAAACGTTCGTCTCGCTTCGATGCAAAGGCCCGGTTACCTTCAAAAATGACACAGGGAATTGTGAAGGGGACTATTTCAGTGACTTTAATTACGACCAATTTGAATGACTGTTTTCCTTGACTGGCTAGTCTCTCATACATATATTGTGTTCTAACGTGAACATGGAGTTAACCAAAAATATGTTCGAAGTCGCCACATTCCTATTCGCTGTATATGATTTGATATTTGCCTTTTAACTACTATTGTAGCATCATCGACAAAGTGGTCGCATTATGTGGAAACCCAAGTTTGCAGCAACTCTACTCGACGATACGTTTTTTCACCCAAAACACTGTATGTAAATGAGAATTTTGCACGGGCATGAGCACACAATAGTTATTATTAGAATGCATGGGCATTGACGAAGCATGACTGCATCGTATTTTTCAGGTGCATGCTAATTCCAAGTGGATTAAATAAAGTTCGCTATCATTTGCTATTGAAACAAAGAAAGGGTTTGCAATTGTATAATATCTCACTGCTTGCCCTCTATAACTATATCTAAAAGTAAATAAGAAATTCAAATGCATGTAGTCCATTCAATAGCATCTCGATTCAAAGCTTTGTTGGATGTACATGTCGTTCACTTATCGGGCACTCTCACTTCACTGTGGGCTAATTAAATAACAAAGCTTCATGCCATTAAATAGAGTTTCCTTAGCAGCCGTTTTTATTGTTGCTTCCATTTTCCAATGGTCCTTATCCCAACTTTTCCATGGGACCCTGGCACTATTTTCAAAATGGCTCAAACATAAATTCGTTTTGATGGAGTTTTAGCGTGAAAGTATGGTTTCTTTTGCTGCATGGAATAGGAAAATAGCTGACCTCAAAGGACTTTTTCTTTGGACCTTTCGAAAAAAAAGCCTGAAACAAGTCCTTATAAATGAGTTCCCACTAGTAAGGTCAGCATCGCTAGACATTGGTAATTGTTTTCCTTCAATAGTTAATATCTTATTGTTTGTTTATTATTCCAGGAAGGTCCTTATGCAGCTTGTTTGAGTGGGAAACTACGGCCAGGCCAGGAAATCTACCAAATCAATAAGACACCGGTCAAAGGAATGACCAACGCCATGGCTGTGTTAACGCTACGGCAAGCATATGCTGACGTAGAAACTGAAACGTTGACGTTAGTAATCAAAGAGCCTTAAAGTTAGTGACAGCCGTCGGGAAATAAATGGCTAAATGCGTGACGACATCCAAGGGATTATTCGTAGTTTGATTGCTCACACTATTCCCAGGGTTTGGCAAGATTACTTTACAAAAAAAATAGTTCATTTTATAGATATTTTATATTACAAAAAGTGATACGCAGATACACATACCAAATATATTGGCTTATTTATAATAAACTCGTTTTAATAGAAACTTATACTGATTATGTTCAACATTTAAT
This sequence comes from Metridium senile, assembly GCA_949775045.1. Classification (NCBI taxonomy): domain Eukaryota; kingdom Metazoa; phylum Cnidaria; class Anthozoa; order Actiniaria; family Metridiidae; genus Metridium; species Metridium senile. The sequence goes on along the minus strand of OX459097.1, from coordinate 19,247,354 downwards.
TGTTTAGAAATGTTAATACAATATCTTAGATTTGGGTGTTTTTATTGCTGTCTTTATATTATTTATTGGCTATTATTGAAGTATAATATACAAGTGTATTGTATATAAGTATTAAAGTACGAGTGCTGAAATTCAGATTACCAATAAACAATTACTTCCTCAGATCACGTGGTTTTGTGATGTGTTGACTGTGCGTGTATACGCTTATTTCAAAAAAGGTTGATATGGCGATAGGACGATCGTAAGAATTGTGAATGGAAACTAGCAAGGAAACTAGCGAGTAAACTAGTATAGGCTGCGTCGGTGTTTGATATAAATGATAGGTAATATAATGAAATTTGTAACACCGTAAAAAATGTTGACTAAACTTGCCCTTCGTCGGAGTAAAAGAGTTAGACCTAGGCCCGGGTCGCATTATACCAAATTTTTGCCGATTTTTGTTTACACAAGTGTTCAAATCTGTCATCACAACCCTTTCGATCACTAGTGCGACCTCACTTTTACCAGTTTGGCAAAAATTTAGAAATCGGCCAAAACTTCAAAGACGCCGTAGTGCTGCCTCGAGGCAGCCCGATTTTTTGAAATTTTGCTTAAACAAAAGAAATCACAGCGGGAACTTTCAACGCTTGTCAATATGGCTGTTCGAATAAAAACAGACAACTTTCGAAAAACAAAATAATGTACTTTTAACTTCCTTGATGTAAGGAAAACCAGTCCTACGGAGACTCGGAGAAGCATATGTTAAAGTTTTGACTGTAGTCAACCAGTTACGGCTTCATCAGTGATTGAGAGTTGACTGTTTTCGCTTCAGATATCATATTGGGACAGCCAAATCAATTTGTTGGACATTGCAGAGTCAAAGCTTTCAAAAGAACTACGTACAAATAAGCTATATTTTAGAACACTTTGATTCAGTGTTTGCAATAATATCCGCGCTAACGCTGACATACAAATATCGGCATAGATCTGTAATGCGACCATGCTCAAAACTTTAAATAAATGTATTTCCTGTGTCGGGATTAAAACTTTGGAGGCCATTTTGGCGAGTAAATTTTTAGATTTGGCCATAGTGCGACCCGGGCCTAATAAGACGGACACTGAGTTTAAATAGGAAGCGGGAAAAGTGATGAACCAATCAAAAGGCGATAGAAAATGTAGAAGGAGTTAAAGAACAATGGAAAAATTCATTGAAAGAGAATCGTTCACTTGCCCCGGCTATTTTTATGTCTTATTTTTGAAACTTTTTTTGGACAGATCATTTGTTTGTACCATGTAATTTCCAAAAATGTTTTTCTTTGTAAATTTCTCAAACTAGAAACCCTCCAAAAAGAGAGTTGAACATTGCATGATTTACTGGTTCTAGACTAACATTGATGTGACATCTCTAAGGAAATGTGACAATTCTCACACCTCCAAAGGTCACAAACAGATTCTTGTAATATTACTGGCAAAAACATCGTCTTTACAGGCCAAAAGAGACAAAAATTCTTAGGAATTTTTGCAGAAATTCATAACTGATGTAATTTTACTCACAAAAATAGTTATTTTTAAGTTTAAAGCCAGTTTAAGCATGAGAGCCTCACTCCAGGGGGCGTTGCAGCATCTGTAAAAGCTTAGGATCATCTTGCATAACAACGGACACAGGAACCCCACAGCAAAGCATAATTTGTTCGATTTTAGCTCCCGCAATACTTTAAACCAGCGGATTTATATTCAAGATGGTGGAAACAAAATGGCTGACATCATTATCAAGGATTTAATATTTTGCCCTAGAATTCTCATAATTACTTAGTAAAGCACAGTACACATCAGGGGAATCAAAAATTCTTAAAAACTAAAAGAGCTTTCGCTCTAAAACTTGGCAGGCAAGTCAAATGTATAGTAATGCATGAACGTAATTTTAGCACCCTCGCGATTTTAGCACTGTAATAAATTTCAGATTTTTAAAGTTTGAGTAAGGAAAATATCGAATAACAGACAGATTTTTTAAAATTTCAAGGGTGCTAAAACTACGTTAATGGGCCTAAACATGTAGAATAGATATTTGAAGTTTGTTTTGGATTTACTTTTTTTCCGTACGAGAAAAAACGATTTTCCTGATTTTGACGTTCATCAAACAAATTTAATTTAATTCACACCTTTAAGCACCCCCCAGAAAATTTTACTAGAAACGGAATCTTAAGTTCATACTTAATCTGGAATACTACTTTGTATTTCATAAAGTGCACGACTTAAAGTATTTTATATTCTTTGTCAAAAAGGACAAAAATAGCCGGGGCAAGTACCTTATGCCGAAAGGTTGCTGTGTACCTAAAGAATAAATTAATCGCATTTCTTTAGATTTACGGTTATTGTTAGTATCGATCCAGTAATACGACATCAACCAAAAACTGTAATGTGATTAATGTTATGATTAGCAGAATTAAAATGGCGGGAGACTGGCTTAATGTTATCGTTCTTCCCTGGTACGTCCGCAACTGGAGTACTGCTCAAGCCTGTGGTCCCCACACACTGCAAAACACAAAAGACTGCTCGAAAACGTACAAAGACGTGCTACAAAATTCATACTAAATTACCCCAAAGATGTGTCCTATGCTGACCGACTACGAACTCTCAACATACTTCCTCTGGAATACAGACGGGACATCACAGACCTAACTCAATTCCTCAAGTTCCATACGGGAACTATGGACATAGACTTAAGCAAATATATCACTCCTATCTATTCAAAATACAAGACCCGAAATTATGATCCAAATAATTATCGTATGATTAGCTCACACAAACAAAACTACTATATGTGTTCCTTTTTCCCAAGAGTCTTAAAGCTTTGGAACAATTTGCCATCACATTTCAAGAATCTCCACTTGAAACAGTTCAAAGAACACCTACACAATATGTATTATAAAGAACTGCAAATGTACCAGCCACCATAAACTGTCTTTACCTTTGGCTGTTTTCCCTTGTATATATTTTTGTAATTTCGATCAGTAATTGGCGTGAGCTGTCATTCATACAGCTTATTATCTGTATTTCATTATACCTTTCCGTTATATCTTATTTCTTAGGGGATATTGACAAGCAATTGGGGCCCTGCCCTGTGTCTCTATCCCTGCCATTGTGGCAAATTGATTAAAAACAAATAAAAATAAAATAAAAAGTGCCTATATCACGAACGTGATCGCGGATACGATCACCAAGGCGTCTACCAGTTTCACCGACATAAAGCTGGTTACATAAAGTACATTGAATGCAATAAATAACTTTAGGGGTAACACAAGTAAAATGGTTACTAATGCGATGCGAAAATTTAGGGCCAGTAACAGATGTACGTGAAACAATATGGGGACATGTATTACAACGCTTACGAGAACAACGGAAAGTGCCAGGATCTTTGTCGTTAGGCAAAACGCCCTTGACAAGAAAATTACGAATGTTACGATCACGCTTGAAGGAGAAGAGAGGACGTCCATTGAAAATGTTAGATGTATCAGGGTCAGAAGTAAGCAAATTTAAAAAAATTACGATTAATACGAGGCTTGACATTGTTATTGAGTGGATGGTAAGTTAGAGTGAAAGGAGTACGATTGTTAGTGGCGCGTACTTTAGGAGTGAGGGCGGATACACGCGCGGCTGACATTAGAAACTTTAGTAAGCGCACGAGAAACAACTTCATCAGGATAATTACGTTGAATAAAAGTACGCGTGAGCTCACACTGGTTAGAAAAATCAACATCATCACTACATAGACGGCGCAGACGGAGAAATTGAGAATAAGGAATAGCGTCAAGAGTTTGTTTAGGATAAGAAGAAGAATACAGTAAATAGCTATGAGAGTCGGCGGGCTTGTAATGAACGCTGGTGGCGAGACCATTATTAGAGATGCTAACAAGAATATCGAAAAAGTGTTTAAGGGCAAGTAAACCTTCGTCGTGAGGGATAACAGTATAAAAACTTAAGGAGGCTCAGTACCCTTCGCAAACTCGACGACCTCTCATTTTTAACGGGCCATATCTTTTGATTCAGTGAGCAACAAGATACGCAACTTTGCAGACCTCGGTCCGTACATCCAAGACCTCGGGCAGTTTTTCACTATACGGACCTCCCAGCCGGTAAATAACATATATTTATTATAATTGTGGAGAAATGGTTTAGTACGCGTTACAAAAACATTGTTTAACATTGTTTAACACTTTCAAACCATTCCTTGAATTGATAATTTACATCTTACTTCCGTTTATATAACATCTATTATTATAATTGTCGAGAAATGGTTTAGTATGCGTTACAAAAACATTGTTTAACACTATCAAACAATCCATTGAATATATTGATAATTTACATCTTACTTCCGTTTAAATAACATCTATTATTATAATTGTGGAGAAATGATTTAGTACGCGTTACAAAAACATTGTTTAACAGTGTTTAACACTTTCAAACAATCCATTGAATTGATAATTTACATCTTACTTCCGTTTATATAACATCTATTATTATAATTGTGGAGAAATGGTTTAGTATGCGTTACAAAAACATTGTTTAACACCTTCAAACAATCCATTGAATTGATAATTTACATCTTACTTCCGTTTAAATAACATCTATTATTATAATTGTGGAAAAATGCTTTAGTACGCGTTACAAAAACATTGTTTAACACCTTCAAACAATCCATTGAATTGATAATTTACATCTTACTTCCGTTTAAATAACATCTATTATTATAATTGTGGAGAAATGGTTTAGTACGCGTTACAAAAACATTGTTTAACACCTTCAAACAATCCATTGAATTGATAATTTGTATCTTACTTCCGTTTAAATAACATCTATTATTATAATTGTGGAGAAATGATTTAGTACGCGTTACAAAAACATTGTTTAACACTTTCAAACAATCCATTGAATTGATAGTTTACATCTTACTTCCGTTTAAATAACATCTATTATTAGAATTGTGGAGAAATGATTTAGTACGCGTTACAAAAACATTGTTTAACACTTTCAAACAATCCATTGAATTGATAGTTTACATCTTACTTCCGTTTAAATAACATCTATTATTATAATTGTGGAGAAATGATTTAGTACGCGTTACAAAATCATTGTTTAATATTGATATTGATATTGATATTGATAGCTGGATGCTGAGTAACAACTTGAAACTAAATAACGATAAGACAGAATTCCTGCTACTTCATGCACAGCATCGTCCAACACCACCACTAGACTCTATTTATGCTGCTAATGAACTCATTAAAGTCTCTGATAATGCAAGAAACATTGGGGTAGTTTTTGATAGGACTCTATGTTTTGAAAAACAGATAACCACAGTTTGTCAGTCAGCTTTTTACCATCTTAGAAATCTATCACGTGTTAGAAAATATTTAAGCTATGATACTACTAAAGTCCTAGTACATGCTTTCGTAACGTCTAAGATAGATTTTTGTAATTCTTTGTTGTTTGGTTTACCCAAACATCTTATACAACGTTTGCAATATGTTCTGAATAGTGCAGCCAGAGTTATAAGTCAGTCTAAGAAATACGATCATATTACACCGGTATTGATGGAGTTACATTGGCTCCCGGTAGAGCAAAGAATAAAATATAAGATTCTTCTTTTTGTATATAAAGCACTAAATGGTATTTCACCAATTTATATTAGTGAGTTAATACATAATTATCAACCGTCTCGTGTTCTTAGGTCATCTAATAAAGGTTTACTAGCTATACCTAAGTTTAAATTACAGACGTATGGATCACGAGCTTTTTCCGTCTGTGGTCCCATTTTATGGAATAATCTTCCTCAAGATATAAGATTATGTGATAGTGTAAATATTTTTAAGAAGAAACTTAAAACGTATTTATTTAAAGAAGCATATTTATAATATATATTAGATCTGTAGTTTTCCTTTTAAATGCTTATTTGTAGATAGTTTTATTAGTAAATAGTTATCATTTTATATATATTTATCATATGTAATTTTTAGGAATTTTTGATCATGTAATTTTGTAAAGCACTTTGAAACTTGTGTAAAGGGCTATAATAAAGTTATTATTATTATTATTATTATTATTATTTAACACTTTCAAACAATCCATTGAATTGATAATTTACATCTTACTTCCGTTTAAATAACTATTATAATTGTGGAGAAATGATTGAGTACGCGTTACAAAAACATTGTTTAACATTGTTTAACGCTTTCAAACAATCCATTGCATTGATAATTTACATCTTACTTCCGTTTAAATAACATCTATTATTATAATTGTGGAGAAATGATTTAGTACGCGTTACAAAAACATTGTTTAACATTGTTTAACACTTTCAAACAATCCATTGAATTGATAATTTACATCTTACTTCCGTTTAAATAACATCTAGTATTATTTTTTTGCCGAATATACTATATTCCATTCGGAAAACGCCTCATTGTTTGGTGGCTACTCAAGATAAGCTGGGCTCGGTGAATTAATAATTTACGTGTAACTTCCATTCAAACATCTATTATCATCGTCTCTAGACCAACGGAGATAACTATTGTCAAGTATACATTTAAGGAAGGTACTTCTGATACTATTCTGGTCATTGTTTTTCTTCTATATCAAGCGACCATCGAGATTTAGGATATAACATTTGGGTAAGTCAAGCTACTTTATGATATTCTTGTTTAATGCCGAGTTTAATGATTTAAAGTTATAGAGATTATTATTCATGTTAGATATGAGATATATAGTATGTTATTTATTTGTCTCACGAATGTCGAAGGTTTGGACCGCGACGTTTCGACTGCTACTGCTAGTCTTCATCAGGCGATGAGTAGACTGTACTGAATGATGTGGATCTTATATACTTGAATGATTTGTTTTTCCTACAGTTATTTGACAAGATGGAATCACACTGGATATATTACAAGTGTAAGTCAGGAGAGCCCGTCTTTAAGTACAACAAGGTAACAGGAGTACACAAATGGCTGACTGAATCTAGCAATGTAAGTTGAAATATTTAAAAACCTTGCTGGAATAGAAAAAATCAATATATTGAGTACATTTTACTCAGTGGTACCATAGTTAATAGAGGGGACTGGTTATGAAACCTTTTGTTGTACTTCTTTGTTTGCATTGCGAAGTTGAACCGGTCTCGACCATGCACAAATTTTTCTTTATGGCCAATCAAAATTGCAAAATGAGTCAGCATAAACTTTTTCTATGAGATTATTGTAAGGAATATTGTAATATTTGTTCTAAATCTTTGAGTATTTTGAAGCAACAGCCAAAATAATGCTTTTTGGACTGTTCACTCAGACGTATCTAATATGGCTAAAACAATTGCGAAACAAAAGGTTGTGCAGGGTCACGCTTGAAAAAAAGTGTACAAAAACATACAACAAAAGGCTTCCTAACCAGTCCCCTCTATTAACTATGGGTTAGTGAATGCCTCCGAGGCCTGACTGTTGTACCAGGAGACAATCCATTATGAGTGTATGTAAATGTCGAGGGTAGAACGTAGAGGGTCGAGGGTTACATATGTCAAGGGTCGAGGGTTAAATGTCAAGGGACGAGGGTTTAATGTTTTATTTTTTACTATTATTTTTGTACTATAATTATATAGTTCATGCTAGAGAACATAGATTTAAATATAATCTGGATAATATTTTGTGTAACTATCGTGTCACGAATAAACATAACCTTCTCGGCCGAGAGAACACACTTTTAAATCAAGTAGTCACAGATTGAAACAGATTGCTCACAAATACATTCCAGATAAGTAAAATCCTAAGATAATTTCTGGATTGTTTGCATTCTTTCCAATTCAATAAATAAAAGTTCAATCAATTACAAACGAGTGTAGTTGAGGAATTAAGAGGGGCTATTAACAATATTACAGCTACAAATAAGTGGTAAATTTCATAAAATTTGGTACGTTACTCAACTAGATTAGCTTTTTAGTTATTTTGAGAAACAAACTCACAAACTCTAAATGGAAACTAGCGAGGAAACTAGTATAGGCTGCGTCGGTGTTTGATATAAGTGATAGGTAATATAATGAAATTTGTATCACCGTAAAAAATGTTGACTTAACTTTACTGACGTTTCGAGCTTTAGCCCTTCGTCGTCACAAACTTCAAAGTAGTAAAAATATACAGTTGTTGTTGAATATTTTATTATACCTTAATATGATCTAACTTTTAATGATTTGAAATATTTTTGTAACTGATTTTCAAATTGCTGGTTAGACGTTGCGACAGGCATAACTATAACTTGAAAATCCGGCAGTGATAAACATATTTCCCATAAACATTAATAATTCATGAGGTCATCAGTCAATCAGTGGGTATAATTTGTACCACGTGCAGTAGCTTGAAACCCCGTAAAACAGAAATCTACTTCCTAGTCCAAGGATTTGGAACTATAAATTATTTATTGTTGCAAGTCCTTGGAAGAGATATAGATATATAAAACATTGCAATACTTATGGCAATATGAATGACAAAAAAAAAACAGCAACCTATATTGTCCTGAAGAAAACATAGTTACATAAAAGAGAGCAATTAAGAATTTCGAACATTTTAAATGTATTTTCATTTCACGCCATTTTAACTATTTCCCTGCGGATTTCAAATTTCCTCTCGGTTTTAAAGCACTTTTAGACTAACATATACTGACTTATCGAAGACCCCGGCCAGCTATTATAGTCAAACAATCTCATGCGTTGACCCCTAGAGTCACTTAATGATTTGAATGTTTGATTGTCGATTCATTATTCTGTTGAATTCTGCAAAATTCAAATTAAATTTAAATTCAATATTCGAATGTTGATTGGTTAATAATAATAATAATGATAACTTTATTAACGTGTCATGTTTTCTAGTTTACAAGATAAAACTAATTGGAAACACCTATCTACATCCATTAAAATACCCTTCCCCTTCCCTGAGGATCTAATCTAATGATTAACACAGGAAGACCAAGAAAGCTTGGCGACTAGGAATGTTTTCTGTGTTGACGTGCCAGGAAGGCATTTATCGAATACTATTCGACAAAATATCGTTTAACGAAGCAACAGTTGTTTATCTAACAAATATATTTGATTCCTTCAATCGAAAGTATCTAACTGGAAGTCTAAAAGACACTTGAAGAAGAAAATACAAGGAATTTACTAACGATAACATTCGTCAAGTGATTGAAATTGAAAACTCCAGCGTTCATGGACATGAAATTTGAGACTTCTTCTCCAAGGTTTTTACCCACCTTTGTTTTATCTGTTTTATTTTATCAAATCACGAGCCGAATTTCGAACTGATTCTTTGTTTGAATACTGCAATATTCGGTTAATCGGATTCGCACAAATAAAACGAATAATCGACTAATGATTTGATTAATCATTTGTATGGGAAGTTGTCCAAAGGCCCCCAATTCGGCGCGAAATTTGAAATCCCGTCAAGTCATCATTGTCGGCCTTTAAACATTACTTTAAGGTGCACAGGAAATGGCTCTATGCAATCACATGTGGTGATTGATCAATGAATTGTATAAGTCTATTCAAATATATGTTGGATTGTATAGTTGGGTACAACTATAAAATCCTACATGGTATTGTATAAAGGATTGGATTAGTCCTATAAAATCCTACATGGTATTGTATAAAGGATTGTATTAGTCCTATGCAATACTAACATGGTATTGTACAAAGTAGTGGATAGATCAATTCAATAACACTGTAGTATTGTACATAGGATTGCCTAGTTCAATTCAATCATACATGGTATTGTACAAAGTAGTGGATAGATCAATTCAATAACACTGTAGTATTGTAAAAAGGATTGCCTAGTTCAATTCAATCATACATGGTATTGTACAAAGTAGTGGATAGATCAATTCAATAACACTGTAGTATTGTACATAGGATTCCATAGTTCAATTCAATCATACATGGTATTGTACAAAGTAGTGGATAGATCAATTCAATAACACTGTAGTATTGTACATAGGATTCCATAGTTCAATTCAATCATACATGGTATTGTACAAAGTAGTGGATAGATCAATTCAATAACACTGTAGTATTGTATATAGGATTGCCTAGTTCAATTTAATCATACATGGTATTGTACAAAGTAGTGGATAGATCAATTCAATAACACTGTAGTATTGTACATAGGATTGCCTAGTTCAATCCAATCATACATGGTATTGTACAAAGTAGTGGATAGATCAATTCAAAAACACTGTAGTATTGTACATAGGATTCCATAGTTCAATTCAATCATACATGGTATTGTACAAAGTAGTGGGTAGATCAATTCAATAACACTGTGGCATTGTACAAAGGATTTTCTAGCTCAATTCAGTCATACATGGTATTGTACAAAGTAGTGGATAGATTAAATCAATCAAATATATGAATTGGTTCAATGCAACAATGAGATATTTAGCAAATTAAGTTAGTCAATGATATAGTAAAATCAAACCTTTTATTTCAACTTTTTCGGTTTCAATTATAAGAACATATTACAATATATCATGAAGATAGGAAATTGATATTTATGACATTTGTATTGTGTGCATAGTCTTCCAATAATCTGAGTTGACATTAAAATCAGTTATTAGCATTAAATGTTATGAAGTTTACAATGATTCTATATTTGGGATTATATATATAGCAACGTGATACATTGAAATTATCAGTAGTTCCAATTCAAATTGTCGATAATCCTGATGAGAACCAGAATAGTGAATATGCCAATAGCATCACACTAGAACCCAAAAGTATCAGAAAATAAAAAAATGATATGTAGCAAGATTTTCACTAAATGGCATATACAGCAGTTTTTTTCCCCGGATCTAATCTAGACATCTACAATTTAATCTCAATTGAGGTTTTTTTTACGACTGTGAAATTTCAATTATACTAAAAAAGTGCATTATTAATTAATACCTATAACACAATGCATTATAAGTCATTTAAAACCATGACTCCCAAGAATACTGCCCACTGGAAGTAACATTAATTTACATGGCTTTCTGGGACAAAAATACCCCTAAATCACTGTGAAATAACCTATACAGTTATGACAGCACTGTTACCTCCCTCACCTCAATAAATGCTTTTTAAACAACATCAGATGTCATATTACTACCCTGGCCTTCCCAGGGAGTCATGGCTTTTATTGACAGATGCAAAAAAGTTCAATCTCAAATAAAATTTTTATTTTTTTAACAATCAGGTGATATGATCTCTGGTGATCTCAGGTGATCTCTGAAAATTTTATTGATACTCTACTTTCGACTGACAGCTAGACTACAGTCTTTTACAAAGATAATGAAAACAAAACAGCAAAACAACATTATCTTTGTAAAAGACTGTAGTCTAGCTGCCAGTCGAAAGCTCAGTATCATTAAGACTTTAAACCAGATATTGCCTGATTGTTCAAAGTGTTTAACCATAGTTGCTCATCAATATTTACTCTTATTCGTCAAAATTTCACTAATTATTAAGGTGGTCCAGGGGTATTTATTTACGTAAAAAGATTTTTTTTTCAACTTCACATTTTGGCGCAAAAACTCCTTCGACTGCTTTAAAAATCGGGATTATAACTATTCAGTGTCTCTAGTTTATAGATATTTAAACGTTATTTTAAAACTACTGATGTCCTAAGAGCAATGCGCTTGCAAACTCGAACTCGACTTTGAGATTTTATGGCTATTTCTTAAAATCTGAAAGACGAAACCACTCGATTTTGCGTCTATGGACTCATGTACTTCACTACTTTTACGTGATAAATGGCCAAATTAATCGAGACCTTGCAAGCTTAGGAAATCTGAGTACTCAAAATAGAACACACAAATGTATAGCTTATAAAGAATCGAACAGAGACGCACAATAAAATCATTGCTTTCGAAATCGTTACTCACCACTATGTTGTACAATGCTTTAATTTCCCAGTCTGAAAGCCGAATTTTAGTGAAATTGACGTACTGTGTGCAGCACTATCACGACGGATAAAAAACACATTTATCGAGTGTATTATTCAAAATAGCTAGATAATCTAATTTTTGCTCAGAATTAACTTCAATGGTAATTCTAGCAATTCTCAAAAACACAAGATGTAAACAAATCATTGTAAAAGTACCTTACAAAGTTTGAGCGTGTTCCATTCATACGGTTTGGAGAAATGGAGAAGTAAAGTTGACCGTATATAAAGCTTGGCGATACCGCCGAGTTGCAGTTGCAGTTGCAGTGAAAAGCCAGCATGTGTTTTTGTTGATGGTATCGTGGTATGGCGTTATCGAAACGTCAGTAAGGTCAAGTCACCATTTTTACAGTGTTACAAATTTCATTCTATAATTACCTATCGTTTATATCAATCACCGCCGCAGCCTATACTAGTTTACTCGCTAGTTTCCATTCATTGTAATGATGCTACTGACATTGCTTGTATGACATGATTTCAGGGTTCATCAGAAGACAGTGTCATGTATGGTCAACCAGTTGAATACAAAGAGTTACACAGTATTGCTACACAGACAGATGATTATGGTCTTAACAATGGCTGTAATGCTATCAGGTACATCAATGCCGATCCACATCATGTTTCCAACATCTCAGAAACATTACCTCAACCACAGCCAGGTGTTTCAGTTGTTGATAAACACTACTTAGATAATGAACATGATCAAGATAACACCTTGGAAGACAAAGATGAACAAGAACAAAGCAATGATTTAGATGAAATTAGCACAATGTTGAAAGTTCTAGAGGAGTTAGAGTTCCTCCCTGAAATTAATTCGATTGAGAAAGAGAAAGAAGCAAAGGATGATTTTGCTGGTGATGATAATTCTGAAAAGGGGCAGCTTCATGTAAGAGCAGGATGTAGTTCCCAGCATAGTGAGAAGTCCTATAAATGTTCTTTTTGTGCAAAGCAATTAAAATACCAACCATTGCTTACTAAACATCTTAGAATACACACTGGAGAAAAACCCTTTGAATGCTCTTATTGTAGGAAGAAGTTTACACGAAGGGCTCCCTTACGGGAACATCTTAGAATACACACAGGAGAAAAACCCTTTGAATGTTCTTATTGTAAGAAGAGGTTTACACATAAGGCTACCTTAGGAACACATCTTAGAATACACACAGGAGAGAAACCCTTTGAATGTTCTTATTGTAAGAAGAGGTTTACAGTAAAACGTGACTTAAAAAGACATCTTAGAATACACACTGGAGAGAAACCCTTTGAATGTTCTTATTGTAAGAAAATGTTTTCACAAAAGGGTACCTTAGGAACACATCTTAGAACACACACAGGAGAGAAACCATTTGAATGTTCTTATTGTAAGAAGAGGTTTACAGCAAAACTTGACTTAAAAAGTCATCTTAGAATACACACTGGAGAGAAACCCTTTGAATGTTCTTATTGTAAGAAAATGTTTTCACAAAAGGGTACCTTAGGAACACATCTTAGAACACACACAGGAGAGAAACCCTTTGAATGTTCTTATTGTAGGAAGAAGTTTTCACAAAAGGTTACCTTAGGAACACATCTTAGAACACACACAGGAGAGAAACCCTTTGAATGTTCTTATTGTAAGAAGAAGTTTTCACAAAAGGTTACCTTAGGAAAACATCTTAGAGTACACACAGGAGAGAAACCCTTTGAATGTTCTTATTGCAAAAGGAGGTTTGCATCTAAAGGTGGTCTCATGGGACATCTTGCATTACACACTGGAGAGAAACAATTTGAATGTTCTTATTGTAAGAAGAAGTTTATACTAAAAGCTGCTCTCAAGGGACATCTTAGAGTACACACAGGAGAGAAACCCTTTGAATGTTCTTATTGCAAAAGGAGGTTTGCATCTAAAGGTGGTCTCATGAGACATCATAGAATACACACAGGAGAGAAACCATTTGAATGTTCTTATTGTAAGAAGAAGTTTATACTAAAAGTTTCTCTCAAGGGACATCTTAGAATACACACAGGAGAGAAACCCTTTGAATGTTCTTATTGCAAAAGGAGGTTTGCACTTAAAGGTGGTCTCATGAGACATCATAGAATACACACAGGAGAGAAACCATTTGAATGTTCTTATTGCAAAAGGAGGTTTGCACTTAAAGCTGCTCTCAAGGGACATCTTAGAATACACACAGGAGAGAAACCCTTTGAATGTTCTTATTGCAAAAGGAGGTTTGCACTTAAAGGTGGTCTCATGAGACATCATAGAATACACACAGGAGAGAAACCATTTGAATGTTCTTATTGTAAGAAGAAGTTTATACTAAAAGCTACTCTCAAGGGACATCTTAGAGTACACACAGGAGAGAAACCCTTTGAATGTTCTTATTGCAAAAGGAGGTTTGCACTTAAAGGTGCTCTCATGACACATCATAGAATACACACAGGAGAGAAACCATTTGAATGTTCTTATTGCAAAAGGAGGTTTGCACATAAAATCAGTTTAAATAGACATCTAAAAAAAACACACGGCAGAGAAACCCTTTGAATGCTCTTTTTTGTGAAAAGAAGTTTTTAGGAATAGGGGTAAAAAAAAAATTAAAAATTGAAGCATTTAAAATATTTTGTATTGTAAGAAGAGGTTTACGCGGTCGAAAGGAACATTTGAAGTATCATCTTAGAAAACACAACTTTGTATTTCAGTCACGTGCATAGGTCTTGATACACCGATTATACACTGTATAAATTAGATTAAAAGTAATTTCTCATTCATTCCAATTGACTCTTTTTTTTTCTATATTCCATCTCCTTTTTTACCTGTCTTGCCTGTTTATTTACCTACCTACCTAACTAATTGCCTAACATTTTATTTTAATTTTATATTTATTCTATATTTTATTTTGGACGTCCTGTGACTCGAACCGGGAACCTCTGGATTGCAATTCTAATGATTTACCAACTAAGCTAGTAAAGTTTTGGGTTGATGTTATATATTATTGATGTTTCCTCATAGGTTGATCACTAATTATTTGTGAAAATGTTCAAAATGTTTTTTTAGTGATTTGTTTGAGAAGCCAGATCAAAAACGAGTGCGAGTGTTTGATCAGGGGTTCCAAACACCGAGAAGCGGATGAAAGCACGAGGCCGACGTGAAACACAAATTGCAATTTTGTACAAAAGAGTGCTAATTAAGCTATAGAAAACAAAGGATTTCGTACAAAATCGCTTTTTTTCACCTATAAAGTTTCACGTATATTCTAACAGTTTTACTCTATTATCATTTTTGACTCCAGGGGGTCGGGATTTGATTTCGATTTCTCTCCCACTAAGTGGGGTATTTACCAACATTTGCCAAGCCAGTTTTTCAAATGCCCCACTTATCCCCACCCTGTCCCCGGTTCGGGTGGTGGAAGGGGGGGGGGGGATGGGATTTGGTGGGGGTTTACTTTGACTATTGCATATTCTCGAGTATAACTGGCGGTCTGATATTGACATGTTTTAGAAAAACTTAAAAAATTACAGCTAGCAATTGTATAATGTCTTGAGCAAACATCATGAACATGCCATCCAACAAAGCACCGGGATATGACAAATTGCCTATGAGCATAATAAAGACGTACCTCACCTCCATCCTGCCTGCCATCACCAACTTGTTTAACAGCTCCTTTTCTAGTGGATGTTTCCCAAGGGAATGGAAGCAAGCGGAAGTTGTCGCCCATACTAAGGAAGGCGATCGTGAGATTGCAAGTTGCCTTCTGGGGAGCGTCAATAAAGTTTATTGTATTGTATTGTATTGTATTGCAAAACATATACCGACAACCAACGCTGATTTGGAAGAGCAAATCGATGTAAAAGTAAAAGAAATCCAAATAAATTCAGCTTGAAAGCCAAGATGGCGAATTTCCTTTGGCTTCCTGTGGTAATTGGGCTGCCTGTGTTATTAGCGCTTCCTGTGGTGCATTACCTCGCGTGCTTTGAACGACTCAGCCGTTTTTAAGCTGTGCCGGATGCAAGTTTTAAAATTCAACGTAAACGAATTCATAAAAAATTATTTACAATGCAGTATTTACAATGTTTGTTTTTGTTATTTTTACGTGTCTTTTCTTGAATTGTTAGACTCCTCAATCATTCTGAGCATGCGTGAAGGAATATATGATTAAGTGACCTTTCGCATATAAATAATTTTGCATAAAAACTTTAAATTAGAAAAGATACACCATGCATTTTTTACGTTATCAATAATAAGTATGCACTCATTGTTGGTGATAACTTTTATGTGTGATTATATAGTGAAGTGTCCCACTTCAGAGAAGTTAGAGTCATTATTTGGGGTATTAATTTTGAATTTACATATATACCACATGGTGTAAATAATTTTTTGAGGTTAGAACGTGACCCCTATGGTGGGGTTAGTTACAAGTGGGGATGGGTAGGTTTTGATGTATTTACACAGGGAGCCCAAAGTGGGGGAGGGGTTGTCTTGATAGTAAACGTCATTACACAGGAAACCCAATTGGTAGAGTGGTTGTTTGAAAGATGATGTAATGCATATACGACGGTACGCTGACCAAAATCTTTGGGCTCAAACGTTTACACTGACGATCTAGTGAGTGAACGAGTGAGCGAGTGAGTGGGTGAGCGAATGAGTGACACTTCCGGTTCAAAAGCCCCATCCTAATAACTCGAACCGAGACCTTCTGCATTGCTGTACCCTCGCATTAAGCCATTATACTACTGAGTCATTCAATGGGAAGTTTGAAACAATGTCATCAAGTCATTAGCATTCAAGTTGGTTAGCATTCCTCTGAATAGAATTGAAAAGCGATTGTTTTAATATTCATATCTTTT
The DNA here is from genome assembly GCA_949775045.1 of Metridium senile. NCBI lineage: Eukaryota > Metazoa > Cnidaria > Anthozoa > Actiniaria > Metridiidae > Metridium > Metridium senile. Next base: position 19,230,546 of record OX459097.1, on the reverse strand, counting down.
AGAATTGGTTTCGCCTCGGATTTAAACCCCGTCCAGTACGTCCTCATTGTCGACCTTTAAACATTACAAGATATATGTTTTTGAAACTAAGCATTTATGCTAACAATGTTATTGTTGATGTCGTGCATGTGATGCCCGCAAGCTTCGTTATCAGTCTACGTACATTTCTGAAAAAGAAAATAGCAAAGTTCTTAGTTTAAAAAACTCATAATTCCGTCAATTTAAAGTCAATCTTTAAAAAAACTTTGTAATTTTACTAATATCGATGTGACAATATTAAAAAGAATATTACTCAAGTGTGATACAGGTCTAATACTAACTATTTAATTAGATCGAAACTGTTCTGCATGGTTCCGGATATATCACGTGCTTTGTAGACATTGTTCCACTTATAACCAGTTTGTCAACTTTTGCCGATTCATTAGAAGACACATCTGGATGGACGAACAGGTCGATCGTCTAGTGTCAAACGTTACAGAAACTCATAACCTACAACTTGTGGTAGGATTTTGAGCCAAGGATCAAAACCCTACGACTAGTCGTAGGAAAATGACGCGATTTGTTCCATATTAGGACTGTAACTAGTATTTCGTCCAATCACTCACGATCTTAGCGATGGCGTATACGAATCGTATACGACTAGTCGTGCGCGTGTGAATGATACCTACATGTTGTTGGCAAATCGTATACTACAGTCGTAGGTAAAAATCGTATCGTGTAAATCGGCCTTTATGAGTTTCTGCATATTCATATTAGAGGAAAATAATGTTAACGGTCGATTTGTCCTCTAGTACGAAAATGGATATATGACTGTGCTTGAAATGTTGGTATATGGGGCAACAGAATGCATGTCTCACAATACTGTTATTACAATATCGAGTGTTTTTATTGCTGTCTTTATATTATTTATTGCCTATTATTGCAAAAGTGTATTGCAAAGTGTATTGTATATAAGTATTAAAGTACGAGTGCTGAAATTCAGATTACCAATAAACAATTACTTCCTCAGATCACGTGGTTTTGTGATGTGTATGACTGTGCTTGAAATGTTGGTACATGGGGCAACAGAATGCATGCCTAACAAAAATGTTATAATAATGTTATTGTCTTTATATTATTTATTGTCTATTATTGCAAGTATAATATACAAGTGTATTATATATAGGTATTAAAGTACGAGTGCTCGAAATTCAGATTACCAATAAACAATTACTTCCTCAGATCACGTGGTTTTGTGATGTGTCGACTGTGCGCGTATACGCTTATTTCAAAAAAGGTTGATATGGCGATCACACGACCGTAAGACTTGTGGTTACGCATGGAACATATCCTATAGCGTTTTTCTGGATTGCTCAGCACAGTTTACTCAATTTTTCTATAAGGGGCAGGTGTTGTACAGTGAATTCGCTTTCTGCCACAAAAGATGTATGAAAAATCAAAATCAAAGACCAACAATTCCTTTCGGTCTTGCAATCGTTAGCCATTCACCGTCCACTCCGTCAACCTTTTCTGAAATAGATGTATAATCTCTCATACACCGAGAAGCAAAATGACAAAAATATTCTGAATAACGCATGCATAGTTGATATCAGCGGTTCTTGTCGTTAAAGCGATCCTTGAAGTCTTCCCAGCAACCATCGTTTAGAGCTTGTCTGATATTCTCAAAGAACCTGTAATACTGGTGAATGTTGTGCCTGCAAATAATGGTAAATGGTTTTTGATAATCACAATAACGATAACAACAACACAGGCACTACAACCCTATATTGTTTATAAATGGTCCAAACATGATCCCACTCAAGGACCCCCTTGATCAAAATATAGGACCCAAATGACGCCATATAAATGGCCCACAAATAATGGTAAAAATAATATAATAGGATCGCAAATGAACCAAGGGAGCTCACCCAGAAATTGCGGAATCTGTCAAAGGGTAAGAGTAATTAACCTCTGCTCGTAGTTTTGTAGACTCTTCTTTTTCAGATTTAAGTTCATTTAAAGCATGCAGTTGCCACGGAAACCGTGTCAATCACATACCGCCTGCTGACTTGCCTTGGAATAATCCCCTTCACAGACCCCTGCGCCATCTTGAAATGTAGCCGGGGCTTTGCAACGAAGCGAGACGAACGTTGAGCTTGCAATGATAGAGACACATGAATAATTGTTCTACGAGGTTTTAAAAGGTCTTTATCATGGGCCTTTATCACACAACGGCCATGTTTATTCCCATGAGAGCGAAAACCTTTGTTTGGAACGTTCTGAAACGCATAAAAGCGAGGGCAAGGGGACCCAAGGGATTCAAAACCTATCGTTTAAACCAATATGGCGGCCCGTGATAAAAGCGAATTGCAAGCTCAACGTTCGTCTCGCATCGAAACAAAGGCCCGGCTAAATTTCAAGATGTAGCAGGCAACTGTTAAGTTGACTATTTGTCAAATATCCCAATAAAAGAGTTATGTACTGACGTCATTAGTAATACTTGTGCAAGCATTTCCTTGGTAACAAGAAGATGATGAATGTAAGCCCGCGAATGGTTTGTACAGCAGTAGCACCTGTCTTCTGAGCTGAAATCCTTGCTAAACCTGTAAAATAACACCTGGATTAGGTTTTACCTTTGTGTTTTATAAGTACCACCATTAATGTTGAAAATCTTGAAAAGCCACGAATCTCAACTTCCTGTCTTAGTGCGAGACCTTTGCGTTGAGCGACTAACAGCTGCTTGTTTCACAGTGGTAGGCCAGTTTGGATATCAGCAGTGTAATAAGATTGAGATTGTCATTGTTTAAAATTGTTTAACATTTTCAAACCATTCATTCAATTGATAATTTACATCTTACTTCCGTTTAGATTACATCTATTATTATAATTGTTGAGAAATGGTTTAGTTCGCGGTACAAAAGCATTGTTTAACATTGTTTAACTTTTTAAACTATCCATGTAATTGATAATTTATAACTCTGACTTCCGTTTAAATAAATAACATCTAGAATTATTGTCTCTAGATCAACATAGACAATTGTGGAGAAGCTAATCGTAGTTGTTTTCACAATGGTAGCCAATTTGGACCAGCAGTCTACAATGATTGCTCGACTGTTTAACAATGAAAAACATTTTTCGAATAATTCATATCATTGAGGTTATTCCCCTATCCATATTTCATTGTTCTGCCTCCCTAGCTACTGTTGCTGTTGCTACGCTGTCTTAGAATCCAGCATCAAATCGAAACATCGATTAGGATTAGCTTATAAAACAAAAGAGTATTTCAAAACAATTGCCCTAAACCTAACCAAACAATAGCGGGACTGTACGAGGGGCCAAACAAAACGCTGCTGTCGACTGATGCTGGATTACTGAGAAGAGATGCATTCATAAGGTAGCTAGATTAAGAAAGAAAATCGATAACCACTAAAATAGGTTGTGAATTCGAGTTTTGGGAAAACGCCCCGCGTTGTTAGTGGCTACTCAAGATAAGCTGGGCTCGGTGAATTCAGTAATAATTTACGTGTAACTTCCATTCAAACATCTATCATGATCGTCTTTAGACCAACGGAGACAACTATTGACAAGTATATATTTAAGGAAAGTACTTTTGATACAATTCTGGTCATTGTTCTTGTTCTATATCAAGCGACCATCGAGATTTAGGATATATCTTTTGGGTAAGTAAAGCTACTTTATGATATTCTTATTTAATGCCGAGTTTAATGATTTATAGTTATAGAGATTATTATTCATCTTAGATATGAGATATATAGTATGTTATTCATTTGTCTCACGAATGTCGAAGGTTTGGACATATCGACGTTTCGACTGCTACTGCTAGTCTTCATCAGGCGATGAGTAGACTGTACTGAATGTGGATCTTATATACTTGAATGATTTGTTTTCCTACAGTTATTTGACAAGATGGAATCAGACTGGATATATTACAAGTGTAAGTCAGGAGAGCCCGTCTTTAAGTACAACAAGGTAACAGGAGTACACAAATGGCTGACAGAATCTAACAATGTAAGTTGAAATATTTAGAAACTTCTATGGAATAGAAAAGTCACGTTTAACTCAGTATATTGATGTACTTGATTTTGATAATATTGATATACCGATCATTAATATAGCAATTGGTTTTAAGCAATTCATTGTTTAAACTACACGTATCCACATTAGAAAAATTTCAAATATGCCTTTTAAAAGCCTTTGGTTCAACAAACGAAACACTAAGGTTTGCATAAATATAAGAGTGATTGCAAGTAGCTGGCGGGCTAAACGTTCCAGTTTCGCCAACATAGCCTGGACAGTTAGTGACAACAAATTCTAAAGGCGATGCAGTGTTTTCTGTTATGCGCGTGGGTTCATTAATCATCTGAAATAAATTATTGCATTCAAGCCATTGACAAAAACGTAAGACAAAATCAGAACTATTGGAAGCATCGTTTTGATCATAGTAGGCGTTGAAATCACCCATCAGTAGTATAAGATCTTGATATCTTTGTCTTATAATATCAATCGAAGTTTGCAAGCAACCAATTAGCAGGAATCTTACAGAACCTCCAATGCCGGCAATTCCCTGGAGGTCTATAACAAACTCCACATAAAAGATTACGATTCGAAAGCTTTAGACACCGTTTACACGGGTCCGGATACTTTGGAAACCGCATACGTTTTGATTCGAATCGGCCTATCGTCCACACGAATCCAGTGAACCGGTCACCAAAACCGCATACTTTTACTTGAATCCTCCGGAAACGCGGATTCGTGTGGACGCAAATATTTCTATGCGGTTTCAGCCGGATCGGATTCGTGTAGAAGAGGCCTTAGTTCAACCCAAAGTAGTTCAATACTGTTATTCTCAAAGTCATCACGCCTTAGCTTTTTATAACTAGAGATTCATCAACGTATAAAGCCACACCCCACCTCACGCTCTCGCACCTACACCATCTCTTCGAAAGATTTGGTGGTATCTTGTTATCAGTAATGAATCATTAGATAATCTAGCGTCTCAGAAACTGCAAAAACATTGAATTTTCTATCCAATATATATGAAATTTTTTTTCAAAGTTCTCTTGAGCACAGAGGCTCCTTGCATTAATGTGACCAAATAACATAGAGTACGATTTAGGCCTGGGATTCCATTCTATATCGCCCGATAATAACAGTATTGTTTGAATAAAGACAAACATTATAGAACGTATTTGAAAAGCTGACAATAATACACTGCACGGCTGAGTAGGTACAACACAGTATATTGCGTTAACCATGCATTCAGGATAACACTTTATAGTGAGTAAACCCAACTCTATTGTGAGTAAACCCAACTCATTATTGAGTAAAAGTGAGGTTGAACTCAATATATTGAGTACATTGTACTCAATGGTGCGTCTTCATCTATGTTTACTCTCAAAAATGAGTTTACTCACTATAAAGTGTTATCCTGAATGCATGGTTAACGCAATATACTGTGCTGTACCTACTCAGCCGTTTTTGCAGTGTAACAGTATAGTCAGCCTACGGAACCTAAAAGAACATTTATTAAAACGCCCGATAGCCGCTCGATATAAAATAATATCAACCATCACCCAAAAACATAACTTTCCGCACAGTCTGAAAAAAATAGTTGAAAAAATATAAGGTTATATGTATAACAAATAGAGTAAACATGAAATTGAAAAAAAGATCCTAATTAGTTAACAATATGTAGTTACCAATACTAATTAGTTACCAATATGTAGTTACCAATACTAATTAGTTACCAATATGTAGTTACCAATACTAATTAGTTACCAATATGTAGTTACCAATACTAATTAGTTACCAATATGTAGTTACCAATACTAATTAGTTACCAATAATGTCATAATAAATAACTGGAAGGTGATAAATAAGTTAGTTAGTGTAGCCTAATGGCGAACCACCATTCATTTTTAGAATGGACTTGACATGGGAGGACAGTGACTTGACTGAGCGCTGACGTCAGCTACATTGAATCTTGGAAAATCTTCCCGTGATCTTTCTAATTGTTGTTTTGCCCTCCACATCTCGTACCAGAATCTTTCCATCGCTAGTCCAAATAAAAAAAATATGCTCGCAAGAACTGCGAAAGAGCTAAATCTGTTTATTTAAAAACTCAACTTGACGTTAGTCCTGGTCAAATCTTCATTAATGAACACTCTTGTTCCATTTAACTCCTTCTTGTTGTTGCAAATTTCCATCATAGCGTAGTAGGTTTTGAATTTCCCAATGATGGGTCTTGCAGTAAAGGACCTTTTAGGCCCAACACGATGGGAATTTCCACTTTATCTACATTGGCATTCAATTTGTGAATAATTAGAAACTATATAAATAAAAACCCGGCCTGCCACCGCCGCCATTTTAACGCTTATATAAACCAAGACGAAGCCGTTTGAATTGACGTTACGCTTACCAATTATTCAACGCTGTGTCCCTATCAATTCAGCTTAGTCATAAATGGCTTCCAAGAGTTCTTCAATGCATGGGTTTTAACCAATCAAAAGAAGCACAAATAGGTTGAATGGATAACTATTTCCATTGAATGTCTTACTTTATGACAATGAACATTGTTTGTATGATTATAAAACAAAACATTGCCAACATCATACTAGACTCAACATTAGAGTTAATGACATCAACAATACAGAACTCCACAGCACATTAATATCATATTGATTTCAATGATGCTACTGACATTGCTTGTATGACATGATTTCAGGGTTCATCAGAAGACAGTGTCATGGTTGGTCAACCAGTTGAATACAAAGAGTTACACAGTATAGCTACACAGACAGATGATTATGGTCTTGCCAATGGCTGTAATGCTATCAGGTACATCAATACCGATCCAAATCATGTTTCCAACATCTCAGAAACATTACCTAAACCACAGCCAGGTGTTTCAGTTGTTGATAAACACTACTTAGATAATGAACATGATCTAGAGAATACCTTGGAAGATAAAGATAAAGATAAAGATGAACAAGGACAAAGCAATGATTTAGATGAAATTAGCACAATGTTGAAAGTTCTAGAGGAGTTAGAGTTCCTCCCTGAAATTAATTTGATTCAGAAGGAGAATGACGCAAAGGATGATTTCGCTGGTGATGATAATTCTGAAAAGGGACACCTTCATGTAAGAGCAGGATGTAGTTCCCAGCAAATTGAGAAGTCCTTTAAATGTTCTTATTGTGCAAAGCAATTAAAATACAAATCATTGCTTACTAAACATCTTAGAAAACATACTGGAGAGAAACCCTTTGAATGCTCTTATTGTAGGAAGAAGTTTACACGAAGGGCTTACTTACGGGGACATCTTAGAATACACACAGGAGAGAACACCTTTGAATGTTCTTATTGTAAGAAGAGGATTGCAACAAAATGTGACTTAAAAAGACATCTTAGAATACACACTGGAGAGAAACCCTTTGAATGTTCTTATTGTAAGAAGAAGTTTGCACGAAGGGCTCACTTACGGGGACATCTTACAATACACACAGGAGAGAAACCTTTTGAGTGTTCTTATTGTAAAAGGAGGTTTGTATGTAAAAGAAGTTTCAAGCAACAACTTAAAATAAACACTGGAGAGAAACCATTTGAATGTTCTTATTGTAAAAGGATGTTTTCCCAAAAAGGTACTCTCAAGAGACATCTTAGAATACAAACTGGAGAAAAACCCTTTGAATGTTCTTATTGTAAGAAGACGTTTACACGAAAGTATGACTTAAAGAAACATCTTAGAATACATACTGGAGAGAAGCCCTTCGAATGTTCTTATTGTAAGAAGACGTTTACACGAAAGGATGACTTAAAGAAACATCTTAGAATACATACTGGAGAGAAACCCTTTGAATGTTCTTATTGTAAGAAGAAGTTTACACAAAAGGGTCACTTATGGGAACATCTTAGAATACACACTGGAGAGAAACCCTTTGAATGTTCTTATTGTAAGAAGACGTTTACACAAAAGGGTAACTTACGGGAACACCTTAGAATACATACTGGAGAGAACCATTTTGAATGTTCTTATTGTAAGAAGACGTTTACACAAAAGGGTAACTTACGGGAACACCTTAGAATACATACTGGAGAGAACCTATTTGAATGTTCTTATTGTAAAAGCACGTTTACACGAAAAGGTGGTCTCAAGACACATCTTAGAAAACACACAGGAGAGAAACCCTTTGAATGTTCGTATTGTAAAAGGAGGTTTGCACATAAAATCAGTTTAAATAGACATCTTAGAACACAGACGGGAGAGAAACCCTGTGAGTCCTCTTTATTGTGAAAGACGTTTTAAAGGAAAAGGAGCATCATAGAATACAAACTGGAGAGAAACCCCTTTTTAAAAAAATTAAGAATTGAAACATTTAAAATATTTTGTATTGTAAGAAGAGGTTTACGCGGTCGAAACGAACATTTGAAGTATCATCTTAGAAAACACACGGGAAAGAATAGCTATGAATTCTAAGATAGTGGCCGTGCAGGGAACGACCGTGAAGGGAACTATTATAAGATTTTGAAAGGTAGATTTGTCCAGCTATAAAATAATAGTGTTTTATATGTTCTTGTCAGAAAATTATGTCCAATAGAGTATGTTGTTTTACAAGAAAATCAGAGCTTGTCATAACATTTGTCACATCCATATTGTTCTTAAACTAACGAAGATATATATGATTTTGAAACTAAGCATTTATGCTAACAACATGTGATGTCCGCAAGCTTTGTTATCAGTCTACGTACATTTCTGGGGGGAAAATTAGCAAAGTTCTTAGTTTAAAAAAACTCATAACTCCGTCAATTTAAAGTCAATATCTTTAAAAAACTTTGTAATTTTACTAATATCGATGTGTCTATATTGAAAAGAATATATTACTCAAGTGTGATTGACAGGTCTATTATATATTACTACCTATTAAATAAGATCGAAACTGTTTTGCATGATTCCGTATATATATCACGTGCTTTGTAGATATTGCTGCACTTATTAAAGGAATGGTCGATAATTAGCGTGCGTATATCCAGTTCTGGAAGCACGATGGTAGCGTAAGAGTCGCACGAGGCTTTAGCATCAAACATGTTTTTGGCCTTTTTCCTCTACTGGCTCAACATGTTCATCAAACATGTCAAAATCAAAACAAGGAAAGTCATCGCTATTGTCTAAAGCGGCCATTTCAATATGTTTTTGTCGCAAAAAAACTAAAAATTTGCAACAGCGAACTTGAATGTGAACAATATTTTTTGCCGCTGCCTCACATTAAATTTCTATGGGATATCCATTTCTTGTCAATAGAAAATAAGCCAATCAGAGCGCGCGATCCTACTTGCATATGTTATAAGAAATGTTGGTATATGGGGCGACAGAATGCATGTCTCACAATAATGTTATTACAATATCGAGTGTTTTTATTTCTGTCTTTATATTATTTATTGGCTATTATTGCAAGTATAATAATATACAAGTGTATTATATATAAGTATTAAAGTACGAGTGCTGAAATTCAGATTACCAATAAACAATTACTTCCTCAGATCACGTGGTTTTGTGATGTGTTGACTGTGCGCGTATACGCTTATTTCAAAAAAAAAGGTTGACATGGTGATTGCACGATCGTAAGATTTGTGGTTACGCATACAACATATCCTATAGCGTTTTTCTGGATTGTTAAGCACAATGTACTCAATTTCTAAGGTATTTTCTATATAGTGCTTGTGTTGTGTAGTGAATTTACTTTCTGCCACAAAAGATGTATGAAAATAAATGTCAAAGACCTACAATTCCTTTCGGTCTTGAAATCGTTCGTCATTCACCGTTCACTACGTGAACCTTTTCTGAAATAAGTGTATAAAAAAGTGTATAAGTGGTTGATATCAGCGGTTCCTGTCGTTAAAGCGATCCTTGAAGTCTTCCCAGCAACCATCGTTTAGAGCTTGTCTGATATTCTCAAAGAACCGGTAATACTGGTGAATGTTGTGCCTGCAAATAATGGTAAATGGTTCGTAACAATAACAATGATAACAACAACACAGGCACTACAATCCTATATTGTTTATAAATGGTCCAAACAAAGGACCTCGAATCATCTCATAGACACCAACCACATGGGTCCAGGCGATCAACATGATCCCACTCAAGGACCCCCAATAAACCCAGGCGATCAACATGATCCGACTCAAGGACCCCCAATAAACCCAGGCGTGTAAATCATGATCAAAATATAGGACCCAAATGACGCCATATAAATGGTCCACAAACAATGGTAACAATAATATAATAGGATCGCAAATGAACCAAGGGAGCTTACCCAGAAATTGCGTAATCGGTCAAAGGGTAAGAGTAATTAATTAACCTCTGCTCGCAGGGTAGTTTTGTAGATTTAAGTTCATTTAAAGCATGCAGTTGCCACGGAAACAGTGTCAATCACATACCGCCTGCTGACTTGCCTTGGAATAATCCCCTTCACAGACCCCTGCGCCATCTTGAAATGTAGCCGGGGCTTTGCAACGAAGCGAGACGAACGTTGAGCTTGCAATGATAGAGAGACATGAATAATTGTTCTACGAGGTTTTAAAAGGTCTTTATCATGGGCCTTTATCACACAACGGCCATGTATATTCCCATGAGAGCGAAAACCTTTGTTTGGAACGTTCTGAAACGCATAAAAGCGAGGGCAAGGGGACCAAAGGGATTCAAAACCTATTGTTTAAACCAATATGGCAACGTGATAAAAGCGAATTGCAAGCTCATCGTTCATCTCGCATCGAAACAAAGGCCCGGCTAAATTTCAAGATGTGTCAGGCAACTGTTAAGTTGACTATTTGTCAAATATCCCAATAAAAGAGTTAGGTACTCACGTCATTAGTAATACTTGTGCAAGCATTTCCTTGGTTACAAGAAGATGATGAATGTAAGCCCGCGAATGGTTTGTACAGCAGTAGCACCCACACCTGTCTACTGGACTGAAATCCTTGCTAAACCTGTAAAATAACGATGACACCTCGATTAGGTTTTACCTTAACAACAATCAAGAACTTCGAACAATTCAAATATAAGTATTTTGATCAGTTTCACTCCCACCATTTTAAACTATTTCCCTGCTGATTTCAAATGTCCTCCCGGTTTTAAAGCACTTTTAGACTAACATATACTGTCTTATCCAAGACCCCGGCCAGCTATTAAGAAATGAATGTTTAATTGCAACGAATTGCAAGGACTTTGAAATCCTGTCAAGCCGAATTGTCGGCCTTTAAACATTACTATAAATACTGAGCATGAATCCTAGGCCTGATTGCGTTAAAATATATTTACAATTTACCTCAAAGATAATATTCCAACGCATTCATTAGATTATCAAAAATGCTTTTTCTTTCTGCTTTGCAAAAGTATTTTTGAACTCAATTTTTTTCATAAGGTTGTAAATCTCAATTTGTTGTTTGATTTGGTTTGTTTAAAAAAAACCCTGTTTTTTGAATGAATAATTTTTTTTCATTTTGTGTCTTACTTTATGACATTGAAAATTGCTTGTATGATTTTAAAACAAAAGAACATAACTTAAGGACCCGAGGCAGCCCTTTCCTTCTTATAATCTTGAAGGGGATGAAAAGTAGACTCTGATCGCAGGGTAAAGTAAACCGGCTTAAAAGTGAAGTAGACAAACGCACCTAGAGTCCTTTAGATTGATTTCGTATTCACTTTGACTGGAGGTGTTTTCTTTGTCTTCTGTACCGTTATCATCACTAGTTGTATTTTGGTCATGTGTGTGATCAGACTTGAATCTCTTATTGCTTGACGACAGTAGCAGCGCACCACCTCTTTCAGTCACTTGATATGGAAAACTAAAAGACAACAATAGAAAAACAATGAAAACAACTTTTGAGCATGCACCAACATGAGGTTGATCGCTGAATAGAGGTATAGAATAGGTATATAGGAATAGATTTGGGACTTTTTATTGTGGCCGCCTAATAGAGGGTGACCGCTTAATGGGTGACCGCTTAATAGAGGTACCACTGTAATAACAATGATAATAATAACAACAAACTCATTATTTAAAGAGGGTGATACGGAATAGTTAAAAAATTAATAAACTAGTGGCCCTCTATCTAAAATTATAAAATACATATTCATATAAAACTTAGAATAAATTTAGAATTAATAAAAATTATATATATACAAGAATCATAGAGCGAAAACACTAGAACCATAAAATAAAAACAAAATATAATATAGTTACTATCTAATAGTTTTTATTTAGTGACTATTTAGTGAGTATCACTCATATAGAAACATCAAATACAAAAGGAAACAATTCCTCATTGCAACTTTAACTCGTCTTTTATAGTAAGTAATAGTCGCTAAATAAGAACTATTACACACTAACAATTTGATTTTGTTTCATGGTTCTAGTGTTTTCGCTCTAATATAAAAACTAATAATTATTAAACTATAAAATGGTGTAATTCCTGCTGTTCCTTAAATAAGATATACCTTGAATCGAAGACATCAATACCACATTCTATAGCTTTAATGACATCATCTGTGATACAAGAAGTATAACATTTAAAACAGTAGTGCGAGTATTGCGGGGGTTGAAAACAAAAGAAAACATTTGAACGTTTGCTTTATTATTATTTGGAATCCCGGATGAAACAGAAGCATGAATGTTTCAAAAAGCTTCTCGTTAAGTAAATATTAAAGACAGGTGTGACAATTTTGTGGAGAACAACTGTCTGGGTTTCCGAGCTCACTCACATTATCAAATTAGACAATCTGGTTGTAATTATTTATGAGTTTGAGATCTACGAGTAAGCACTAGGCATTTGCCAAACCTTACTACCCGGTCAAGCTTCCCAATAACAATATATCATGTCTCTTTTTTCTTTTTAACGCTTTTTCATGTCTTTTTTGTTGGTTTTTATTTATAATTCTGCTTTCATCAATTGTCTCCTTCACAGTTCCCTGCGCCATTTTGAAAGGTAACCGGGCCTTTGCATCGAAGCGAGACGAACGTTGAGTTTGCGACAATAGAGACACGTGAATAATTGTCTGGTAAAGTGTTAAAAGGTCTCTATCATTGCAAGCTCAACGTTGGCCTCGCTTCGATGCAAAGGCCCGGTTACCTTCCAAAATGACACAGGGAATTGTGAAGGGGACTATTTCAGTTACTTAAATTACGACCAATTTGAATGACTGTTTTCCTTGACTGGCTAGTCTCTCATACATTTATTGTGTTCTAACGTGAACATGGAGTTAACCAAAAATATGTTCGAAGTCGCCACCTGGAGACACATGAATAATTGTCCGGTCTCTATCATTGCGAGCTAAACGTTCGTCTCGCTTCAATGTGAAGGCCCGGCTACCTTTTAAGATGGCGCAGGGAACTGTGAAAGAGTCTATTCGAGGAAACGAGTTAACGCTTTGGTCGAGAGAGAATGAGGAGAGGCCAATAGACCCATTCAGCTTCAATGTTTATTTACCCACTTCAAACCACGTGTTCATTCCCTTTGGATTTAATCATTTGTTATGCATAAATATTTTCATACTTGACATAAAAGAACAACTCTCAAGGGAATGTCATGTGATCTGAAATGTGCAATTTGCATACAGAACTAAAAGGGTCTATTGCCACTCGTCCGTCACGTCTGTTTTTCTCTCATTTCCGCGGGGTTTCCGCCTAAAAGTAGTATACATGTTTGTCTCACCAATGCTATCGGTTCCTTTGAAAGTACTCACCCGGTGATGAAATGCCTTGAATGAATCGAGGTTTTCCTTCTGGGAGTTCAGACTAACAATAGTAAAATATACAAAATTTAAAACAGCCTATCAAAAAAACTCCGTCCACTTATGTGACTGTTGCCTCCTCCGCAGGCAACCCTTTCCCTTTCAAGGGATCCCTTTGTCATTTTTTTGACCGAGGGGGAATTGGACCCTGGCAAGATCCCCTCCCCATCTAACAAAGCGGTCAAACGACTACGCATGCGCGAAAAAAAACCCCAAAACCTAAAATGATCCAGCACACAAATCTGACATTCGCACGGACTCTATAAAAAACGATGGAGTGTACGACTTTCATCGTTTTTTTCTTCTCAAAATATAAACAAAAATACAAAAGTATAGATAGTATATATACATCGTAGCTTTAAAATATAACAAAGGTTATGTACGCGAAAGTTCAAGCTTATATATTCAGGGAATTTCTTATAAATCGACTTCAAACACTGTAGTCCGAAATTCCTATTAATGTTTAATTTGGCAAATTTAACGCTGTGAAAATTTTGCTACGCATGCGTAGTCGTTTGACCGCTGTGTTCTCCCTTCCATTCTCGTACCCAGACCATACTCAGCTTTTTGGCAGATCGTAGGCTCTGGGGAACTCTAAAACCGGAAGCCAGAATTGTTGTGACAGCGTCAACAGAGCGCATGCGCTATCTTTAATTCGACCGAGTTGTTTGGGCACGAGAATGAACGAACTTAATTAATATTCATAAATCATCATCTTCTGTACGAGCCTTGGCACGTTTGAATGTGCACGTGCAAACTATTTATGTTTTATGAATTGATTTTAATGGTTAAAGAAGTGCATTTGAGCGGTAAAATTAGGCACGGATAAGGAAACATTACGGTAGAATAACATTCCTGGATCAGAATTCTATAAACTTAAAAAAGGATTTACGAGCCTGTAAAGAATGTTGACACGTGTCTTAGGTTCTCCGAAGCTGCAATCTTCCCGGCACAGTGAGTTCGGCGAATTTAAAAATAGCCGTAACTTGTTTAATTTTAACCCAAATCGCTTGAAATCGTCACAGACACTTAATTAAATAATAACTGAAAATGACACTAAAAGTTTTTATTGAATTGTTTTAATATTTAGTTGAAAAACATCGAAGGTTTCAAAAGTCGCCTTATATTTTCTTATATAAATATTGACTCTTGGGCTACCTGTAGATATGCCTAGTTAGACCATTGCTATTGTAATACCACTCAGCCAATCAGATCACTTGATATTATCAGGTCTCCCAGAGCCTACGACCTTTCGTTAGAAAGCTGAGTAGGGTCTGGGTACGAGAATGTTCTCCCTTCTTTCTCCTGTGGGGCCTCAGTCCCTCTCGGTCATTCGAGACAGGGAGCCCAATATATAAAAACGAAAACAAAAACGGAACAGAAACGCCTGCGGAGTAGGCTAATGTGACTGTACATGTCTGAACATTTTGTGGGCTTTCACGGTAACCTATTTAGTAAATTTCCGATCGAGATTCCAGTCTGGCAGAACGTTGCTGATATCTTTGTACACCAGGTTATTGTATGCGGGTGGATTATGTCTTAAATAGTTATCTGAACAATTACAAGAATTTGAAAGATAGATTTGTTTGCCCATACCGTTGTTTCCCGTAAAAGTTCTGTCCAGTTACCAAGACATCCACTAAATCCTTCCAACACAAATCCTACATATAAAATATATAAATAATATTAAATATATAAACATGATGTATGCTTATCCTGTATTGTGTTTATAATAATAACTACAATATTTACTCGAAAAAGTGCCGCCCCTGCACAACCGCTGCATTTGATTTAAAAAAAGTCCCGATGCGGCGCTTATTCGAGGGAATCCGCTTTTATAATGCGACTTTAGAAAAGCATTCGAAATCAATTGTTATCAAAAGCTGTATTCTTCACGGTTCAAAGTTATTATAGAGCCGCCAGCTTTGTTCTTAACCGCCATTTTGTCCAAAAACACTCCACGGTACCCCACAAAGATGTTTTGTTACATGATACGTCACTTTTTTACCATATTTGGCTACGACAGCTACGACTGTCGTAGCTTTTTAAAACATGTTTTAAAATCCTACAACTTTTTTCGTGTTGCGTGCGTTTGTCGTAGACGAGTTGTAGAGTGGATTTACACGACACAACTCGTGACGTGAGCATGACGCGAGCAGGTTGCATGCGATGGTTGTAGGCAAAAGTTTTACCGTCTAAATCGGCCTATAGAAGCAATCATACTGGATAAATCTTAACCTGATACGGGGTATTGTGCAGTTTCTTTGGCAGATCTTCGTCTTTCGTTAATCGAATGTGACCCCTCTATTGCACCAAGTAATTGATACTGTGATTCCTTCAAAACAACGTGGAGAAAAACAGTATGTAATACAGTCATTTGAAAAAATGTCGCTGGCCGTCTTCGCGACTAGCCCGAACGGGAGTATGGGTAAAAATCACTGAGGCAATATTTTTTAGCAGACGCTATAGAATATGCTGAAATATGGAGAATACACGAATGAATGTGTGCCTTCGCGTTCTTCGCAAAGAAAATAGGAGGGCAATGAATTTTGAGATAAAACTGGTTCTTAAAACTTCTTAACTGGTTCTTATTTAAAAAGCAAAAACAATTTCCCTTATATAGTGTTTTTTATGTTATATAAATTGTTATGTAGAAGCATCTGAATTATGAATGTATTCTTATTGAGAACTAACTGATAATACATTTGTAAAACATTTTTCTTGCATTTATGTTATATTCAGACTCAACTTATATTTTTGAAATGACTAAATATATCTTGAAACCTTTCATATAAGAACCAGTCTAATTTTTTAGGCTGAAGTGGTTCTTATATAACAGGTGTTTAAAAAGCAAACTTTAGCCTAGTGGTTCTTAATCCACTGGTTCTTATTTGCGGGTTTTTACTGTAAGCCAAGACCAAAATGAACGGTGGTTTTAATACAAATGGAGACTAGCGAATAGTATCTCAGAATGGAACAAACTAACAAAAGAAACTACGCAGGCCACCTCACTGACTGTTTTTAGGAATAACATTTCAAACATATATTAATAAATTAATTGAATCCAGTTATACTTTTGATATTTAGAGCGGTCCAAAACGCTCACTGAAACTAAATAAAACTAGACGCTCTAGGAGCGCGAAGTCGGGCTAGTCATAAAATCAACACAGGAGGCTAAACAATTCTACTTTGGGCTTCCTGTGTTCGTTCCCAAAGCATCATGGGGGACTATACGCGACATGACAGATACATAGATACAAAGATAGATTGACTAAAAGGTAAACCCAGAGTCGGGCCTTCTAGCCCCACTAATAAATACAAAAATAAAGAGTTAAAACCAAAGTTATCTTACCTTATCCGCCTCCTTGTGCTTAACAATCTCCTGAAGAAATTTCAAAGTTCTGTCAACAGACTTTTGGATTCGCTTTGTTGTTTGTTGATCAGATGGGATTGTATCACACAAACACTCAACCACATTTGGCCTGAATGACTCCACTATTGATAGGAATTGCTGGACATCAATCTGAGCAAAAAAAACAAAAAACAAAAAACAAAAACAATCTAGTTAATTAAATGACGAAGAAAACACAGCGGTCAAACGACCACGCATGCGCGAAAAACAAGTAGCATATCTGATATTCGTACGAACTCTATAAAAAACGATGGAGTGTACGACGTTCGCCGCTTTTTTTTCTCAAAATATAAACAAAAATACAAAAGTAGAAACTAATGGTAGCTTCACAATATAACAAAGGTTGTGTACACGAAACTTCAAGCTTATATATTCAGGGAATTTCTTATAAATCGACTTCAAACACTGTAGTCCGAAATTCCTGATGTTTACAATAGCAAATTTACCGCTGTGAAAATTTTGCCACGCATGCGTAGTCGTTTGACCGCTGTGTTACTTTTACAAAAAAAAAAAAAAAAAAACCGCGGAAATAAGTGACGTTTTGCCCGAGAAAGGCTATATCGAGAAAAGTTGTGGTCATATAATATATTAATATAGACAAGCGCGCTGTTTTATTTTCCTTACTGTGCTACTCGCTGTACCGTAGTCACTTACACAAACTTTGATGAATTTTTGACATTATTTTGACATTTTTCCATCTCATGGACCAATCAGGTACAAGTTTATATCGACAGGCGGAATTTATATCGAGAGGCGGAGACTTTAGAAACTTTGATGTCTGTAATTGGTCCGATTGAGATGAAAAAATGTCAAAATATTGTCAAAAATTGATCAAAAGTTTTTGTAAGTGACTACGGTACGGCGAGTCGCGCTGTAAATATACACCTAATCCAAAAAACGTTGTCTGGTCCGCCGCACAGTCCTCGCGCCAAGACCATGAAAGATATTGGTTATATCTAATCAGTAAATTAATGTATTTGCATGTTCACATTCTAGTGTGGTACTTTTTTCAACGAAATAGTGTTGTGCCTAGTTTTATTTTCTTGTTTTATCACTCTCATCAAAATATTCACTGTGTTTTCCTTCACAGTCTTGGCGCAAGGACTGTGCGGCGGACCCGACAACGTTTTTTGGATTAGGTGTATCTATTATTACTTGCCTTTCTTCGTCCCCCAGGAGTCCATACAGAGACTGCTTTATCAACGTTATATCCAATGGGTGGCTCTACAGCCGGGTCTTGTATGGTGAGAAAGCTGATAGCCTACAGTCATGAGATATTGTGTTAGAAAAGATACAACAACAATCTTATGTCCGGTGTGATAGTGTGTATGTGGACATTTTTTAAACCGCACTCTTTTGGATGCTGTCTGGGGCCGGTTGTACGATAGGTGAATAGCGCTATCCACCGGATAAATCCTTATCCAGCGGATAAAATCTATAAAAAACCTATGCAGTGCCGGCTAACTTTTATCCGCGGATAACTTTTATCCACCCTTCGTACAACCGGCCCCTGGCCTTCAAAACTTTGAATTGAAACGGACATTTTAGTTTGTGTTGCCCTGGAAATACAGTTGATTGACGTCCACCAAAACTCTATTTTTCATCTGCGTCCGAAGGTCTAGTTGGCCGCATGTGACTCGGAACCACAGTAATCCAATGGCATATTGTTAAAATGTGTGAAAATTTTACAAAAACTAACAGAACTTTTGTGGGCCAAATTGGAAACATGTCACTGTAATGTACTGAATTTGTTTATCAACTTCATATAAACTTTGTATGTATGTTTATTATATGGATAATAGTGTTTCACCGGAAACTAAAACACTCGTATTATCCATATTTTCACTAGCGAAGATATGAAAAGGTTATGTAGCAAATGTCCCGTATGTACGCGCGCGTCTTTAAAAACATTTCTTTGTTATAACAAAAAGAAACATTACACGTTGGCTTGAAGATATGAATTTTCTCGTGTTAAAAACAACATTTTACTCGCTTGCTGCGCTTGCTCGTAAAATATTGTTTTCGCCACTCGCAAATAAAATTCATATCTTCGCGCCACCGTGTAATATCCTCTATATATGTAACTTTCGATTGTCACCATTTATCTCTTACTCAACTTATGTCTCATTGTCCCGTTCTTGATCAGAACTACGAATATTGAGGAGAGAACTTAATGGCGAGCAGGTGACATATAAGTACTTTTAACTGAAGAATATATTAAAATGTAAATGTATTTCCAATGCTGTTCTAGAGGCCTTTTTTAGTAAACGGATTTCCTCGAACTGAACCACCTTAAAATCGCGCGGATGGGGTTCCTGTGGCTTTTTACCAGAATAATTAAATACTTTGCATTTATAACGGCCCGAACCGAGTTTTAGGATAGTTCGGGAAAGTTGATTGAATTGTAGATATTAAAACAGATACGTTAGATTGGCACTCAAACTATGCAGGAAATACACAGATAGATTTGCTGTATACATACCTTCCTATTAATAAATGAATGAATCCCCTTATCTAACTTCTTGACTAGTTCAACACTGGGTTGATCAACACTGAAAATCAAAAGAAACGGAAAAATCTATATCTGTAATAATCACTTCTCTAAAAGTTGAAATTTTTATAGATAGTGCAATGTAGCGTTAACTTTATTCACAATATATTATTAACTTTGCCTTATACTTACATGGAAGACCGCGTGGCCTAATGGATAAGGCGTCTGACTTCGAATCAGAAGATTGAGGGTTCGAGTCCCTTCGTGGTCGCTTCTTTTGTTTTTTTTTGTTTCAAATTAGTTTCTTTTTTTAACGTTTATCTTCTTTTTTTTAAAAATTATCATCAAAACCAACTTATATACGTATTTTTTTAAAAGAACTTTGTGGACATGTTAAAAATAAGATTTGCATCGCTAGCTTTGCACACAAACCACAGGTAGCCCAAGCTCACTGTTAGTGTTGCTTTACTAAAGTATGGGTACTTTTGAACCTTAGATTTTTTGCCTTAAAATTAAATGCAATTCACCAAAACTCTTACAGTGTCTTCTTGTTGATCTCTATGATGCTCTTAGTTAATTTTAGCCGATTTCGTTCAGAATAAATTACTTTCTCCCTGCCTTATGTAATATAGTAAATCAACACTAACAGTGAGCTTGAGCTACCTGTGACACAAACAAACACATTGGATAGAAGGACTACTAGCTGTCCTACGATACTTTTTGGATATAATATTAAAATAGAATGAAATTATACGTTGCTAGATATAAACCAATGAAGAATACTCACAGAGTAGGTAAAGTAAGCTGAATGGTTCTAGAATAGTTTTGTTGTAGCAAATCATTACTGGTAGCGATGTGAGGTATCGTCCCTGAACGACTGTACATTAAACACATCGGAGTTTCAAACTCTACTTCGTTCACAAATAGCTTTCCTGACCGACATGATTCTCTCTTCAAATTGATTTGAAACTCCATGGAAAACCAAGTGCGACTCCGATTCTCCTACTTTCAAAAACCTTGAAAGTCAGTCGTTCTGGTTGGAGACCGCTGACCTGTGAATGAAGAGAGAAGTACACAGGAAGCCCAAACATATAACAACATTAATAATGTAGCCTCAAAAATGAAAGTGAAGAAAGATAGAGATGCAGACACCTTGTTCTACAAATAAGTATTTCGTTCGACAAATAAAATAACCCATGAATGCATACCAACAAAAACAAATAAAAAGAGCTTTTGCATTTTTTACATCAATTTCAAAAAAGGTTGGATTACTGATTTATACCGGACCATTAACATCGTTTCAATGCATACTCAACAACAAATTATACAAGTTAAAACAAACGCAGGTTGAATTTTTTAGCATTCCAATATCATGAACTTTGAAATAGAGTTCTCGTGGGGTATTCTATCACAACATACAAGAGATTTGCTTTGGCTGCAGACTTTAAATACAAGTACAGTGTAAAAATGTTTTATCTGGGAATTTTGCTGCATTCTCTACCTTCACATAACCATGTCTTTTATCACTTTGGGATAGATATTGAAATTCAAATTTGTAGCTAGAGGTCACGTGACCCACCTATCAATGCCAAAATGATGTCCAGATATGGAAAGAGCATGTCAACATTAGCAATTGCTTTTTGATTCTAAATACATAAATAGCACGGAACATAAAATGGGATATTTTCTAAAGGCTTGCTGTTTTGCTCTCCAGTTTCATTTTCACAAACGAATCATTAGAAAATACCCCATTTTATTTTTGCCATTTTATATGTATTTAGAATCAAGAGCTGAAATGTCAACTTTTTTGGACATCATTTTGGCACAGCTGATGGATATAAGGTAGGTAGCATCATGTGACCTCTAGCTGCAAAGGGCCCATTAAAAGGCCTAAACCAAGGCAATAGACCGAATCGGATTATGGCGGCCTGCTATTGTTCTTGACCGACTAGCCTCGTGTTCATGATGGAGCACAATAGAGTTTTCACATGAATGAGAGGCTAGTGAGTCAAGAACAATTGTTATTCAAATCATACTTAGATTCAGTGTATAAGTGTGATCTAAATAAAAGATAGACACCAAAAGATAAAAACTATGGGGACACAGTGGTGCATGGCACAATGGGATATAATTTTTTGGAAATAAAGTTAAGAACACCCAAACCACCAACACTGAGTTTTTTCATTTTGTTGAACGAACAGATTAGAAATTCTTTTTTAACTCTGACAAAGGGCTAAAGCTCGAAACGTCAGTAAAATTAAGTCAACATTTTTTACATTGACAGTTTTCATTATATTACCTACAGATTGGAATAGGATTTATTAGGAATGCTCACTGTATTTGAAATAAATGCTTTATAATATATGTAGATTTTTTTAATCAGTAGTGTTCAGAAAATAATAGCATGAAAAAGTCAAGTGTTCACAATTCGATTGTCCAAATCGGCTAACACGTTGTTATGTACGTTTCCACCCAATTCAAAACCACTGGGAATAAAAACTTTTGTTCCAAACATTTTTCACGCGATATCAAAATACATAAGGCAAAGAATCTTATTCCCAAAAGATTTGAATTGAGTGGAAACATACATAGCAAGGTGTTAGCTGATTTGGTCTACTGTCCACACTGCAAAACAATGACAAAAGTTATTAATAAACAACCATAAAACAAACATCACTCAGAAGCAACCTTTACTTTTTTTAAGTAGGCAACTTACAACTTTTACAAGAACTTGTTGTTCAAATCAATAATGAAAATCTCTTTCAGTGAAGCTGTCCAATGGTTTATCAATAAATTATTATGTTATTGTAAATCTTTGTACAACTGTTATAATCACTTTTCTTCAATAAAATACTGAAAACAGCAATAACTATTTGTTTTAGAAAAGATTCAAGAATGAACATAGGCTATCTGAAATTTTGAGAGCCTTTTATCACAGCAATATGCAGCTTGCTTAATTAAAGAAAACATTTTAATGAGGCTCATGGCGACAGCTTAAAATAGACAAAAATGTTTTTAAAGTTTGTAAATGTTCTTTTATGAAGTCAATGCAGCAGGTGCTTTGATGTCTTTGGATTCTTTGGGGCTTGTCTCTTCAAGTTTAGTGCTTGGTACTGTTTCGTTAATGGCCTTACTAGTAGAAACAGTTGCTGTAGAAGTCGTTGCTCCTGTTGCTGCTCTTGGGACAGCTGGACTTGCAGCTTCTGTTTTCGGTTTATTTGGCTGAACACTTTGGGATGTGTTCTTGATTGGTTGACGTGGCTTGTTCATTCTATTGCCACGTCCATTTCCTTGAGTAGGTTTTTGAATCATAGGAGCAATGCGAATTGGACCTCGTTTGTTTCCTGTGGTTTTCACATCAGGCTTTGACATTGGATTTATATCTTCTTGTCTTGTAGATTCTGTTTTGATTTGTTTGGACTTGTTACCACTATCTTGTGGCTTTTTTCTTGGTAGTTCAATAATGTGCGATTTGTTTTCTTCTTTCCTGTCTTTTTTATCTTGGTTTGATTGTTTTGACTTATTATCTTGTGACATTCTTGGAGGTTTGTTTTGGTGATGAGCACCTGATGACGGTGCTAGAGGGACTTGCTTGACATGCACAGTTTGCCTAGAATTCTGTGAAACCATTTTAGAATCTTGTCCTTGCTTGGTTTGAGAATGAATTTGCTTAACATTGGACTGCTGCTGAGGCTGACCTTGTTTTTGTATAAGCTGTTGGTTTACATTTTCTGTCTCACTGCTCTGTTGCTGGGATTTCATTTTCACTTGTTGACCTTGTGCTGCAAAGAACATGCGCGTCTCTTCCAACATTTTTTGGTGTTGCAATGCTTTAAATGGGTTCTGTTGTACACCAGCCTGCATTTGCTGTGGCATGGGAGGTCGTGTTGACAAAAGAGGAGGTTTCGGCATGTTGTGTGGTAAACGCGGTACTTGTTGACGAACAGATCTTGGTTGTTGGATTGGTCTTGGTTGATGCTGCAGAACATTCTGAGGCATTCCCTGTATCATACCTGAAGATGGTGGTCTTTGAATTGGACCTGGAAAGCGCTGGTTGTTGACTGGATGTTGAGAGGATCCAACTGTTCCTACAGCTCCATACTGCCTTTGTAGAAGTGCTTGTGGTGGGATTCCAGGTGCCGCTGCAATATGGGCAGCATTGTGCTGCTGCTGCTGGTTTGGCTGTCCTTGTTGCATGTGGATAGGCTGGTGCTGCTGCAATTGTTGTGGTTTAATATGAACAGGTTGTTGTTGGAATGGAGTGAATTGTTGGACGGTAGGTTGCTGTCGCTGCTGCTGCTGAGGTACTTGGAAGTGTCCAATAGGAGGATGTTTTGCATATGAGTTTGCACCTGCAGCAAATGGGACATTAGGGTCTACCGGAGACATGGATACTGGCCTAGAAATATAGGATGTCTGCATAGGCGGGCTTTGTGAGAGAGCACCTATATTAGGAGGGTTTGGCCTTATATGAACAACATTTGGGTTTAATCCTGAAGCCATGAGACCCAAGTTGCCTGCACTAGATGTTGATAAGGATGTTGGTGTAGACAACCTTTTGGGTGGTTCAAAAGGTTTGGCATTGATGTGTTTCACCATTTCAGACGGTTGATGGCTGTAGTCAGCTTGACTTTGATCAACTGGTTTCATAGAAGCATTGTGGTCAGTTTCATAAGAGGCTGGCTTGGTTTGGAAAGCAAAGGGACGCTGATATTGTTGTGGTGTTTGATGCTGTCTACCCTGTGCCATATGTTGTGCCAATACATCTGTAAAGCCAACTCCAGGGTTGCCAATAAGTGGCCGCTGAGACTGCTGATTAAAATTAAGAAGTGTTGCAGTTCCACCAATATTTTGTGGATCAAATGGCATGTACACTGTTTGTGTTTGAGAACCTGGCTGTCCAAACATGGAGCTGGTCACTGTTTTAGGTTGCTGTCCAGGAATTGCCTGCGTTCTTGAAGAAGAGGTAGCATAAGATGGGGACGTTGTTGTTGCAACCATAGGTATAGAAACAAATGACTGTGATCCAGGTAATACTCTGGCTGAGTACATGTTACTTGCTAGATACTGTGATTGAAACAGCTCTTGTGGTGACTGGGAAAGTGGAGATGGTGCCGAGGTGGGCTGGTGTGGAACTTGCTGCAGCTGAGCTGTGAGCTGATATCTGTTTTGGGGTACCTGAGTTGATTGCTGTAGTGATTGCAATGGCTGAATGAAATGCTGAGGTTGACGATGTTGAAGCTGGAGAAGCTGAGGCTCGAGCTGGAACGGATAACTTGAATGAATGTTATGTTGAAGAAGATGATCCTGAGCAATCACAGGTTGAGCAGGAGCAATGACATCTAAATCTGCTTGCTGCCTTTCTTCTGTTGCAGGAGAAGGTAATGATGCATGTTGGGGCTTTACAGTCTGTTGCTGTGGTTTAACTTTGCAAACATTTTGCTGCTCATTTGCTCCAGCCTTTTTAGCATTGAACTGGGTCTCAGTAGGCTTAGCAATGTCAGATTTAGTGACAGAGACCTCAACACTTTCTCTGGATTCATTAACCTCTTCTGATGCAATGTCTCTGAGGGAGTTTGCATCCTTAGAGCTGGAGGTAACAGCAGGCCTGGGAACTGAAGATGCATTCCCTTCAGACCATGCAGAAGGAGTATCCATTGAAACAGATGTTAAACCAACAGAAGACGTAGGTGCTTCTTCCCATGCTTTCCTTGCAGCAAACATTCTCTTGCTCATCTCTACATACGCTGGAGAAACTGGAGTAGGAGGACGTTCTTGAGTGGATTCATTGATATCGACTGAGAGAGGTCTGCCACTAAACATACTGCTATCACCACTTCCATGGCCTTCACTCTCAACGCTGTAATCAGAGTCTTTTCTTGGTACAACAGGGTCATTCTCATTATCCTGAAAGATAACAATGAAAGATAATTCAAGTTAATTGCTATGCAAATCAGGACGATTTTGTATCTAATATACCTCTTTCTTCACAGCTATTATTTCTTTTTTCAATTTTTCATGAACTATTACTGTGGGACTCGCCGTACCGTAGTCACTTACAAAAACTTTTGATGAACGTTTGACATTTTTTCATCTAAATCGGACCAATTACAGACATCAAAGTTTCTAAAGTCTCCGCCTCTCGATATAAACTCTGCCTTTCGATATAAACTCTGCCTCTCGATATAAACTCTGCCTCTCAATATAAACTTGTACCTGATTAGTCCAATTGAGATGAAAAAATGTCAAAATAATGTAAAAAATTCATCAAAATTTTGTAAGTGACTACGGTACGGGTACACAGTAATTAATTTTATATGGAAGATATTACACAGTGGAGCAATGATATGAATTTTATTTTCAATGCGCTCACTCGTTAAATATTGTTTTTAACATGAGAAAATAAAAATTCATATCTTCAAGCCTATTATTTTAGGAAGTGTGCATACATACAGGACAATTGGTACATAACTTTTTTATATCTTCACTAGTGAAAGTATGTGTTTTAGTTTCCGGTAAATCACTATTATTTATATAATAAAAGTTTATATTGAAAGCTTTTTTTACAAACAATCTGTTGTTTCATCTCCACACATCTTCATAACATTAACAAATTGTTGGTTGAAGGTTTGTCATGAATTCTTAATAGCCAAATTCATTGCATGATGACAAGCAAATCGTGAATATCAAGGGTTTGTTTTTTCAGATCAGGCAATCAGCATGAAAGCAAAGTTTATGTAAACTAGTAAATATATTATATATTTGACGCAAGATTTGAAAACCCCCAAATCAGGCCTTAATAAGAAACAATAAGAAACAAAAGATGTCCTACTTCTTCTACAAATTACTGTTGTTGATGTATGAACATAGAATCACCTTTTCAGCAGCGTCATTATCAATATGTTTCCCTCCCTTTGCACTTGAGGTTGTATCTGAGCGGACTTCCTTTTGCTTTTCTCCATCAATGTTCTCATATTTCTTTTCGTGCACAGATTTACTTAGGAATGGTTCTTTTGATTCTTTTCCCTGAAACAATGTACAAAAATACATTAAAAATACATGCCATGATGTATTCAGATAAATACTAGTTATACCATAGAATATCGTACTCGTCACTTGTATTTTCTTTGCATACACTCGCCTAAAGGCTTGTGAGTATACTAAAAATTACAAGCAACAAGTGGGATATTCCACTTGAAACCATTGTATAACTATTTTATCCCGGATCATATAAAATAAAGAGAACCCACAATGTCTCGTGGGAAGAGGCGGTTAAATACTGCTAATTATACAATGGCTTTCAAGCATTCTGATTGGCTGTATTTTATATGATGTAGGATATAACCTTTGGTTGTAGTCATTAGCTGGTTAATTGATGGATGAACCAGAAAAATAAGTTAGGAAATTGTAATTGTAATTCTAGTCCAAAGCTACTACCGCTGGCATGTACCACAAAAGCAGTGTATACTATCATATTATTATTATTATTATTGTAAAATATTGGTACTAAATAAAGATTGATTGATTGATTGATTGATTGTAACAGTTTGTTGAGTCAAAATATAAAATAGAAATAGACCTTTTCACAGTCCTTGTCCACAACCTCAATTCTTAAGGGGACCCTCAGATACTTTTAGACTTGAACTTATTTTATGTAAAAAATAATGCTGATTTCAAAAACATTATCAAAATTTTCATAAAATATTTTTTTCCCACCGAAAATGAGATTTTAATTTAAGTTTGTTTACCACGTCATTTTACAATAATAGATATATTATATATCATTTTAAAGCTTTTATAACAGACAATAAGACAGTGTATGTTTTGTTATATACAACAATTTTCTCTAAGATATGCTCTTCGAAAAACCACAAAATTAACCGCCTTCAATGTGAGTTGTTTAAAAAAGTATAAGTCAAAAAGTTCATACTGCTATGCCGTCATTTCTTCGTTATGTCAATCAACACATATTGGTCTTCAAAACCGTGTCCAGTTTTTTTGATAAAATGCTTAGTTTTAGAGTTATGGACCGTTTTGTTATTTAACTTGAAGTTTTAACAATGAGTCGACTTTGAAACACATTTATTCAAGAAGGAAGCATTTTATCGAAAAAAACTGGACACGGTTTTGAACACAAGTATGTGCTTGTCAAAATCCAGCTCTTTCCTAATTGGTTGACCCGCTGAGGTCGACCAATGAAAATCAAGATAACCATTCAAAGGAAGTAGTTAAATAAGTTTGAATTTTGACTTCCGGAACAAGCTCCAACAGACTACGTTCCCAGGGGTATTTTTTCTGGGAGTGAGAAACGAGCGACAGAAGATTACCCCTTGGTTCCCGAGGATGTACAACTATGTGCCTTCGGCCTGTTATTGTATCTTATACACATTACATATGAAAACATTCCTAAAATAAATGTTCATCGAGTTAAAAATATATATAATATGCTTACCTTTGATGAATGAACTTTATCTTTCTTGCCCTCTTCAGCTTTGGGGAAGTCTTTTTTGGTAGACTCATCATTATTCATTTTTCGTTTTGCTGTTCTTTCAAATCTAGGAGGTCTTTCTTTTTGTTGCTTTGATTGAGATCTTTTGTCGCTATCATGGCGTTTATCTCTTCCAGAGCTTGACGTGTCACCAGTAGTTTTCTTGTTCACTTTGTTGGAAACTGAGTTGAGTTCTTCTTGTTCTTCTGTTGGAGCCATTGATTCAATTTCTTTGGTCATCTCTTTAAGTTCATCTTCTGCGGAAGTGTCTTCTATATTAGAGTTGATGAGCGAGTTCTGTAGCGGTATTACATTGCTCTGGAGGTAAATACAAATAAATGGATTACTTCATTATTTTGTTAACTTGCTGCATTTTTTTATAAAAATTCAAAATGAAATGATGTGCTTTTAATTTTCAAAACTTTACATCTTGCACACCAAACTGCTTAGAGGATAACAATTTCAATACTTTAATACAGTGTGGTCAATTTGAAGATTTATTTGTAAATGTGACAAATAGTTGAAATACCTCATTGGGGGGCAAAATCACCTGTTGTCTTTTCCAAATACAACTCCCCCCCTCCTGCTTGGCTAAATATCACAAACCCCCTATATCTCATCAAGTTTTTACTAAACCCCCTTAAAAAAGCATACACTTTGTAACAACTCCCTATATCATTTGTATATAGCTTCCAAAATTAATGTACCCCGCAATATTGCTGACCCCCTCATACACTAATAAATGAAAGCCCCTTTAGTTTCCTATGCAAATTGCACCTTTCAAATCATATAACATCCTCTTGAGAATTTTTATTTTATGATAACATGTTATAACTACACAGTCTGAACTGAGCAATTTGTTTTACAGCATCATAATTATACTGCGAAGAAGAGAATGTTTTGCCTTCTTCCAATAAAAACCTAGGGCAACACAAAACATACCGTAACCTGCGTGGTGGCTCTTAGGGATTGGGGGAGAGGAGGGGTGGTGGGGAGAAGGAAGAGCTCCCTTCTTCCCTCCCCTTCTCTCCCCAAACTATAGAGCCGCCAAGCAGGCTACACAAAACAATGGCATAATAAACTTACAGGCTGAGGGTGCCGAGAAGGCTTTCCACTTCCAACAGCTAAAGGGTCTGGCACACTTTTTGTCATCACCAAGGTTGAACCAGGAGCTTTTGCAGGTGTCACTAGTGTCAAGGGTTTATTCCAGGCATTAAATACTGGACCTTGAGGTGATAAAGGTCTTTCTACTGTAATTGGACTATTACGTTTAGTAGAATTAGTACTTGAAGAGTTACTACCAACGCCGCCAGAAACTAATCCATGTGCACCTTCTAAGGAAACACTCCCTGGTAGTTTCCCTTCAATGGATTTGGATTGAGTAGTAGCTGGGCCTTGATGCTGCTTGCTGAACCTTGGAGGTTTGTTGGTCTGGTTTTTCTTATACTTCAACTCAGAGCTTCGCTGATTTGCTTTCTCTTCACTTCTTTTCCTCCTTTCATCTTCTTCTCTCTGTTTTTCTTTGAGTTCTTTTTGAGTTCGCTTGGAAGTAACTTCAACAAAACCACTTGATGAGATGTCGGAGGCATCATCTGGAATATCATCAATACAAATTACGCCTGCAACATTATGTAGATCAAACAGTTCAATATTGGCCTTTTTTGCTGCATCGTTTCGCTTTGGCACTTTTCCATCAATACTGTCTACAGCACTATAGTCGGTTCTTTTCTCATCTTTAGGGGTTCCAGAGCTTTTCTTGGTTGATGCCAAGTCTGAATTTTTTGCAGCAGGTAAAGATCCCCCAGGTTCCCCACTGGCCGACTTTGAACCTTCAGCTTTTACCTGCTTTTCTACTAAAAAAGACTCCCCTCTTGACTGTGTGTTGTGTTGTCCACCATCCCTTCTTGTGGATGACTTGCCAGATTCATCCTTAGATGATACTCTGCGATTAGAGTTTCTTTCAGAGGAGGAACGAGAAAAACCTCCTCGTCTTGACAGTCTTTCATCTCTTGCTTGGTTTCTTTGATCAACATCATCTTCCCAATCCTCTGTGGCTTCTATGGCAGCATCTTTTCTCTCATCAACATCTCTTTGATTAGACAAAATACGGCCACGTCCTCTTCCTCTACTTCCACGCACTGAATCACGATCACTATGTTGTTCTCTTCGACTCACATTTCTCTGTTGAGCTGCCCTTTCTTGCTGTTTTTGGAATCTTGGTGGCTTCTCATGAACAGGTCTTGTGCGTAAGTAGTTACCTCCTCGACCCCTCGTTCCTCTGTTTGATTTAAAAGTTCTAGCTGTGTTGCTTGACTGACTTGCACTTCTTGGACGTTCTTTTGGTTTTTCTTCTCTTTCTTCCTGTCTTTCTTCAGATGCAGATGTAGCTGTTGTATAACTACTTGACTCACTTCCACTATCATTATCTTCACTAGAAAATTCATCTTTCTTGGCTGGTCGATTAATATTCCCTGCCACAATTCTACCACTTCCAACAATGCGCCCACTTCCTCCTCTGCGTACACCACGTCCAATGGCCCCACCTCTTCCTCTTGTAGATAGTTGGCCACGATGGGCACCCCTTTCATGACGAGCAACTTGATTATCTCTTCTGTTTCTAGTAGGATCTTTGTCTCTGTAATGGTCATAATCTTTAGTTTTTCGATCACGGTCTTCTCTAGGTTTGCCTCTAAAATTGTCAGTTTCTCTTATTCTATCTCTATTGTGATCTGGATACCTATCTCCATCATGACTAGACTGTTGTTTTACAAATTGTTCATCCTCTCGTATGTCTCTTGATGCAAATCTTCCTCTTTTCTGTTCATCTCTGGTGTCTTTATTGATTTCTCTTCTGGGTTCATCCTTGGCTCTATTGGTGTCTCGTTTAGGCTCATCTCTATTTTCTTTTCTCCATTCAAATGGCTTTGGCTTGGATCTTTGATCTCTATCATCTCGTCGTTCATATCTATCATTCCTTTTGTCCAATTTCTCAAAATTTCGCTCTCCTTTTTCTTTGTCCTGAGTATCTTTCTGGCTTTTCTCTTGCTGATGTGTCTTTTGATCATGGCTTTCTCTTTCTGATTTATCGTCCTTCTTTTGACCCACTCTTTCTTTGTTATCATCAGTAGAGACCTTATCTTTTGTGTCTTTCCTTTGATCATCAATTTTTTTAGTTTCTCTTCTTCGTTCATTTTTATCAAACATTTCTTTTCTTTGATCTCTAGAGTCTCTAACATGTCTCTGTCGATTATCACCAGCACCACTCCTATAGTCCTGTCTGCCGCGTCCAATTCCACGTCCTCTGCCACGCACATTAGCAACAGGCCTCCCTCTTCCGTGGCTATCTGTCTGTCTTTCTCTAAATGGTTTGGTCCTCCTCTCATCCCAAATAGATTCTTCATTTTCATCTCTCTTTCGCTTGTGTGGCTCTGAAGACTTTCTATCATTTGTATGGTATTCACGTTTTCGAGCAGTAGCTGCATGTTCCTCTTTGTCTTCATTCCTTTTGTCAGTTCGGTCACTTGACTTGTCATTATCTGTGCACTTTTCTCCATCTTGAATGGCTGGCTTTCTTGTCTCATTTTCATTTTTGCGTCTACCAGAGTCATTTGGCTTTGATTTCATGTCTGTTTTGTTAACTTCTCGTTCTGTTGACAGTGTTGGTGCCGAGGTTGCTTTAGAAGTTCTGTCTTTTTCACTTTCCAAAGACTTCACACTTGCCACATCATCACCAGCAGTGCTAGAGCTGTCTGATCTTTTCATAATTCTTTTGACAGGGACAGTGTCTCCTTGTCTGCTTGTTTTACCTGTAGGTGAAACTGGACCTGAAAGACATAGAAAAGTTATTAGATAAGGTTGAACGAGGCAGATCAACAGTCTTTATTCATGGCTCTTGTCAATCAACCTCTGGTTCAATAGAGTGAAATAGTTTTCTTCAAAGTTTGTTTAAAGATTAAGTAATTTATATGTACATATTAATGTACATTATCATATGACCCCTATTTTGCCTGGCGAGCGCTCTTAAGAAAACCTTCAAAAAAAGTCACGTGATGGAGTCCGTACAAACACGTACGGACCCGCTACTCAAAACATCACAACAAAAATGGCACGTGTTGTGCAAAATATGGGTCATATGATAAAAAAACTTGACTGAGTTAGGTCAGACCGTACAGGAAAATATTTGGCTCTTGGTCATGACAGCAAGCCAAATATTTTCCCATGCAGCCCTCCCATTCCCATGCAGCCCTCCCATTAAGTACTTATTAACAAACAATTGAAACAATCCCACTGGCTGTTGTCAAATTGTAAATAATTATATCTTATTTGTGATTTTTCCCGTGATACAGGCGGATATTTTACGAGTTGTGAATGTATTTTTCCATGTCCCTGGAAAAATGCAAATAACGAGTAAAATGTCTGCCCGTATTACGGGGAAAATCACAAATAAGTTATTTATTATACGACTCTATGATATGGCTTTTTAGAGCCAATTTTATGAGTTTTTCCAAAGTTCTTATTTTGTCGAGTTCAAAACCAGTTTAACCGGGACAGAACTCGATAAATATGGCTTCATATTTTTCGAGTTCCCTTCTCCTTATAAGGTAAAATTACGTAATAGTCGTATATCAATATATCATTATCATTCGACAGCGTTATGAATGATAAAGCTACCTGTAGACAGCTATATTACAGTGACAATGCTCAATGTATAGTTCCATAAATTATCTATATCCAAAAGGAGTGAGTTGAGTGTTGGTTCCTGTTTATTGAGGTTTTCTTGGAAATGTTAAGTTTTTATAAGAAAACATGTTAAATGTTTATTAACAATACCAGTTTTTTTAATATTTTTATAGGACTATATAATTTACTCTATAGGTACTGTCTGTTTTCACACTAATGCATGACGGTGGACTTGTCATCATTTATACAACTAACATAATTAACTAATAGGCAATAAAGTGAAATGAGAAACATCGTAAAAAGATACTTAACTTTAGTGAGGATTCAAGCTTCAGCCCTTTGTCAAAGGGATAAAGCTGGAAATGTCAGTAAAGTTATGTATCATTTTTGACATGGTTACAAGTTTCATTTTATTGCCTATGGTTTATAACAAACGCTGGTTATTTCAGTTTACTTTCCAGTTACCTTAATTTTCTTAAAACTAACACTTACCAGAATCATTAGCCTGAATAGACCTAGTAGCTTCAAGAATATCTCTTTGGTGAGCAGAAGTTCCATGTGTGGCCTGATAAAGCTGCTGTTGTTGATACTGTTGTTGCTGCTGCTGTCTTTGTTGTTGAAAGCGAGGAGGGATGTTTCTTTGTTGATGATAAAATTGTCTGGATCCACTGGACCTTGATGCATCACTCGAATCACTATCAGTGCGTCGTCTTGCAAAATCTTCAGGTCTCAATTGACCCATTTTTTGGTCAGCAGAAGGCAAATGGTCAACGCCCTTCTCACTCTGTTGTAATCTTTCTTTCTCAGAGTCACCTTTATGGTCCCTTCTATCAGATTCTACAGTCTCTGACCTTTGTTTGTCATCTTTGATTTGGATGGTTTCTTCTGTGCTATCAATGGGTTTTGTCTTGTCTTCGATTGCCTTTAATTTCATCATTGCAGCTGCCTTGGTTTTCGCTTGAAATTCTAACTCTTCTTGTTCCCTTCGTTTTCTTGCTCTTTCCACAGCAGCATGCATTTCTTCATGTTGTTTTTGTCGTTTTAGTGACCACTCGTCTGGTTGTTCATCCTCTCTTTTTGGGGGCGTTTCTCCTTCAAGTGTAGGTGGTCTAGAAGGAGATACATCTCGACCAGTTGGTGGAGACTCAGAGAGAGGTGGGTACTGGCCTGTTGGCATTCCTCTATGCTGAGATTGATTAGGTGGAGGGTGTTGTTTATTCCAAGCAGTTCTATGCTCTGGTCCTTGTCTTTGACCGTCAAATTGTCTTCCTGCTCTATTGTTTTCAGCAAATTGTTGAGGTCTCTGTGGTATTTCACCCCATGCAGACTTTGGTTGCTTAGGTCTCTCATTACCCTTCAAAGAAATATTAATCAAAATTAATTATTGAAATATCCAGCAAAACCATTTTCAACCACTTCAATTTTTTCTTCCCAAAATTAAATTTTATGTTCCAACAGTCATCTATGATTGCTTTAAAAAACTCATGAATAATTGACGAGACATTTTCAAAAGAATTCATGACCATGACTAGTGTAAATCACTAGTGTTGTATACATCTATTTCAAAAAACGTTGTCAGAAGGAGATCTGAATCTGCAATCTGAGACCGAAATGAATTGTGGGGTACGGCAGTTTTTTTCTGATTGCGTGCACTTTCTGGGTTCGGTGATGGCGACGGTTAATATCAATCTGAAGGTGCTAAGCACAAAACCAAGCACCTTCAGATTGATATTTACCGTCGCCATCCTGAAGCCAGAAAGTGCACGCAATGAGAAAAAACTGCCGTACCCCACAATTCATTTCGGTCTCAGATTGCAGATTCAGATCTCCTTCTGACAACGTTTTTTGAAATAGATGTATCCTGATTTGCATAAGTTTTAACTTGTAATTTCACAGCGAAATTAATTTTAATCTTGGACATTTTGGCAAAATATGAAAGAGCTAACTTAGGTGTTTTTTAAGTCGTTTACAACATTCACATCTGTGTTGTATTGGCTATACAATTGCGCACATTCGGCTTACGATTGTATCTGCCAATACAACACGGTCGCTCATGTTGTAAACATTACATATAACACTAAGAGGTTATTAATCGAGCATGAGGTCTGTACAGGAAAATATCAGACTGAGGTCTTGACAGTACTGTACAAAAAAGACCAAGATATTATTCCGAACAGACCAAGAAAGCGAGGTTAATAAATTGTTTATTGTGGCTTTTTTCCTTAGTGATGTGCGACTTTAAATGGCAAATATTTTATTGCCAAATCCCTCATTATTGAATGAATGAAAACACATTAAACTGGCTAAAAACACATTGCAGCTATGACAATACAAAACTGACAGTAACTAAATTTATTGCAATACTTCTTTAAAAAAACAACAACAAATAAAATTAAAGGAGCTCAAGGAGCTCATGTGGTTACTCTCACTTGTTTAGTTAAACGTTTCTGCAGTGAAATGCTGCAATGCTATTCGAGTGGCTTTTGAATTTAGAGTAGAAGTTAAAAAAATAGAAAAATAATTATAGACCTACTTTAAAATTAGATTAAATGGAAACTAGCGAGTAAACTAGTATAGGCTGCGTCGGTGTTTGGTATAAATGGTAGAGTCAGTAATATAATGAAATTTGTAACATCGTAAAAATTGTTGACTTAACTTTACTGACGTTTCGAGCTTTAGCCCTTCGTCGGAGTAAAGTAAGTTTCTAGTTTAACTGGTCTATTATCAATATTTTGGTTGAATGGTCACTGACAAACAAATTCAAAATGAAACTATTGATAATGATATCAAAACATCACGGTCACAAACAAATGATGACGATAAGTGAAGATGAAACTGAAACATAATAATCTTTTTCTTGAAATAGAATAAATGGTAGACCCGAATTGTTAAAAAAAAAGTTTCTCTATCGGAAACGAATAAATAAGTATCAAAAACTATCAAAGCAACAATAAAAAAAGGAGAAAAAAAAAAAAGTAGTGATGTCAGTTGAATTCGAACTCTTCACCCTTCCAGTGTATCGCGTTAACCCAGGTGGGGTTAACCGGTTGTGCTATCATAGTAAACTTGTGACATCATGCCAAGTTTTTGGATATATATTCATTGGTTCCGTTAAAAAGGTTACCATCGGACTTACACTGCACGATGACATAGTGGTTACCTATCTATAGATAGAGTAACCACAAAAACAGAAATTTGGACTGATGTCTTTGAAACAAGCCAATATGCCTTTGCCTGTGCGTCAATCTATTAGAATTCAATAATTTTTTAAGCTATATAATAACATTTATTTTTAAATGTCTTCACCTAATTCAAAAAAGGTTGAGGAGGCCAACAACGATTGGACAACTGAATGGAACTGCGGGTAACACAAGTTTCTTATTAGTCGGGCTAGAGGGCCCGACTCTAGGTTTACCTTTTAGCCAATC
Source organism: Metridium senile (assembly GCA_949775045.1). Classification (NCBI taxonomy): domain Eukaryota; kingdom Metazoa; phylum Cnidaria; class Anthozoa; order Actiniaria; family Metridiidae; genus Metridium; species Metridium senile. The sequence goes on along the minus strand of OX459097.1, from coordinate 19,194,261 downwards.
TATGTATGTATCTATCTGTCATGTCGCATATAGTCCCCCATGATGCTTTGGGAACGAACACAAGGAAGCCCAAAGTAGAATTGTTTAGCCTCCTGTGTTGATTTTATGACTAGCCCAACTTCACGCTCATAGAGCGTCTAGTTGCTTTCTAAATTACCCAAACAATGCCTCCACCGTTCAGCAATGACCTTAGATGGGTGGCTTGAAGGTTTCTTGAACGGTGGAGGCATTGTTTGGGTAATTTAGAAAGGAATAAGAAGAAATTTGCATTACCCACAGTTCCTTTCAGTCATGCAATCACCAATCGTGGTTCTCCCCCCTTCAACCTTTTCTGAATTAGGTGTACATGCACCAAAATATCTTACCATTTTGGGCCTTCTCACTTCTTTTTCTATGTGTTGATGTTGTTGTTGGTCGTCGTGTTTGTCTTCTTCTGGTACAGCCTTGTCCTTTTCTTTGTGCCATTCTTTCTCTTCTTCTTCAAAATCTTCAAAGTTTAATTTAGCTGTGTAGTCTACCTCGCCATGAGCACCAGCCCAGCCACCATCATCATCTTCATCATCCATAGCTTGAATGTCTTCAGGGCGAAGAACAGTTGGCCTAGCTGCAGGTTTGACTCTCTCTTGATCTTGTCTTTTATCTTGTCTTGGTCCCTGCCTAGTACCTTGGCCAGGCCTTTGATGAACAGGCCTATGTAAAGAACAAACACTTTAATTTTAAATTTTTTTGTGCGTGTCAAGATTCCTGTGTGTCACATTTATTGTGGCACTCTTTAATTGTAAATTTTGTGTGTGTTTTCTTTGTTCTTAGTTATTAATAAAAAATCCAAAAAAAGTAAAGAACAAACAAATATACAGCTATTTCAAAAAACATAGAATACTGCATAGCGCATTGCAAGAAGGAAATGCATTTTGGATCATGTAAAACTGTTTAAATTAAAATAAATAATAATTAGTTACTTTATTTTTAGTGCATTCCATTAAAAACAATATACGGGCTAGTTAGGGGGAGTAAACATCACTGTATTGTGAAACTACATTTTTGGCTTCTGTCAATCAAAGACATAAAAGGTACAGAGTAATTAGCAGCAGCCAAAAACGTATTTATTAGCTAGCCGTAGCAATGTCTAAGTTCGCAGAAAGACAAAAACTGCAGTAAAGGTTTGAATCAGTGGAAGGTAAGAAAATAATAATATGAAAAAAGTCAAGTGTTCAAGAGACAGTGAAAAAACGTTTTACCTTTCATGTTGGTCATGCCCAGAGTATCCATGCTGTTGTGGTCTCCAATTGTTACCATGCTGCTGTTGGGGATGCTGGGAATTTCTGTTATTCTGTAGCACAAAAAACAATCATGTTTAGAAACAATAACACAATAAATATGAAGTTGGAATAGTGATGAACCAATCAAAAAGCGATAGAAAATCTAGGAGTTTTTGAAAGCGAATTGTTCATTCATGCAGAAAGGTTGCTGTGTACCTAATAGGTAATATAATGAAATTTGTAACACCGTAAAAAATGTTGACTTAACTATACTAACTATAACTAACTTAACTATAACTAACTTAACGATACTGGTTTACTCACTAGTTTCCATTTACCTAAGGAATAACTTTCTTACTGTTATTGTTAGTTCCAGTAATATGACATAAACTGAAAGCTGTCATGTGATTGTAAAGATAATTACCTGAAAATCTGCTGGTCTTCGTTGAAATGTACCCTGTCCTTGTCCTCCATTAAAATTGTCATTATTCTTATGATAACCATGGGGAGGAGGACCTAAATAAAACACATTGGAGAATTGAATGCTTGCTGTTCACAATTAGAATACTAATTTGATGTAGAATTTGCATAATAAAATACTTGAAGCATGAATAGCGAGCGAGCGAGCAACAACAAAATGGTAGCAGAGCAAGGTTTTCAAGGTTATATTGAGAGTTTTAACTCTATACAAGGTTGATACGAAGCTTATACAATGCTGTACAAGGCTTATACAAGGTTATACTAGGGTAAGGCACTATTTGGAGATGTCAAAGTCCCCAAGAACGCCAATAGCTTGTACATTCCAAAGGTCCGCTTCAACAGTTACCGATGAAAATGATGCCATCGACGAGGAACCAAAACAACTATATTCGCTGTACATAACTCTGGAGAAGAAAAGACGACCAACTGGAGGAAAATTCACACTTGTCATGACCCCCACCATATAAAACATACACTTATTTCAAAAAAGGTTGATGGTGTGAACAGAGACTGCATGACTGAAAGGAATTGTGGTTAAGCATACAACATATCCTAGTGTTTTTCTGGATTGCTAATCAGTCTCATCAATTTTAAGCCCTTCTTTACTATATGGAGCTGGTGTTGTGCCGTAAACTCATTTTCTGTCACCAAAGATACATTTATAATATCAATATCAAAGACCACAGTTCCCTTTGGTCGTACAATCGTTGTTCGCCATTCACTCCATCAACCATGTTTGAAATAAGTATATTCCCTGAAGACATTTCTTGCACATTATATCAAGTTTTGAGGGAAAAGGAAGGAAAACATTGTGTGGCTGGGAACTGCAGTAAAGCTGTATGCACTATGCATCTTTCAAAAAGACACCTCGATTTTTACCCAAGATACCTCAAGTCAATGAGATGATATTGTTTCTTGTATCAAATTAATTAATTTATTATTTATGCATGTACTTATATTTTTTGGCAATAAAGCTTCATTAATTTTGAATGGATGTCATTACTTACCAGGACCACTGCGCTCCATCCATGGGGGCTCGTCTAAAAAGAAATAAATGACAGCACATAAGTAAAGAAAAGGTAGAGAGATTGTATAGCAAATATCAGAGGTTGGCTAGTTTTGAAAAGATGAATTGAAATGTGTTTGGTGTATAAGTGAAATACAGATATGGGAATTGAGCCCCACGGTTTTGGCTTTTTTTTTAAGTCTGACGTGTTATCACTACTACATTGTCCTGCTGCATATCCAGCGTGGTTGGTCCTTGTGATGTAGTGGTAATACGTCGGACTAGAAAGCTGAAACCGTTTTAAATCAAGAAATTATTCAAAATGATTTATAACATAGACACTTGTGGTAAATAAAAATATCAACACCAGACACATGTGGGATTTTTATCAGTGTGTGAAATCCCAATAAAACACTGTATGTTATTAGTCGGGCTAGAGGGCCCTTCTCTAGGTTTACCTTTTAGTCAATTGATCTATGTATGTATGTATATATCTATCTATCTGTCATGTCACGTATAGTCCCCCATGATGCTTTGGGAATGAACACAGGAAGCCCAACGTAGAATTGTTTAGCCTCCTGTGTTGATTTTATGACTAGCCCAACTTCACGCTCCTAGAGCGTCTAGTTTAGTAAATAAAATGAACTATTAGGTAAGGAAACACCTAAAAAAATTGGAAATAACTTACGAGTATTGCGAATCGTAGGAGTTGGGCCAGTGCTTTCTTTTCCATCTGGTTTTGGTTCTCCATCTTGACCAAGTGTTGGAAATTCTCGATTGAAATATGGTGTTGGCTGGTGAGAGTAGGTCTTGCCTAAACAAATAAATGCCATAAATTATTGATCAAGAGAAAACTGGTTTGTCATTGAAAAGCCTAAAAGTTAGTGGCTCCATAACTCATTGCTCATTCAAAAAAATGATATATTTTATCCAGCTGAGTTGATCGCTTTCCCTGAAAGGAATTATGGGTCACAATTTTTGGTTAGCAATTTTTGAGCATTTTCCGAGTATACAAATGTAGACTTTTCATGTTGATTGAAATATAATCCCACTATGAGATTGACTAGCGTTCACAATTAATTCAAAGAAGGAAGAACTCATGTTTAATCAATTCTCTTTGCAGAATTCTAAGAAATGCTATTCAAAATATGATGTTCAATCTTCTATTCTGATTGGTTGACCTTGTGTTTGTTCTGAAGGTCAATTGAGCTGGATAACAAACATAGAGGATATTACATGGTGGCATGAAGATATTAATTTTATTTTCGAGTGGTGAAAACAATGTTTTACGAGCAAGTAAAATTTTGTTTTTAACACGAGAAAATAAAATTGATATCTTTAAGTTAATGTGTAATTTTTTTTGGATGTGTGCATACATACAGGACGTTTGGTACATAACTTTTTCATATTATCCATGTTATAATCTCTAGTTATTTATTATATTTCTTTCAAATACTTTGTCAAAAATTATAGTCATTCTTAAAAAAAATGGCATTTGTGCTGATCGCCACAAGGACATAAATCATATCCAAAATCCCCTGCACTACTAGCAAGTAGTAAACATACATTATCTTGAGCAAACTATTCCACTGAATCACATTGTACATGAGCTCATGGTTGACAGAGCTGCACCAAATCAGCTATTAGCTTTGTACAACAACATTGAGTGGAATAAATGTATCTTTTTATCCAGAGAATTGTTTTATTTGATGAGAAAAAAAAAACAATAGAATTGTTTTCATGTTTAATTGAATGAAAAATAAAACTGGTATAAGTGACCAACAAGGCAGCTTTTCAAGTAAAAATATATAATAATGATTCTTGAAACACTCAAATAATATCGTTTGACGACCAAATATTTTCACTACAAACTTTCAATACTGTATGACAAAACTAAATATGAATCTATCCCTTAGCAACAATGTCATAGCATTTTTAGTGAATTTTTTTGATAATATATTCCATGCATGCATATATTAATTATGAGTCACGCATAAAGTACTCGGCTGTCAAATGTTTTCAGAAAGAAAACTCAAAAATAAAATATTACGAAAAGGTAGCAACAATGTTCAATGAATATTTCGTTTTTCAATGAATACATCGTTAAAATGAGCAGATTCGTTGGCTCAAATATAACGATTACGACTTAAAATAAACTAACAAAGCACCGCTCGATCAACAAAAGGATTATTCATAGCTAAACTCCCTGAGAAAAAACTTATGAATTATGGTTGAAAAGCAAATAACTTTACCTTGACCACCAGCCTCGCTTTGTGAAACACTTCCCCATGTTTTTGCCTGTGCTTCGTTTGTTTCTTGCTTCGTAGTTTCCTGTCGCGTTGGCACTGTATTTTGCGACGGCTGTTGTGTTTGTGCTTGTGTTGGGTAAGATGATGGCGCTGAAGGCCGCGGAGGTTGCAACGGCGGCTGCTGAACGACTGCTACATTTACCGTCTGAGCTGGCTGGACCGTCGAAGGTGGTGGAGTTGACGAGCTTGTTGGAGCTACATTGTCCGCTTTCTCCTTCGTACTTCCCCATCCTCCACCGCCACTTGGAACTAAACTTACTGTTGGGTCGTTTCCTGAATTCTCGCTTTTTAGTGAAGGCAAATTGGCTGGAGGAGGGATTCGCCGACTGGATCCAATCTTTCCCAGACTTTGTAATCCATGGCGAGCTGCCCCTAAGAGATGAAAGGAATTCTGACTACTTAGCTCACACGTGAATAATCTTCGCGGTTACAATCACGAAGACAAGTTAGAACTAGATTACAAACACACAGCGACAAAGAAGGGACATGCAACGCATTTACAAAAAACTTGTATACTTGTAACACAATAAATGAAATACATTTTCGGGAAATCGGATCATTACATGATTATATGAACGATAAAATACAACAAACCTGTAGAAGTTTTGATTTCAACTTTGTTTCCTTTGTATGTCTGGTTTAGGTTAAGTGAAGAATACTTCGGCTTCCCTGCATTTTCCTTTATTTTAGCAGCCAAGCGGTCGGACATTCTGGATAGGCAGTCATGAAGGAATCAGAAAGCAAAGCCTAAATCACAATCTCCTTGCAGCGTTAATTTATTTCGTGCACTGGCCAATATGGCGGTGAGGACAGCAAAATAGTGACGTTTTACAAACAAACGATCGGCGTAATTTCGATTCTACACTTGTAAAATGAGGCCAAAAATAAATTCCCCACTTTTCAATTAGTTATATTTTTCTCTTGAAATGCACTGTTTGTCAAAGGATTGCTTTAGATGAATAGGATGGAGATTCAAAGCCAAGATGGTGGTAAGGTAACGTCAAGCCAGCGGTGGGATTAAAATTTTATGCGACATACGTTTCACGAGCGTTTTACGAACACATGACGAGGATATGCCGATCGTTTTACGAGCGCTTTACGAATACATACCGGAAGATCCGATCATTTCCGAAGGCGTTTCCGAGGTGGAAACGCACGTTCGCTGATCGATAAATCGCGGGCTAAAACAGAAAGAAAGCGCGAAGAAACCACGTTTGTCATGCATTTACTTTACAACGATTGACAAGGTTTATAAACTGGTCTTAGTGCCGAATACAAAGGAAAATTAATTGCTCAGGGGAGTAATAATTTGGTCTATCACCTTCATGTCCAAGTTTCCGCTGACAGGAAATATGTGCAGGATTTTTTATGCATTCATAGTCCATGGCCATGCACCAAGTCATGTTGATGAATCAAAATTCGGTGAGTGATACATTTTAACTAAAAACGTTATTGTATTATTTGTTAAAGTTGTTTGTATGCAAAAAGTAATGTAATTTCTGTTACGTTATGACAAATACACTACATCTGGTATTTGTACATGTAGCTCAAACGGCTCACGATTTAATCTTACTAAACCAAGATGGCGGACTGTTCGTGTACACAGGGATCCCAAACCTAACACAGGGATTTAACAAAATGTTAAATCTTAAACAAACAGTAATTATAATTAAGTAATAAAAAGTCAACATCTAACAAAGTCACTAAAGCGTGGAGGCTTTCGAACACTACGCCCACTTCTTGCTGTGTCATGGTTTTGATCCTCTTTGAAGTATGTTTGGAAGCACAATTCTATCTCTTAACCCTTTCCACAAATTAATTTTGTGGCATTTTTGAGCAATTTTTTGGATATAAACGATCCGAAAAATGGGATGAGCGCATTTTTAATGTCAATGAAGATTTTGCATATGTAGTAAAAGTCACAGTTCGCTATTGGCTTTCCAAATCCAAACCTATATTGGAATTTAAGCGAATTGGAGATCATTATATCAAGTCTGAAATCGAAGAGAGGAATTTTATTGTATTGGGTCGTTCCAGAAAATAACCATACCCTACGACAGTTGGCATTTTGGAATTCCTGGGGGGAGGGGGGGTCTTTGATTTCGGAATTCCTGGAAGGAGGGGGGGGGGGGGGGGGTCCTTGATTTCGAGAATTTATGGAAAACGCAACAAACGAACTGTTTAGTCAAACTTTGACCGTACGTAGATTCAAACGCTTTATCACGAATAATTCTTTCTCAAATGGTCTACAAACTATCAAAGACATTTAAAACTATATTTGAATGCATAAATACATACATTATAAAACATTTACTAGCTTCTTTTGAAGGCCTTTTAACTCAGTTTAAATCATCGATTCGACCAAGAGCCGTTTTTCCCGAGACTGCATTATATGTGGTCAGCGGTTCCTTAACAAAATTAAAGATGGCGTCGTAGAGCTAGCGAAGTGCATGTTTGTTTTTCATCGGTCTTCTTTGTTCGCACATTGCTTGTAAATTGAGGTAAAAGAGCAAGATTAAAGATAATTTATCACGAGAACAGTGATTTTTATTTGATTTTTGAAGCATAAGATAAACAAATGAAGAGATAAGTTCGTCAATCTCGAACCCAGAGCCTGCGTTACTCTTGGCCAGCAGTGCCGAGCAACGTATAACTCTGGGGTACTGGGATTCTCTGCTTATTGTGATTGGCCCTTGAAAATACAATAGTCAGACCGGGAAACGGACGAAGTAAAAGCTCTGATTGGTCCATCATGTAAACAAATGTACATTCAAAATGCAAATTTTACGATTAATACGACGTCAACGGTTTTTAATACTAGATAGAATAATATCGTCATTTATGGAATAAATGCGAGTCGCGAAGCTTATCGAGTCGCGAAGCAAATAAGAATACACACAAAATACTCCTTTAAACTATTCTAAACCTTGACAATCCTCAGACCTCTGGCATCCAGTTATTTAATAAAGGTCAATCGTACCACGAAAGCAAACTAATAACCGTTGGAAAACTATAAATAAATCGATGGTTAAAGCGATCTAAATTGAAGGAGATTTAGACTCGTTTTTATATCATTATATAAATCCTGATGGCCGCTAAAAAACCTTCCTAAACTTTAAATGTTTTATTAGTGAGGAAAATGTTTATATTTTGGCTTAGAAAATAATCAAAATACTACTAGGTCAACAATATTTTGAATGTCATATAACGTACTAAGTAACACAGGATGCCCAAACCAACAGATCATTATAATATTAACTAAGCATGCGCATTTCATGTTAAAACCGGAACTCCAAAATTGGAGCAGAATAATTCCGTTTCCCCAGAGTTATACGTTGCTTGGCACTGCTGGCCAAGAGTAACGCAGGCTCTGGGTTCGAGATTGTAAGTTCGTAAAAACGATCAGTTTAGTTTTCCTTGCGTGGTTATCTTTGTTGCATCTTTGTAGTTTCTGAGTCTTCTCTTATCACAGCTTTATGAGGTATGTAGAACTCTCTACCCTTGGCTGTCTCCTCTGCTTCTTCGATTATTCCGTCATTGAGTTGTTCTTGGATGATGGTGTCATATGCTTCAAGCTGATCGTTGGGTCTCAATCTGCTGACGAGGGTCTCTAATCTCTTTAGGCTGCCTGCTTTGTTGTTTAGCAAAGGAGGATGATCTCCCTTCCAGGGTAGCCCAGTCTCATACCAGCACTCGGGCTGCGTTTCAATTGCTCTTTGAATTCTGCATACACAGCCTGTTGATCTCCACTAGGAGTGTCTTGTAAACCAAGAACATCTAGTCTACAAAGTTCCTCATAATCACTTGTTGCTGTTTGGGTGAGTAACATAGCTTGGGTATCTACTTCCGCACCAGAAGTCATGATTGTCCATCCAAACCTGGTCTTTTCTGCGATAGGTTCTCCAATATTGCCAGCTCTCTGATATCCAGCCATCTTTATCTTGGTGTATTCATTAGCTCCTAAGATCACATGGACATTTATTTTTGGGAAATAGAATTGAGCAAATATATTACGTTTATGTAAAACGAATTAGAGCAAAACTTTGGAAACTTTGTCTTAAATTATAAAAGCATATTTGGTCAATCAGTTCAAAAGTTCACGCTATTATTAAACCATGTGAGTCTTCTCTTAATTCTCAACATTAGATTGCGATAAGTCGCTTTAATGCTGGATTTTCGTCTTTAATGTGTTCTATGAAACCATTATATATGAATAAATGTAACTATAGAAGTGTTGTTTGACTTTATTAAAGATTTTGGTCAAAGTAGCGAATGCACTCTTGTGGAAGTCGGCAAAAGTTCACGGCGTTGTAATACTTCTCAAATCTCGACATAACATTGCGATAAGTCACTTAGTGCTATATTTTCGTCTTTAGTGTTTTCTATGAAACCATATATGAATAAATGTAACTACAGAAGTGTTGTTTGACTTTATTAAAGATTTTGGTCAAAGTAGGGAATGCAATCTTGTGGAAAGTCGGCAAAAGTTCACCGCGTTGTAATACTTCTAAAATCTTGACACAAGATTATTAATATAAAATGTTAGTATTGTGATTTGTTTTGGCAATCTTTCAATGTTAAAATGACTAGAGTAGATTTCGTATGAATATGAAAATTTATTAATAATTACATGTAAAGCCAATGAACTTTTCGCAGTCATAAGAAATCTCTATTAAACACAAAATACTTCAGTCAAATAGTGTTAAAGTTGAATTTATTATTTTAAACAATAAAATACGAAAAAATATACACTTTATATCTTTGAGAAACAATGAATATATACAATATAAGGTATCATACAATATGCTAGTTGTTATAAAATATATATGTTTTTACAAATTTACAAGTGTCCAACCATAGTTGATATACACCAATTAAACCTCACGTCTATCATGTGGCCCATTTAACATGGAGCAAGCTTTGAGTAGTTGTTGTGCCATCTTCTCACCACTGGCGGAGGCATCCCACTCAGAAAAAAGTTTCCCTGGAGAACCCTGTACTTCTTTCTTTGCACTCTTTTCAGTTTCTTTTCTGAAACCAGTCAACTTGTATTGCTACAAGAGAAGCCTCATCGTGGAGCAGGCTGATGAGTTGGTATAGCGAGAGGTAGAATCGTCCTGATGCTCTTGTGTTTAGCGCTCTATGCCAACCTTAACATTAACAAAAAGAGGTATTAGATATAGTGTATTAGATGAAGTGCATAAATTTATGTTATAGTTGATAAAACATCTGTAAATATCAAATGTTTATCTAAATTCTTTTGATAATTACCATAAAATCACAATCTTATAGCTCCACCAGCTTCATTGCGACTTTTTAACTATGAAACTTTGAGATATTTAGTCATACTGTGAGTAAGTAGAGAAATAACCGTTGACAAGGTAGCAAAATAACTTTTTCACAGGAAATATTTTCAATTTCCCAAATGGGAAATTTATGGGGGAAATTCCCAAACTTGGGAAAATATTGGAATATTAATTCCCCAATTTTGGGAAATTACTGGGAAATACCAATCTTTTTCTTTTGTAACACAATATATACCCAAAATTGGAATAACATCATGACTGTTTTCCAAATCAAACCCAAGAGAGGGAAAATAATGGAAAATATTTCCCAGTGAAAACCCAAAGCTGTTAAATTGTTATTCTCATTTTCCAAATAAAACCCAACAGAGGGAAAATATTGGAAAATATTTCCCAGTGAAAACCCAAAGCTATTAAATTGTTATTCTCATTTTCCAAATAAAACCCAACAGAGGGAAAATAATGGAAAATATTTCCCAGTGAAAACCCAAAGCTGTTAAATTGTTATTCTCATTTTCCAAATAAAACCCAACAGAGGGAAAATATTGGAAAATATTTCCCAGTGAAAACCCAAAGCTATTAAATTGTTATTCTCATTTTCCAAATAAAACCCAACAGAGGGAAAATAATGGAAAATATTTCCCAGTGAAAACCCAAAGCTATTAAATTGTTATTCTCATTTTCCAAATAAAACCCAACAGAGGGAAAATAATGGAAAATATTTCCCAGTGAAAACCCAAACCTATAAAATTGTTATTCTCATTTTCCAAATAAAACCCAACAGAGGGAAAATGATGGAAAATATTTCCCAGTGAAAACCCAAACCTATTAAATCGTTATTCTCATTTTCCAAATAAAACCCAACAGAGGGAAAATAATGGAAAATATTTCCCAGTGAAAACCCAAACCTATTAAATTGTTATTCTCATTTTCCAAATAAAACCCAACAGAGGGAAAATAATGGAAAATATTTCCCAGTGAAAACCCAAAGCTATTAAATTGTTATTCTCATTTTCCAAATAAAACCCAACAGAGGGAAAATAATGGAAAATATTTCCCAGTGAAAACCCAAAGCTATTAAATTGTTATTCTCATTTTCCAAATAAAACCCAACAGAGGGAAAATAATGGAAAATATTTCCCAGTGAAAACCCAAACCTATAAAATTGTTATTCTCATTTTCCAAATAAAACCCAACAGAGGGAAAATAATGGAAAATATTTCCCAGTGAAAACCCAAACCTATAAAATTGTTATTCTCATTTTCCAAATAAAACCCAACAGAGGGAAAATGATGGAAAATATTTCCCAGTGAAAACCCAAAGCTATTAAATTGTTATTCTCATTTTCCAAATAAAACCCAACAGAGGGAAAATAATGGAAAATATTTCCCAGTGAAAACCCAAACCTATAAAATTGTTATTCTCATTTTCCAAATAAAACCCAACAGAGGGAAAATGATGGAAAATATTTCCCAGTGAAAACCCAAAGCTATTAAATTGTTATTCTCATTTTCCAAATAAAACCCAACAGAGGGAAAATGATGGAAAATATTTCCCAGTGAAAACCCAAACCTATTAAATGGTTATTCTCATTTTCCAAATAAAACCCAACAGAGGGAAAATAATGGAAAATATTTCCCAATAAAAGCCAAACCAGTAAATTATTTAAATTTCTGTTCCCATTTTCCAAATGGCTTGCAAATACCTTGCAATGGCTTGACAGCCTGCACAATTATATTATTTTAATTAATGATAATAATAGTCTGATCACTGCAATTATTCCTACCAAAAGTAGCAATCCAACTTGGCTATCAATCATAAATATCAAAACTTACATTTACTTAATACTAGGAATACTAGGTTGCCTTTTCCCAGCAGTTTGCATTGACCCATAGACCTTCTGCAATCGAGATCACACAGTCCCATGAAACTGTGTTTTTGGCTCCTCTACCAATTACTTCCCTGACTAGAATATTGTCATTGGGGGGTTTCTTAACAAAGAAATATACATCAACTGTTTGCCTTTCATGGTCGATCCCAACCACTTTGCCATACCACAGGTCATCAGGAAATTGCCCCTGGATAATAAGCATGTCATTGTTTTCTGGATAGACAGGTGCTACAACATGATACGGTAAATTCCTAAGTTTTCTTGTGTAATCAACCACTGTTGAAATGCTGTTACCACAATCATAAAGGATAACTTTTCTTTTGACATCACTTATTAAAAAGAAGGCATTCTCAGGGCTGGCCTCTACCCTTACCTTGGGGAAAGCATTTAGTACATTTGTCACTCTTTGACCACTCGCATCAACATAAAATGGCTTTATGGTACCTTTACCAACTAGTTGGTAATTGGTGCCTTGGCAGTTTACTGATAGGAACTTTGAAATTGAAACTACAGTATCATTGTTTAGCAGCGAAACAATAGCACTGTCATTACTTGCAAGAGTAGCACCTTCAAAACCAAGATTTCTAAAATAGCACTTTTGTGCAATTAGGCATACACTTGATACTTGAGATATCGGAAGCATAAGAGTAGCTGCTAGTTTTTGATGCTCATCGTTGTTCAACTCCTCCACTTTATTTACAGTTCCAATCAACAGCAAGTTACAGTTGTCTTTGTTACATACATGCTTTGCTGTATCAACTGAGCAGACTATACCCTGATTAAAAAAATGAGTTATTAGTATAAAAATCAAAATGATTTAATGATATTTAATAATTAAAATAATTAAATACTTTCTATAGCGCATCAATTATATAATATTCTGCTGTGCTTTACAACAGTAGATAATGAAATTATAAAATTATATAAATATATGAGTTATATAAATGTATATATCATATCCATTTTGAAATCACTAAGAAATCCTGTATTCTGATTGGTTCTTAGCAGCTGTGATATGTGCAATAATTGCACCATTTTATGGATTTATTGCATCATTTGTATAGACCGCCTATTTCATTGGTAAATACTTGTTATTTATCACAGATTTAGATGTAATTTAGTTTGAATTCAAAATGGATATGATAAAAGTGATAATTGAACTTCGTGTCGTGCAATTTTGGTCTGATATCAATTACAAATCACACTCTCCCTATGCGGCCGTGTGATTTTGTTATCCCTTTTTGATATCAGACCAAATTGCACTCCACTTAGTTCAATTACCATTATTTATTTAATTTATTTATAATCAAAACAAATTTAATTCATTAATTTACCTGTTTTAAATCATACTGTTTGTGAGGTTTTTCAACTTGTACCTCCAACCCTTTCAGAAATTCTCTGCGCATTTCTGCACCAGCATAAGATTTCTCAACTTCTTTACAATTATGCGACTTCTTGACATAGCTTTTGACTGCACGCTCGAAGACTGCGCACCAGTAGTTATCTGTTGCAGAAAAGTTCAATATGTCCTCATGGATATGAAGCATATTATGGACAGAAATGGTACACATTTCAAGTCCTTGGACCTCCTCAATTTTAACATTAAGTCGTTGAGCAAGGACTTTATGAAGTTCTATCATATCATTTGACCATCCATCTCTGCCACACACAAAATGTAACTCTGTAAATCTTGAAACAGAACCTAAGATTTCAAGCTCATTCCAATCATCCAATTTCCCTTCAAGAATACATTCCAGCATAGGATATGCAAATTTTTGTAAACCCTCTGCTTTCCAATAAGATAGTCCATTATTGTCTTTTCCTACTGGAACTGGCAGCCTTCCATTCTTATTCTCAGCATCCCAAGGGAAAGTCTTGATCTCATCATCCAGGTATGAGTTATCTAGAAGCTCCAATTCAAGTAGCCTTTGCATTTGATTTTTGCACAAATTTAAAGGGACAGTGTGAAAAACATCAATTATTGTATGATGAAGAACATCAAATTTGTACAATGGATACAAATACTTGTGAAGGATACTTATCCCAGTTAGTCCTATATCAGATGACAATTGTTTTCTAACAGTTTTTCTTGTTTCATTTGCAACATCATATAAATTATCTTCTTCAGCCATTATATCCCTGGGCTCCCATGGGTAGCGTATATGTTTGCGATTATCACCATAATAGTAACGATTTGATAATTGACTTTGCTGACCTTTAAGCTTACACCTCCTACATGGGCACTTACCCTGGTTGAGAAACTTGCCTATTTCACATTGACCTGGATGGTCGCCACTCCAGCATATCAAAAGAACCCTAACAGTAGTAACTGGGTGCGGTTGAAATTGGTCAATATCTATTCCTGGGGGATATTGGACTTGAAAACCATTAATGAAGCCTTCAGTTAAATCATTCATCAAAGGTTCTAAAAATGGATCAAATCGTTCAGGTATATCACATGGCACTGAAGTGCATGGTACAAAACCCACCACATAAACCTCATCTACATGTGAACGTTTTTTCTTATACATATTGGCTATGGATACTTCGAAGGAACCACAACTTCTTTTACTTGTTCGGAAAGGCTGCCAGGCATCCCAATGTCCTATTAAAGCTAAGTTTAAAGGGCAACCTTTAGCTGTTTTAAGTTTATAAGTGAATGACTCCAAACAATTTGGACAGTCTACCAAGGAGTTTCCGTTGTCATCCTTACTGCACTCTAAAAGGATATCAGCTGAAATTGCATCATTACAAAAGAGGCATCTTGTAGGCAAAGTCCATGTTTTACTAGGATCCCAGAACCACTGGACGTCAATCCATCTTTGCCCATCCCATATCTCTTTCTTCATTGGCCAGCTTAATTCACGTCCTAGCCAATGGTCTCTTTCTTCCCAATGTGCCAACATTTTTTTGCACATTGTCTCATTTTTAAACCAATTTTTTACTTTGCTTTTTAATCCAAGATAGCAGTACTTTATATAACCTGTATTGCCACAGTTTGGACATTCCTCATCTTTGCCATCCATCACACTCCACTTCCGAGAATAATAATATTTACGTTTTTTTTGTCCTTTATAAGTTGTTTCTCTAGACTCTCTACAAATGCAAATGTAGTATTCTTTGGCATCATCGAAGCCCTCTTCCTTGAGGAGGGATTGGGCTTGATTCCAGTTATTTGGCCATAAAGAACAAAGAATATCAATATCGACATCATCTCCTATAGAGGTGAGGAGCATCTTCTTCCCGTATTTGAGTATATCCTCGAATGTTTTTATAGAGCCACCACTATCTTCTTTTATAGTCAGTGCGTCAAGAATCCCCTCCACAACTAACTTTCGAATTGGATTAAATTGTTCGTCATTTATGGTTGATTCAATATTAACGGTTGATTGTTGTTCCCTTCCTTCAGTTTCCTCCTGGATGTCCATTGCTTCAGACTCAACACAAAAGTTCATTGTAGCTTCTTCCTGTGCATCCTCGGATTCGTCCATATCAGATGAAATATCTGAATCAATGAACGAATCATTTTGAATTAAACTTGCTTCTCTCCAATGTCGTATCTCCGTACTACGACACGTTGCTTTTCCACGACAATTCCAGCACGGACAATGAACATGTGTGAATGGTTTTTCTTCACAATCACACGCTGAAACATCATTTCTTTGCCATGTATTAATCACACTTTGACTCTCGTTGTTGGCCATCTTGTTTTTGCATTCATCAGTCCAAAGTGTCAGCGGATAAACTTTACAAAATAGTCTCAACCAATAGCCTGTCGCGATAAATAGCCGGACCAAAAAGGCGGGAAAAATGTCCAATCAGATCAACTGTAATATTATAGCAATATTTGGCGGGAAAAATGTCCAATCAGATCAACTGTAATATTGTAGCAACATTTGGCGGGAAAAATATCCAATCAGATCAACTGTAAGTCCTGTAATAACGCTTGGGCGAGCAAAAGACGTGTGCTTTATATGCGGAATTCCTCTTTTACTCGTTCACACTGCTAGGATGGAAGGTGAGAGAATCGAACAAGAAAAGCCGTCCACCACAGAGCTAGGGCAAGCAACATGTTCTCAAGATGGTACTATTCTCAATCGAATTAAAGAAATGTTCGGAAATACGACAATGGAAGCTTTTGAAGGTAAGTTAGTTTTTATAAATGGTACGGGTGAAATGAAGTTGATTCCTTATTTAAAACGGCTATTTCTATCATAATATTCTTTTCTCTTCGACAAAATAACCCAATTAAATCCTAGAATAAGGTCTATACTATACATAGAAACACTCTGAAAGCAGTTGACACAAAGGATGTTCAAGATGGTTGAAGATGGAATTCATATTATGTACACCACGTTATAGCGCCGCCATTTTGAGCCATTTTAACGAATATTTACCACGTAATTTGCAGAAAATTTGTATGCAAGTTTTTCATTTTTACAAAAGATACTTAGTGTATTGTGTTTGAAATCAAATATTGATCAAATATTTGAAATCACGATATTTTTTTCAGAATATTTGTTGTGCACGATGATCGTGCTCGAAAAAAATCTAATGGTCCGTCCCCAAGCTAAATCGCCTACAATGAAAAAGCATAACAATTTCTACAATCCAGAACTAAGCTTCCGAAAAAGCCCCAAAGGTGCTGATTTTGCTATTTACCTTTGATGCATATTCAAAAATCATCTAGAATTTTAGCATCTGATTTTCTATATAAATAGACAGTATTTGAAGTTCATGCTCAGTTTAATATATTGCATGTGGTATTACTGATTCTTGAAATATAATAAGATATGTCTTTTATTTGATTATTCTTCACATTTTTTTTAATTAAATGATGTTGTATCATGTGTTTTTCTTTGTCCTGTCAATAAAACAAAAGAATATAATTTTTTTGTGCTGTCATTATGCTATATTGGGGCTGTTGTAATTGGTTTCATGTCCAACAGAAGATATATGTTGATGCTCATATATATGTTTCAACTCATGTTTAACATTGTTAATCAAAGTGTTTTTTTTTTTACTGAATAAATAATTGAATTGTGCTTACTTTTAGCTGAAGACATAACAACTGATGTTGTTATGAAAGATCTACTACAAAAAGAGGCAGATGCATCAATTTTCAAGTCAATTGGTCTTAATTATGGGAAAGCCATACAATTGAAAAGAGAGTTCGCTTACCTCCTTCCAGAAACCAGTAAACTGCAACTGAAGCCATCCAAGGCTGATATGTCCACTTATACTCCTGAAATAAAGTCTCTCTACTTGAAGAAGTAAGACATATTTAGCTGATATCTTTAAGAAAATGTTTTATGGTAATATAACGATGGCAAGCTTTGGCATCTTTAGAGATGATCATCATATTGTAGCAGTAGAAATCACCATAATATATTATGATGTAACATCCATGTTTTATCACTTATAAAAAGAAGCAGAAAATTAATTTAAAAAAAATATCATTTGACTTTGACAACTTTCAAAGTTTCACTGCAGTAATTTCCTGTTTGATTGCATGGGTATAGTACATTTGGCCCTTTTATAAAGATTTAGGTTTGTACATGCATTTTTACTTGGAACTCCATTACTAATACTAAAACCTTTATTTCATATAGACGAAAGCGAGTTGGTGTATTGGCAAGTGAAGAATTTGGTCCTAATTACCCAAAATTTACCTCTCCTGAAATGAAGTCTAAATTACAGAGATTTTGTGAGTCAGTGGAGGAAAAATGTGCGGTCCCACAAGTAGGATTTACCAAAGAGGGAATTATGAAACATGTGCAGGATTTTTGTTCAGAGCAACGCCGTTACAGAAAGGCCAAGAAAAACCTTAAGGTATTTATTCTTTATTGTGATTATAAGGGACACCAATATGTGTGGAATGTGTGAGAGGGCTTATGCACAATCCCTGGAAAGGAAAGGGTAGGGGGTAATTAAACCAAAAAATCAAAACCAAAAAAATTACAAATATACATATCATATATATATATATATCAACCTTTAATATGTTGCAATAAATTGTGAACCAGGTGTTACATGATAATTCCTATCACACCTAAACTTCCTTTTAAAAAGTGCTCCTTTATCACTTTTCAGCCGGCTGTGAAATGCATAAATGATTCTTTAGAATCTTCATCTTCTGATGTCGAATGCAACCTGCAGGCTAGTTCACAAAATAAGGTAAATAACTTTCATCCAAATTCTCAGGTATATCTGATTTTGTGACAGGGCCCAGCTTTGAGCTTGATAGCTTGTTGTGAGGCCTATGTTTCTAATTTTGCTAAATGAAAATACCTTAATAATTACTTTTTGTCTACCACAGACTGTCATTAACACTGAGGATGAGGAGTCAACAAGCAGTACAGATACTGTACCAGTTGCTACTTGTGATACCGATGATGATGATGATGATGATGATGACCCTGCCATCTCACCAAGTCAAGTGTCAAATGGAGGCGGTCAGACAAGCCGTGAAAAGTTAAGCAGTCAGACAATACAACTCATTTTAAAATTAGTTTTTAAATGCATACCAGAGAGAGAAAGTATTTGTAAATTGCTTATCAATAGCTTTGGAGTAAGCAGGAAAAATCTGACTTCATTAAAACCCACTCAGCTCATGGAAATAATGGCTCAAAAGCTTTTATCACACAAGTACGTTACTGTAAACGAAGGAGGGAATTTTGCAAGCTTGAAGAAGTCTGATATAGTTGTGCACACAAAAATAAGTATGATTTAAGTTAAAGGAACATTATTATTACTAAGTTAAAACATAGTTAGTAGAGGGAAATGGTTAGGAAGCCTTTTGTTGTAGGTTTTTATACACTTTCTTTTTAAGCATGGCAGTGCATGATCTATTGTTTCGCAATCGAAATGCAAACAAAGAAGTACAACAAAAGGTTTCCTAACCATTCCCATCTATAAACTATGGTTAAAAGTTAAAAAACAAGGAAGTTAACTAGTAGGAGATAAGATTAAGAATCATACTTATTATTTGCTAAGCTATTTGTTTTTTGTTAGATTTATTACTATCAAAAAGGTATGTGCATACCAGTATGAATTGAGTTATAAATATTGTTCTGTTTTTATACTAAGTAGGCCATTTCAAAGCTGATCCTACTATGCATTTAAAATCAGGGAGCTAAGTGAAAATCCTATAACCTAAACCAGTATACACCTATTTCAATTAACGTTGTCCATTTGGAATGGTTGATCTGAGACCGATAGGAATTGTAGGAGCTCATTAAATTTCAAATACATTGTTTTAATCACACTTGAATGGTGCTGAATTACAGATAACAGTATTTCAGAAGTAAACATTAATATTCAAGTGTGGTTATAATAGTGCATTTGCAGTTTAACGAGCTCCCACAATTCCTATCGGTCTCAGATCAACCATACCAGATGGACAACGTTAATTGAAATAGGTATATAAGTCTAGATCTAAGAATAAAGATTCTGTTAAAAATTCATACAGCCCTTAATGGAATTGGCTTACTTCTATTCCATGCATGTACTTGCATTGTTTTTAAATTTGTTAATATAATGTGTTCAGCATAGAGTGAAGTCATTTAACCTGTGAAATAGATATTAGACTAATACACCTTAGTAGTTTTTAATTCTATTGTTTTCTTTTGTGTTAAATGATTTGACTATATTACATCATGACTATTAGGTTTTGTTTCACGGGTTTAATATCTTCACTCTATTTGACATCATTGGACAACAATTGTTAATTTGTGAAAAACAACTCACTGAGCTACTATACAAGGTTTTGCAAGGCTAACAATGTGTTATGTACCAACTTTTATGGTGTTTATATGTTGCATGTTTTCAGTTAATTTGTTATATAATTACAAAGTCACGCTGTTGACAACTTAGTTTAAACAGCAGTTTATTGTTGAAATAAATTTGTTTAATATTAGTCTGTTAATCATGATGTTATTTAATGTAAGACAGTTCCTTATCCACAATTGGAAAAGTAATGTGACTAGCAAATCCTCAAAATGGGAAAATAGTGGGGCAAACAGATACCTTAATGGGAAAATAATGGGACTTACAAATTCCTTGAATGGGAAAATAATGGGAATAACAAACCTCTTGAATGGGAAAATATTGGGACTAACAACCCCCTTGAATGGGAAAATATTGGGACTAACAAACCCCTTGAATGGGAAAATATTGGGACTAACAAACCCCTTGAATGGGAAAATATTGGGACTAACAACTCCCTTGAATGGGAAAATATTGGGACTAACAAACCCCTTGAATGGGAAAATATTGGGACTAACAAACTCCTTGAATGGGAAAATAATGGGACTAACAAACCCCTTGAATGGGAAAATATAGGGACTAACAAACCCCTTGAATGGGAAAATATTGGGACTAACAAACCCCTTGAATGGGAAAATATTGGGACTAACAATTTCCTTGAATGGGAAAATATTGGGACTAACAAACCCCTTGAATGGGAAAATAATGGGACTAACAAACCCCTTGAATGGGAAAATATTGGGCAAACAAACCCCTTGAATGGGAAAATAATGGGACTAACAAACCCCTTGAATGGGAAAATATAGGGACTAACAAACCCCTTGAATGGGAAAATATTGGGACTAACAAACCCCTTGAATGGGAAAATATTGGGACTAACAATTTCCTTGAATGGGAAAATATTGGGACTAACAAACCCCTTGAATGGGAAAATAATGGGACTAACAAACCCCTTGAATGGGAAAATATTGGGCAAACAAACCCCTTGAATGGGAAAATATTGGGACTAACAAACCCCTTGAATGGGAAAATATTGGATTTTGTTGCATTTTCCCAATCATGGGAATTTCCCATGAATTTCCCATGAAAATCCCAAAAATTACCCAAATTTTTCCCAGTATGGGAAACATGAAATATTTCCTGTGTTTCAGTAGCGAATGTACTGTTAGCGAAAGGACCGGATACCTGAAAGAGAATTTAAATCTTATCAATAACATGCAGAGCCCAATAGCTACACGAAATCTACGTTCACAAAACTGTTCACTTCTCACAGTCCCTGATGTAAAAACTAACTATTATGGTGCCCGTTCATTCAGTTTTGCTGCCCCTACACTCTGGAACTCCATACCTGATGACATTAAAAACGCTAAATCATTATCTTCATTTAAATGTAAACTTCAGTCTTTCCTTCTCTCACAATATTTTGCATAACTAAATCGCCTTTATTTAAATTGTACATGTAAGTCGCATTGAGATTAGAAATGTGCCATAGAAACACATTAAATTATTATTATTACATTTGGTTTTAGCTATTAAAACATGGAATCACCTACAACTACCTACAACGATCTACAACCACCAAACAACAAGCATTTTTCACACGGTGTTGACTATTTCGATTTTCCCCTGTTCGTTTATTTGTTGAACTTTTGATGATGCACACTTCATCTGTTTCCGTAAAAAAGACAAGGAATACTTGAACTGCTTGGTTCTGCCTCGTTCCATCCTACAAATAACTAAATTGAAGTTTAGTTCGCACGTAATTTAAAACATCTGTACAAGCTGGCAATGGTCAAGCGACCAAGGAGACTTTCATGCACATAACCATTTGAAATAGATAAATATAAATAAAAGGCATGGGAAAAGATTATCATTCTTTCAATTTATTGAAAAAACATTTTGTGCCCAGTGATAATGTATTAAGTGATATAATAGCAGCCAAAATGGAGATCCCCATTCAATGAATTCATTGAATTATTCAATTGACAAAGCTGTCATGTTTACCTCTACAAACCAAACTTTCCCAGTATAAATTCTGGTGTTGATAAAATCTTCTGAGCTTTTAATAATCATAATTCAGTCTACTTTCAATGAGTTTATTTTGAATTTTATTGACAAGCTTTGCCATGAATATAAATCTGCAGAATAAATGCTTCCAGATCGGAAGCTGAAGCTCCATAAAAATACTCTTTTTTTGCACTAAAACTACAACTTTTCAATAATTATCCTGATCTAGACATAACGTTTTTGAAATTACCAAGTAACGGTGATTCTTGGGCATTATTTTGTCTTTTGCAGTGCTTGATATATGCTTCATGGGCTGAAGCATTAAGGGTGTACTCCACCGACGTATCTTGATGTTTGGTGTAGATTTGTTCATATACAATGTTATGTCCTCGATATAAATAAGCCTTTATATCCTTGGTACAAACGTATTCAATCAGTAAATAACTACTTGGCCCCCCATAATGCCTTTCAGTACTATGTGCTTGTTCCCATGATTCCCGGAAACCACACAGGGAACCCAACACACAGTTGCAAGGCTTTTTAATGAACTCTGCTGTATAGCAGTAGATAATTCCCCCATGATTTTGATGTTAACACTGTAATGCACTAGTCAATTGAAAACCCCTGGGGAATGGCGGGGTTGTTATTTCCACGGCCAAAATCAATTTGTATATTTTAAAAAGAGTTTACACCCTGTCCCCTGGGGACAGTTGGACAGCAAAAGCAGATTCTACCGAAGTTTGAAGCGGTGAACCTAAACTTTCTTTCTTTCCTCCACTCCTTTCTGCTTCGAGTTTATTTGCATCAATTATGTTCATTTTTAGACTTTGTAAGAGCTGTTTTGTTCAATATTGACATCCTCAGGAATGCAAAATGAGCCATTTAGATCATCTAAAGGCAACGAGGGATAACTTAAAAATTGTGATGGTATTTCTTAACACATGACTCGGTTTTCATTGAATGATGTAATGACAGTAAAGTCTGACTCATTAGTTGTTAGTTAATATGAGCCAAAGGAACCAACAGGACATTGTCCAAACCTTGTATCTACCATTGGTGGATCATTCTCACTGTCATCATCTATTATTTGATTAATCTCCAGCTTTGAGTCATATTAAGCTAGAGTTTGATGAGAGCTTCATGCCCCGTTTTTGTGCCCCTGTCCCAATTCTCTCTTGGCCGGCAACAATTTTGGACTAAGGGGGAACGGCGGAGAGAGCCTCTGGTCTCACGGGGCGCTAATCCCACTCTCACGAGTCAACCATGCTATTGAAGTATCCAATTCTCGTCAAACCTGTTTTTTTTACTTTGTTGACATAATGCTCATACAGAGCGGTCAACATTAGCGCCTCGTGAGACCAGAGGCTCTCTCCGTCATTCACTTCCGGCGTTCTTTCTCCCCAATCCCCTCTAGAGCCTCTGAAACCCAGGGTAACCTCTTAGCAAACAGCAATCAGAAGTTTGATCTGAAATCACCAATATTTAGGTCTTAAAAGTTGTGGAGTTAATTCTGTGAAGTTTTGATTCCACCTTTCCCTCCGAGAAGCTATGATATCGTTAGAGCCTGGGCTAGAATTATGACTTAACCCTACACAGGAAGTCCCCAATATAGCTAAGCTAGACATAAAATGCTGCTTTGGAGGTTTTTCATAATATATTTTTATGAAACGACATTGGCATGAGAGGTGTTCTTATTTTTATGCAGTAATAAACTAAACGGTCAGTTCTGTGGCCTCGTGCTGTAAATCCCACGACGATCATACTCATACACAATTGAATAACTGCAGATCAGACCAACATATATCTACGTTGTACTCTGTGGTCGAATGAACTCAACAAGATGACCACCTTCCAACATAGGTGGCTTCATAGCTCAGTTGATAGAGCATTGCACCAGTTTTTTTTCCAGGCTTCTATAATTGCAATTGAATTAATTGCTTTATATTCCACGATGGTCATACTCATACACAATGACTCTTAATACCATAACTGTGGGAACTGTAGTTACTACAAACCCCATTGATAAAGTAATTTATACTAATACCAATACCTAAAACAAATTTAATATGTAATCCAATGCGATTCTTATATGGACATTTTACATTATCTCAAAGTGCTTTACAATTAACTATGTCTACGGACCTCTACATTCAAGGTATACACTGCATACACTCTGCTTGCGATACAGATGAAGTAATCAT
Organism: Metridium senile; assembly: GCA_949775045.1. Taxonomy (NCBI): domain Eukaryota; kingdom Metazoa; phylum Cnidaria; class Anthozoa; order Actiniaria; family Metridiidae; genus Metridium; species Metridium senile. The sequence goes on along the minus strand of OX459097.1, from coordinate 19,170,038 downwards.
AAAAAATATATGATAAATAATCATCAAAGCAGTCTATATCCGATATACAATGGTATAGTATACTTTATAAGATCAGGTACCAACATGACTATATATTTAAACTGATAAAGAAATAGCGGTATGCTAGTATCTTGGTTCCCAGATAAAAATAAATAGATTTACAGAAGAAGTATTGAGGGTCCCATCCCTGTCCTCTCTTTACTCTAAGTTGTTATTTGGGTCATTTGGACGTCACCATTAATACAGTCAATCATTGGACCAGCAGATCCATTTTCATGAGCTGATTGTTGTCCCTAGAATAATTATAATATAGAGTATACAGAGGAAGCACAGACGACATTTCAACATTCACATGTTATCATATTTTGGTATTAATTTTCACTTCGTTTCTCTCCTGATTTGAAGTAGCAGAATTTTAGTTGTTTTTCTCCCAGGTTGTTAAGCCGACGACACACTAGGTGAATTTGTACACTTGTAAGAGCAAATTTCAATCGCTGCCGATCGCCGTATAAATTCAATAAATTTTTATCACCTCGAGCGCTGACACACTTGGCGATTATTCTGATTATTCTAACGCACAGCGGATTGTCTGGTAATCCAAGATGGTGCCTGATATATACAAGAGGAAAAAAGTTGTTTCTTGGGTCGTTTGTGTATTTATTATGCTTGAGGAATAAACAAAGAGCAAAAAAAATGTGAAAAAGACATATCTGGTCCAAGTCATGGCTTTTCAGACCACATAACGACAAATTCATCCTCCTTCTTCTCAGTCCAATGATCTACTTTGAATTCAGCCATTTTGAAAATGCATTAAAGTCACGTGATAAAATTATGAAATGTCATTGGCTGCTGTGATCTTTTTTTCGCGCTATTTTATCGCTTGAGCGGGCACATTGCACAAATGATGACGAATCACCAGCGAATTGGATTGCCAGTATCTGACATGTCAGATATCAGCGAATTTATTCTCTGGTGTCGGCGAGTTATTGAGAATTTAGTGTACTGGGAAATTCTCAATAACTGTTTATAGATAAAATAAATATGACTGTTTAGACATTAAGGTAAATGAAATAAAAAGAACAGAAATGAGTTTTTTGAGCAAGAGCTTTCAGAAAATGTAACTTTGGTCTAATTTTGAAACAATTTTAATAATGAAGGCATGCACTGCTTTTTTGGCCTAGTGAGTGCAGGGTGTGGTCAATGTGCTAACAAAGTTCATCTTTTGAACCGATGTGATAGTACCATGCAGGAAATGTTAGAATGACTCCTCGCAGGGTCTATTTACAAAAATACTTTATATACCTGTTCATGATTTTCAACAAACTTCCACAGTGACTGTATATTGTTGGTCAAAATAGGTATGAGTTTCTATAAGCTTTTAATGGCAACTTATTTGACATCTAAGGATGAAGCACTTTTCGTAGAGTTATGAAATGGAAAAAAAAGTTGACAACAACCTTTATACATTCCATCTCATTTTTCATTTCCCAGTACACTAAATTCTCAATAACTGTTTAGACATCAAGGTAAATGAAATAAAAAGAACAGAAATGAGTTTTTTGAGCAAGAGCTTTCAGAAAATGTAACTTTGGTCTAATTTTGAAACAATTTTAATATTGACGGCGTCTTGCAACAGGAAACAGCTTTCGTAGTATTGGGGTTCACTTTGATGTTGGAAAATCAACGTGTGTTACCATTACCAAAGAATTCTGAGAAGCTCTGATTAGATTTTCACCACGCTTCATCAAATTTCCAGTGAATTGTCATGACACTGCAAGGGCCATTGCCTTATTTCAAGATGAGTACAAAATCACCCAAGCTATAGGCGCGATTGATGGAACACATATAGAAATAATTGCTCCTGAGGATCCATTGATTATTTTGATCGCCAACATTGTTATAGTATAATCATGCAAGCTGTAGTTGGGGAAAATTTAATGTTTTTGGACACTGTCATTGGATTTCCAGGAGCATGCACGATGCAAGAGTTTTAAGACACTCCCAAATATTTACAAAGGCTGAGAATAAAGCCATCCTTAAAGAACCAGTCAGCAGAAAAAAATGGCATAGAAATTAGGCCTTTATTGCTTGGGGATGGGGCTTATCCTCTTTTACCCTGGCTCTTAAAGCCATACCCAAATAATGTCATTCTTACACCACAGAAACAAGTTTTTAATAGAACTCTCTCTTCAGCTCAATCAACTGTAGAGCACGCGTTTGGATCACTGAAAGGGCGCTGGAGAGTTTTGCTAAAGAGACTAGACAACCGCTTCATCAATGTACCTAAAGTCATTTTTACTTGTTGTATTGTTCATAACTTTTGCCAGCAAGTAGGCGAAGAATTTGATGACCAGGAAGTTTTGCGAAGGATCATTGAAATCAAGAAAAGGTATTTGTGGGCAAGACGACAACAAAGGCAACCAGCTAATCAAAACCCTGCAGGTCAAATGGTCCGACATCAGATAGAAATGGACTTGTAGTTTCCGTCAAACGCAAGTAAAGGAATAACAAACAATGATAATTGTAATTAGCATCATTTATTGTCTGCATATATTGATAGCTTTTAACACGAGTGCACAATAGTCATAGTAAAATAATTGTTTGAATAAATTGATACTTGTTTATAGGCACGTACATTGATTTTTAAATACAGTACTATTATTTCAGATAGACATATACTGATAGAAATACACTGAATTTTGAATTAATTAAAATCGATATTTTTTATAATGATTGTTTGAATAAATCGATATATAATAATTCATGATGCATTTCAAAATGTACATTTGCATCGTTCTCTAAACAATAACAAAACATGTATGTAACTTATGATTCAGTTACTTTTATATATAGAACTTGTTCAATTTACTACTGAGTTCAGAGTTTAAAAAAAAAGTGAATTTTTGAATAAAAGTTTACTTTTTCAATAGCTGTGCCATTTGTAAGAAAAATTATTGATCTCTTCGTTTGGAGTCCTCATCCAACTTTCTCTGTTCAATTTCAAATTTCATCATAAGCTCTTCTGATCTCGTTTGAGACCTTTCCATTCCTTCCATCTGTGTGTTCTGCATTTCCAGCATTTTTTCTGTTAAATTTGTGAAAGCATCTTGAATGCTAGCTTTTCCTTTTCTGGCTTTCTTTTTAGTTGAGGATTTGGAAGTTGACTTTGTCTTCTTTGCTTTATCGTTTGAATACTCGTCGTCATCATCTGTCCCGGCATCTGAGTCTTGTGACGATGTGTTCTTATTGCTTGGCGATCCACTACTATCAATCACACCAGGCATTGTAACCACTGACCTTGATCCTAAAATTTCATCAAATATCTCAAAATATGGGCTGGTTTTCTTTCCTCTACCGGTTTGATTATTGTTAGCTTTCGCATCCTTGTAGGATGCCTTCAAGTTGCACAGTTTGTTTTTACATTGTTTCATAGTTTTTTTTGGTCCTGCTTTATTAACAGCATCAACGATCTTCTTCCAAGCTTCAGACGATTTGCTACTCTCAATATCGTCTATTTGTTCTTTCCACTCTTGAACCAAAACCAAAGCTTGATCATCGGACCACTTGGTTGTTTCCCGCCAGAATTGTCGCCAGAATCATTACTTGTAGACGGCCTTGAACTTGCTCCAGCGTTGTCTGATGGAGGAGATTGAAGACGTCTTTTTCTGATGTAAATGAAGATGAAGACGTAGGGAAATACAGCGTAGTAGTATTTGCATTTGCAGGATATCCTTGTGGCTGCATATTTAATGGTCGATGTATAATATGCGTGCCAAAACTGCCGTTCATAGAATTGAAGCTGTGGTTGAAGCCCAACTGACCTTGGTCGTTTGTAATATTAAACATTGGAGATTGAGGATATCCATGCGGCTGATCAGGCGAAAAAGATGGCAATGGAGTGTTTCTAGACATTACAAACAAATTTTAAAACCTTCTCTCATGAAATGTTAGTGTGTTATGAGTGAGGTCCACCTGACCTTTCTTTCTGTCAAATGTACTCTAATTTTATTGGACGATAACTTTAAGCCAATTACTATTGTTTACTTATCACAGGCAAGACATGGTACAGAGTATGCTTGAACGCTGCTGCGGTTCTTTTGAAAATTCTAGCAATTCTGATCAGATTTCAAGCAAGCGTGGATTAGTGAGTATTATCGGTCACACCGTCAAATGAGCTAGAAACGCGCTAAGTAAACAGATTATACTCAAGCAAGCAAAGCGTTAGTCTGACCGCGACCTTATTGCTTTATTTTCGTCTTTAATGTGTTCTATGAAACCATTATATATGAATAAATGTAACTATAGAAGTGTTGTTTGACTTTATTAAAGATTTTGGTCAAAGTAGCGAAAGCACTCTTGTGGAAAGTCCGCAAAAGTTCACACCGTTGTAATACTTCTCAAATCTCGACATAACATTGCGATAAGTCGCTTTAGTGTTATATTTTCGTCTTTAATGTTTTCTATGAAACCATATATGAATAAATGTAACTATAGGCGTGTTGTTTGACTTTATTAAAGATTTTGGTCAAAGTAGGGAATGCAATCTTGTGGAAAGTCGGCAAAAGTTCACTGCGTTGTAATACTTCTAAAATCTCGACACAAGATTATTAATATAAAATGTTAGTATTGTGATTTGTTTTGGCAATCTTTCAGTGTTAAAATGACTAGAGTGTTATTTCCCCGGCCAAAATCATTTTGTATATTTTAAAAATACTTTTAAACCCTGTCCCCTGGGGACGGTTGGTCAGCAGTATATACAGAAGTAGAATGTACAAAAGCAGATTTAAAACAGTTTTGATTTCGTAAAACTTTGCCATGATTTCTTTGCCTTTGAAGCAGTGAACCTAAACTTTCTTTCTTTCCTCCACTCCTCTGAATCAGCTTGCTTTCTTGTTTCTGCTTCGATTTTATTTGCATCAATTACGTTCATTTTTAGACTCTGTAAGAGCTGTTTTTGTTCAAAACTGACATTCTCATGAATGCAAAATGAGTCATTTAGAAATTGTGATGGTATTTCTTTAGACTTGACTCGGTTTTCATTGAATGATGTAATGACAGTATTAGTTTAATGTAAGTAATGACAGTATTAGTATTAGTTAGACTCATTAGTTGTTAGTTAATATGAGCCAAAGGAACCAACAGGACATTGTCCAAAACTTGTATCTACCATTGGTGGATCATTCTCACTGTCATCATCTATTATTTGATTAGTCCCCAGCTTTGAGTCATATTGAGCTACAGTTCGATGAGAGCTTCATGCCCTGTTTTTTTTGTCATGCCCCTGCCCCAATTCTCTCTTGGACGGCAACCATGTTGGACTAAGGTGTATAACATAAATGGTTATTTTTTTTCTTTGTTAGAGAACGGTGGAGAGAGCATCTGGCCTCACAGGACGCCAATCCCACTCTCTCGAGTCAACTATGTATGCTAATGAAAATAATTCTCGCAAAACCTGTTTTTTTTTACTTTGTTGACATTAAGGCTCATGCGGAGCGGTCAACATTAGCACCTCGTGAGACCAGAGGCTCTCTCCGTCATTCACCTCCCCGCCGTTTTCTCTCCCCAATCCCCTCAAGAGCCTCTGGAACCCAGGGTAACCTCTTAGCAAACAGCAATCAGAAGTTTGATCTGAAATCACCAATATTTAGGTCTTAAAAGTTGTGGAGTTAATTCTGTGAAGTTTTGATTCCACCTTTCCCTCCGAGAAGCTCATTGCAAAGCAAAGAGCATGTTTGTTTATCTTTGCATTGCACTCTGGCCTGAAATTACCGAGTGATGGTGGTTCTTGGGCATTAATTTTTCTTAATATATGTAATATACTAGCGGTTTCTATTGAAAGTGAAGTGCTGCGACAGGTGAGAGAATGATGAAATGGAAAAAAACAAGAATTTGAAATGTTTAATAGAAATAATTAAACAAAGTATTACAATATCAAACAATCAAAAACGATAATGGAGTACATTGAAATCATAACTGAAAAATTCAGAGTAATGATCATAGTATAGACAAAATAATATGATAATCAATAATGAATTGTGCAGCTGTGATTGGCAATAGTTAAGAACTTTGAGTCATATTGAGCTACAGTTCGATGAGAGCTTCATGCCCTGTTTTTTTTGTCATGCCCCTGCCCCAATTCTCTCTTGGACGGCAACCATGTTGGACTAAGGTGTATAACATAAATGGTTATTTTTTTTCTTTGTTAGAGAACGGTGGTGAGAGCGTCTGGCCTCACAGGGCGCTAATCCCACTCTCTCGAGTCAACTATGTATGCTAATGAAAATAATTCTCGCAAAACCTGTTTTTTTTTACTTTGTTGACATTAAGGCTCATGCGGAGCGGTCAACATTAGCACCTCGTGAGACCAGAGGCTCTCTCCATCATTCACCTCCCCGCCGTTTTCTCTCCCCAATCCCCTCAAGAGCCTCTGGAACCCAGGGTAACCTCTTAGCAAACAGCAATCAGAAGTTTGATCTGAAATCACCAATATTTAGGTCTTAAAAGTTGTGGAGTTAATTCTGTGAAGTTTTGATTCCACCTTTCCCTCCAAGAAGCTCATTGCAAAGCAAAGAGCATGTTTGTTTATCTTTGCATTGCACTCTGGCCTGAAATTACCGAGTGATGGTGGTTCTTGGGCATTAATTTTTCTTAATATATGTAATATACTAGCGGTTTCTATTGAAAGTGAAGTGCTGCGACAGGTGAGAGAATGATGAAATGGAAAAAAACAAGAATTTGAAATGTTTAATAGAAATAATTAAACAAAGTATTACAATATCAAACAATCAAAAACGATAATGGAGTACATTGAAATCATAACTGAAAAATTCAGAGTAATGATCATAGTATAGACAAAATAATATGATAATCAATAATGAATTGTGCAGCTGTGATTGGCAATAGTTAAGAACTGGAACATTATTGGAGGTAACTGATACCAATGCTAAAGGTGGTAAACTGGTAAACTGCTATCAAATAGTGTGAAATGCAGTTTGTTATTATATTCGTTTTGCAAAAGTACTTTACAGCAATAAGCCTTTGCACATTTTTTCTTCGCCATGGTGGCTTTGCATTGGGGGTTTGTTCATGTAGCTTGCCATGTTTTATGACATTAAATTCTTTTAAATATTGTTGCTGTGATGGACTTTCTGTTGATTTTTTTTTCTTTCTTTCTTCTAATTGAGTTTCTTCACATTTGCAGTTTTTTCTGAAATTGTTTTGTGAAAATATTATCTTTTTTTAAGTAACTTTACTTGACTATCAATTTCAGTTTGATTTTTCCTTCTCTGCTTCATGTAAGTTCTCATCTTGGCTAGTCTGTTTTCTCTTTCCAAAGTACTTTCTTTAGAATGCTTTTTTCTAATGTACTCTCTGTCTATTTTCCTTTTTTTTTCTTTTTGAATATATGTCTGCTCATGACATTTTCTTTTCAAATTATTTGGGTTTACAGATTTACAAAAAGAAGATGGCTCATGATCAATAAAATTAAATTGAACTGGTACAATCTCAAAAAAATCACTATTTAGTTCTTCAGAAAGACAACATGAACATTCTTCTAATGTTGCTAAGTCATTAAATTTCATTACAACAGCAGTGCCATTTTCATCAGGCAAACCATAACAATTACGCGCATGGGAATCAAATACATAAATACAATTGTCCAATTGCTTAAACAAAGCCATTACAAAGCCTTCTAAAATTATAAAGGCGCAATTATTAGCCGTGAAAGTATTCATCAAAGCTGAATGTAGAGACAACTATGGACCCTCGTTTCCATGGTCATCGAGCATGATGTTACCTTGAAAAAAAAAAAAAAAAAAGCAATGGAAAGCAGGAAGAGCGCGACACATCTTTTCACCTAGCTCTTGTGATGCTGCGTGCACTGGAATATAACGGGTGTGGTCTTTTACTCCGGTCTTGAACCAAAATTCCGCACAATTTATATCAGATTGATGGGCTACGCTGAGAACCAGCACATCAGTGTCTGGTGATTGCAGAACAATACGACAATGTGGGTAGGCATCTGCAATATACTTAGCATGCAGAAGTATCCGGTGTGACAAAAATGGATAAATGATGTTTTAAAAATCAATTAAGGGAAACTTTTATTCGCTAGTGTATAAGAAGCACAGATACAAATATGTATGTGTGCTGTAGAAACTATCCATGTCTTACCTTGTGTCTGCTTCTTCATGGTCTGATTCCAGCTAATTAACGTCGTCAAAGTGGCCTCTACGGATTTTCACAGCATGTCTGCCATTCTTGAATTCTCCACCTATGACAAGGGCCTTACCTGGAGGGAGCTGCAGGGTACCTAAGTTGCAAAAGGACACTGAGAGAAAGTCACACAGGTTTATCTTGTTCTGTGGATTAGGAATGAACTTTCCCCACTGCTTTGGAACAGGAACAGATGGACCATGAATCTTCACTTCTAACGAACACTTCATGGAGCCTCTATGTTCGCGTTCTCCAGATTTTATTGAGCTCTCCCAGTATTGGTCGAAGACCATGTGAACTTCCTTGCAGTTGGCCATTGTTGAAGTGATAACCTTGAAATATTTGGATGCAAGTTCACCAAACGTACTACTTCCTGCTGATTTTAACATTTGCACCAAAGCCATGCCATCTATCAGATGAATGGTTTCTCTTGGGAAAGCTTGCAGATGTGGACAAACATTTACTGTAGCCTCAATAAGACCTGCAAGGACGCTTTTTGTCGTCTTTCTTAAGCTGCCATCTTGATGTGCAAGGGAGAACGGGACAGATGAAAGTTCATAAGAGAGAACTTCCTTCAGGTTAACCTGCCCCACGTTTGCTGCAATCAGAAGTCGACCAAACAGATCTATGTCAGCACCGACGGTAACCATCTTTTCATCTGTAGATTTGACTGATTGGTATTTAACCTCTTCTCAACAAAGGTTTTCATTTGATCCTGTCCTTTTTCTGTGCTTGTCACAAGTCTCTCTGTAATGTCACTCGGCAGGACGATGCCTGTGGCAAAGTTAACAAGCAATTCGGTATCCATTGCAAAGGGGTCACTCATGAGTTCAGATTTAAAGCACGAGATAAGATTTTGGACATCTGCTTCATCACGTGCTACCCTTTTGGGAGAGAAGCTTCTTTGTGGACATCTACTTGCACACGTTCTTGCATATACATTTCCTTGATAGCTGTAGTAATGGAAGCACGCTCGTGGCTGGTAAGAAACCATCGATCTAGGGCACCAGGATTCTGTGAGATGCCTTTTATGCCTCCTTTTGATTTGGAGTCTGCATTGATGGTTTGCTCTAGTGCCATGTCAGACCATACCTGAGCAAAGGGCTTACTAGAGCGGCTAACAGCGTGGTTTCCTTTTAGAAATTCTTGATGGACCTCAGGATGTTTTGTTTCCATCTGTCTCATATCCATGATGTACACAGGGAGCCATCGCGCATAGTTTGACCTGTCCATGGCAAAGAAATATGGAATCATAGCTGCCACACTTGAAAGGTGTAACTTCCAATCTCCCGTTCTCTCAGCTTTGACGAATTGTAGGAGTAGCTTGACCATACGACAGTATTCCTCCCAGAAGGCGAACATCTTTGACTTTTCCCTGGATTCATCTGTGAAATCTTGAAACAGCATACGTAGCTCTGAAGTTTCTCTCTGAAGCTCCTCCACTTTTGGTCTAACATCCTTCTTTGTTGTTATTGCATGTCTACATTCTTCTATTTTCTTTAACACAGCATTTTCATTAGCAACACGATCTCCTGGTTGACTTGACTTCACAAAAGTATTCCATCTCAAGTGAAAAAGAGCCTCCATTACTAGCTTGTGCGCGCTGACGTGGTCCCAGCTGCGTAGACACCTGAATTTTTATATCTCAATGAAGTGAAATGTTGCTGTAAATCACATCAATGAATGTTAAGATGACATACAACAGGTTTTGGATAGTTTTGAGTACAAAGGAATAGTTTTAGGTAGTCAATGCTTGGATGTTTTAGTTTCAGAACTATTTGAAAGTAATTTTGAAGCTTCACTAAGCAGCCTTGAAACTTTATGCTTTACTGCGTCATCCATATCAAGCAATAATCACCTCATTTTTGGATGAGAGATAGTTTGACTAACGGTGTTGGTGTTTCTCTTAGCCATTTGACTATATATTTTGGCCATTGACATCCCTTGGTCAAACATGTTGTCAATAGTATTTAAAACCTCTGGGTCTGAGTAAGTTACCTCAAAGTGACTTGAGGATGTGGACTTCTTTGCATTTCCATGTCGCTGAGTTATCAACTCTTTCTCCTTCGGTCCACTTGTACATAACGAGGTAGAAAGGGCTTAACTCTTTGTTTTTGATTCCCTTTACAGTTGCAATTGTTCGTGTGAATGTTGGGTTCCATTTACTTGCTCTATAGAATCTTGTAAGCTTGAAAACTTCAGTATCGGGTACGTAATCCCGTCTATATCCTTTGGTTGTCTTTACGTTTTCATATGACGTGTGTCGAGGGTTTTCTGGAGAACAGCTTTGGCGGTGTTTACTTGACTTTCTTTAAAGCCATTTCCTTGCGGGTGGTGTGGAGAACTGGTTTTGTGCTCGAAGCCATATTCTTTGGCAAATTCTTTAAAAGCCAAACTGACGTATTGAGGGCCGTTATCTGATCTGACAACTTTCGGGATTCCCTGTTCGCTGAAGATCTGCTTCATCATGTTAATGACAGTTCTGCTATTACTCTGTTCTTTCGGTATCTTTCTGACAAATGGTTATTTTGAGTAATAGTCGAATATCAGAAGATACTCAGAGTCTTGCAAATGGATTAGATCAGTTCCCTATGGTATGCCATGATCAAGGAGTTATTTCAGTTTGTATTAGTGGTTGCTTGGAATGAGATACTTGATGCTGTTGACAAGTGGGGCATGACTGTAATTTTGTCAATGTCGTTGTTGAGGTTCCTCCAGTACACAGATGTTCTGGCTCTGAGCTTTGTTTTCTCCGCTCCCTGGTGTAGTGCGTGCAGCTTCTTTAAAATCTCATCCTGCAGTGTTGATGGAATGATGATTCTTTGGCCTTTTGTAAATATTCCATCATCAATTCCGATCTCATCTCTGAATGACCATTATGGCTTTATAAGCTTTGATACTTCCTTGAATGTTGATGGCTACAATCATGTGCAAAATACCTTGGGACATTATCTGATTTTTACGTGAAATATATTTCAACATCATTTTTCCGTTTCCCCCTCTCCCCCGAATCAATGTTGAATTGTAGGAATGTGAAACGGTTCTCATTTGAAAGACCAATCAACATTGCTTAGGGGGAAGGGGGTTTGCAAATCAAATTGATAGATTTTGTATATTTTTTGAAACGAAACGAAAACGCTCATAAAAAAGTGATTTGCACAATTTTGCAACAATTTTGCACATGATTATAGCCTTCGTAAATCACTTGTCAGATTTGTCAAATCTTTCAGATGACTTCTCTAAGCTGTTTAAAAAACATTTCATCAAAATGTTAATTTAAGAATACCATTAAATAAATACATGTCAATTGATGTCCCCAATCAACAGTTGCCTTGGGCTGTTCGCAAACATACAAATAAATGCCAACCTCAATAATAAACAGTGCAGCTATATATGGCATCTACTTGACGAAAATAATATAAATACATTGAATACAAAATAATTACTCATGAACGGGCTTAGTTGTGCAAAGGCAAACAATAATGTGCTTTAGTTAAATTGAGTGTTTAATTATTACTTTTTTGACGTATTCTTTTTTACATGAGTAAAAATATTTATTGGAGTAAGTATGGCTGGCTGGCAAAACGTACACCACAATTTGGTCAAAGGAAACATAAGATTGTTAAGGTTTGTAAAATGCCACCTCAGAGATGAACCTCAACCTGTCAGAATTATCAGAAGCTATGCTAGCAAACATTGTTACTAGCTTGCAATCTACATCAGTCAACAAGACATCATTGTAAAGTTTTATGGTCTCAGTTTATTGTTGATAATTAAGCAAGGTACAAGCACGCAAATTATTATTTTAAATAATTTCAAAATATAAGGGTATTAACAATAGTACCTGAAACAATGTTTACTAGAATATCCTACAGCTCTTTGATCTCTAGTTATCTGTGAGCTCCTCTATCCCATTTATCAGGCTTACACGATTTGTGCAAAGGATATTGAAATTATCTGGAAACATATCAGCATGGTTTTGATAATTGCACAAAGATCAGTATTATGTTCACATATATAGTCAAAAATATCTGCGGATTTATTCCTGACAGATCTCGCATTCAGGAGGCATAATGCAATAGGTCTATGGACTGTACTGGCAGGAATGTTTTCTGGGCCAGGGTTAGTTTCAATGTCACCGCTAATTATTAGGATACTGAATGTAGCCACAGAATTGTTGTAGTATAATTTACGGCTCGCGGTCCATTTTCCTTGTAAAATTTGCAGTTTGAATGTACCGCCTTTGTTGGAGCTCAGGCCATAGAACATTTAGCGTTACATAAACATTGACCATTGTGAATGATCCTTTTGTATCATTCAGAACAGAACGTCTCTTAGGATATAAAATGGTAGTATGCAAACTTTAGTGTTTTTAACCAAGCAGATATCAGAGGATTTTAAACTTGGCTTTTCTTTGAGAAGAGGAGTTAAAACCTGTATCCAAAGCAGTGTCTTGTTTCTTCCATTCTTTATGTTGGCTTCATGGTCGTTTGCAATGAAGGATAGTTGTGCAGCAAGCAGAAGATACTATAGAAACACGGAGATTGCAAAGCTGTGTCGTTCCATGTCGGTGAAAACGTTTGTTTCAAAACATCTTGCTTTTCTTTATCGAGAGCTTTAGGCATCTTGAAATTACCCACTTTTAACTGAGATGTATAAAGATATTGATAAGGATGTCCCTCTTTCCTAAATGTAGCCGGTTAAGTGATGCTCGAACTTCTTGGGAACTTTTTTTTCCTATGTTTGACAATTCTTTAATGATAGCAGAAACTCGTTTGGGAATCTTGCGCTTAAGAAGACAACTATTTGCTATTTCTTTTGCAATTCTACGCTTTGCTTGCGCTCAAATGAAGTTCCTTTTTAATAGTTGCTTTTTAATCATTCTAATCCCTAAAGGGGTTTTCAAACCTTTTACAGTGACTCTCCTTTCCCACGAATAACTCAAAACTCAGCTTCAGTGCTGTTGTCACCAGCGATTTCTTTCGAGTTGAATGTTCCTATGACTTCTAGGGGTTTGTCATGCATACGCGTAGAGTTTCCTGTTCGACTTAGCTGATTGACACTCAACCCTTTGTCTTTTCAGCCATTCCCACGTTTGTTGGTCCACATCACGCATAGCAGTCTACTTCTCTTTAGTATCAACAGCATCTGCTTTATGCCTGCTTGATCGTTTACCCTGGGTGCTTTGGGGTTTGCTACTGTCTGATGTTTTCCTTGTTTTGCAATGGTTTACCGGGAACTGTTGCCAACCATTCGCTCAGCAGATCATATTGTTTACGATTTTGGAGGATGTTAGATTGCATCATGTAAACTGATGTTTTCTTTGATTTCCACTGAGGCAAAGTGATTTTTCCCTCACATTCTCGGCATTCTTCGCAGCAGGTACCAGTGTCCGCTGGCACCACATCTTTAGCACAAGTTGTTTTTTGTCATTTTGTTGTCTCCCGAAAAAATGAATGCTATCAGGTGGGGTTCTTGAAACTTTTGTGGATCACAGGCATTTTCTCCTCCACCCCCCTTTCCGACTTTTTTTATTTTTATTGTTGAATAAGTTTTCAATATAATTATTTACAATTAATGAATACAGTGCTGAGTGTATCCTGGGTTTTTTAATTTTTAATTTTGACTTATTTACAATATTAATTACATATATTAATATGATGACCGGTCCCTTATCTACATCTGGCTTTAATGAAATAGGACAATGCTGTGCCCTAACTGAGCTGTTTGTGAGACGACCAGCTTTTGGTTCCGAGCTGAATATACTCTCTGAATGTAAAGCGCAGGCTCAATAAAAATTATCACATGCGCTAAAGATCTTGGCTATAATCTCTCGAAACTTTTTTATGGTCAAGAACTCCACCAGCGCTAGCTGATTTGTCAAGTATGAAGCCATTTACGATGGATAAATCTATGAAATGAAAAAATAAAGTTTTCCACCATTTGCTAGATTTCTTGAGGACTGGATAATACTCCATGATCAGAGAGATCTACACTACCCATGTTCCGGTTATAGTTTACAATTGGTGGTGGGATGTTGATATTTTGCACTGAATATGTTCCATTTGCGTTTTTTTGCGCTGTACTTTATCTCTCCCAGTAGCTTTCCAGTTTGTTTCTTCCTTGATGTCTTTCCATTTTACAAACACAAATTGTCCATCTTGAATAAATTTTGAAGATCCACGCTTTTTGTGAGTAATATATTACCAACGCTTTTGGGGAATGCAATCCTATTAACACGAACTGTTCCAGTGCAGAAACAGCCCAGTGCAAAGAGATCTTGGAATAGTTTTGGAGATGAATAAAAGTTATCAGTGAACAGGTGATATCTTTTATTTAACGGACTTTGCATCAAGTCCATCACTACATCATGTCCGAGGCCATTGTTTGTTTTTGTAAGACGCTTTCCAGTATCAATCTGAAATATATAAGTATAACCTGATTTTGCATCTGCAAGGACCCAAAGTTTAAAACCCACTTTATTGGTTTAACTTTCATGTATTGTTTCATGCCAGTTCTTCCTTTGCAAGCGACCATTCTTTCGTCAATAGAACTGATTTGGAACATAGTATGCCTTGCAACAAAGAGTAAGTTGATCTAGTAAAGGTTTCAGCTTCAGAAGGTCTTTGGCAATGATTATAATACACCCATGAGTTTTCAAAGTCCTTACAATTTTTTGCTACGTCTCCCTTAACATTCATTGGTGATTGGGCTTCCTGTGGCTTTACTCGACAAATCGTTTTTCCAACGTTCAAAACACTGGGAATAGCTAAGCTAAAACTTAAGAAAGTTTCCGTTTGGTGGGCTTGCCACTTCGAAATTCTGCATGTGGTGTTAATACATTCACTAGCTTGTCCTCTACCACCACATGGTCCGTACTCTTTTGAAGTTTCTAAATTCCATGACTTTCCATAACTTTTTCATTACTTTCCATAACTTTTTCATTACTTTCCATGGCATATCTTACGATGTTTTCTTCGGATTTCATTCTCTCTTTACTAAACATGTATCTTGCATGATGTTTGTTTTTCTCCGGTAGAAAATGGTTATTCAATTTCCTCTTGAGTTTGCAATAGTCGCCATCTTCATCTTCTGCTGGTGTTTCAGGTAAATTTCTAGCCAGTTTCTTTATTCCGGTGCCGCCATAGATTTTTAAAGTACATCAGGTAAAACAATGTTTAATTCCTTTTTGGTTTTCGATTTGGCAACAAACTGTGATGCATGAGGACTGTCGTAGATCTTTTTAAGTAGGTTAAGTAGGAGTTTTGCACATTTAATCTTTAAAAACTGAAGTTGACCTTGCGAAAAAGAGAAGTGTTTCATAGGCGTAAAAGAGGAACGAAAGTTAGACTGCCTAGATTTTGATTCAAAGATGCTTTTGGCTTTTTGTCTTAACTGATCTGCAGTGTGAAATATTTGGTTTGAGTGGAAGATTTGGTTTGAGCTTTTAAAATACTGTGTTTCAACTGGATATTCATCAAAACGTGTTGGCCATCGACAGAATAGGTTATATAGGTCAGAGAAATGCACACCCCAGTGATTGATGCTGGACAACCAAACAAGAGGTGCTTTGTTGTAATGGCACCTTTTTAAACAACAAAAAAACATGACCCATAATATCCTTACTATGGCATGGAAGTACTTTTTAAATTTGTTCATTTTGTAAGTTACTGTATAGATAGACAAGACCAGTGGAATATAATTATCAATGAGATTTAGAAGTGCTCCATATTGCAAATCTTTAGAATGTTTAAATGTTAGTTTTACTTTTTCACGTATCAAAGTCCATGCACCATGCACTGTTTCAAGTAGAAGGTTTATCCGCCATGGCTTTGGTTTCTCAGCAAGTTTACCTTTTGGAAATAGATTTGTGTATATGTATTTAAACAAAGGTCTGAAAGTAACAAAAACATGTTCTCTACTGTTCAGGGAGATGTGAAGCGGTCCTATGGTTGGTACAATTGAAGCAACTGGTGAAATCAAGGCAGGAGTATGTGGAGGATCTTACTGCAAATGGCTAGTAAATAATGTGGAAGAAACATATGCATGATCTGCAATGGTGTTGCTTTGATTATTAGGCAAAAGAGTACATGCAACGCCTGAATAATATGTATGAAGTATTAATGTAGTAATAATGTATGAAGAAATAATATATGTGCACCTGCAGTGTCACAAAATATTTGAAATGTATCTGGTTCATATATAGGATTAATTTTCTTGACAGAAAATTCTTCATGTATTTTTTTAATTTTTCAAGCTAAGTCTCAGTCTCAGATCACATCCTGCAAAGAATAAAAATATATTGAATTAATATATGTTTATTTGTATATTTTTTTTAAATAATTATATAAAGTCACTTTAAGATGGTGTTTCGATACTGTTTTCTATTTCTATTACTTCATTTCTGTCAACTCCTGATCTCTGAAAAGTGTTTCTTTTGGGGGGTCTTCCAACTTTTTTTTAAAAAGTTTGATATTTTTGTTAAGAAAAAAAGCGCTTGAAGTAATAAAATATCAAAAATATAGCAGTATATATTTAGAAAGACGAACAGAAAATTTCGTAGCTGTATTTTCTTTAATAACTTACATGGTAAAATGTTCTTCCTGTTGCTCGATACTCGTATAATGCTCGTCGGCAAGTGAAACATATCACTGCATCACTTGGTTTGTCGTACCTCAGTCAGAAGCAACTTGTAAGGTTTTTTAAATAGTTAGTAATACTTCTTGTTGATTTCAGTTCTTTATTATATTGTCGTTGACAGATAGCACATTTTTCTTTGACGACATTTCATTTGTTGCAATAACGTGCAACACAACCATGCATAAAGCAAAAAATATTTTACACGAACCTGCCGCCATCTTTTTGTTTACTAATTTCAATTTTCGCGCTCAACACAGGAAGCCAACTCATAGAGGCTCGCGCATGTGCAGACAAAATTCCCACCCGCTTTCACAACTTACTTTTGGAATGTCTGAGTTTGCAGATAGTCCAAAAGCGCAGTGATCATCTAGAACTGTTCCAGACTTGGCTGCTTATCGATATCTGGCTTTTCAAAGCAGCCAGCTTTATAACCCCATAATTGATTTGCAATTGATGGATCTCTGCATTCCAGATGACGAACAAACCCACATGGTGTATCGTTTATAAAGACTGTAGGACGATGCTTTAGTGAAAGATGCAAATCGGCTGCATCTCTCACTGGTTCAGTCAGGGTTAGAAACTTTGATGCAACTGTAGTCTGAAAAGAAGGATGGCAATTTTTTTAGAAACATAAATAATGAGAGCAGTTTTTGTAGTTATAGTCACCTTCACAGTTCGTTGTACCATCTTGAATGGTAGCATGAATAGTTGACAATAATATTACCAAACATTTATTCATTTTTGTCCATCATCAAGGGTAAACTTTTTCTCACTGTGTGTTTATAAAATTCATTTCCATTGAGGTTTCACACAGGAATCCATAAAATAATTTACAAACATTTGACGGTGAAAGAAAAAGAATCATAACAAGCAGCTTAGCCCCTATTGATAATTAATTTACCTGCCACTTACACTGAACGCATAGAAGTATTATTTTCTTTCAGTAAAACAGCATTTGCTTTATGCCTGCTTGATCTTTTACCTTTTTGGTTTGCTACTGCCTGATATTTTCTTTGTTTTACACTAGTTCACCGGGAACTGTTGCCAACCATTCGCGCAGCAGATCATATTGTTTACGATTTTGGAGGATGTTAGATTGCATCCCGTAAACTGATGTTTTCTTTGATTTCCACTGAGGCGAAGTGATCTTTTCCCATTCTCGGCATGTTTTACCTTTCAGAAGGTGACCTCTTAGTGCAAGAGGTATATTGTTTTGTAACAATTTCCTCATTCTCATAAAAATCCATTAAGTAGTTGTACAAAAAATGCACTTCAAAGTTTTGCATGCAAGAACTTCTTAATCGCTTTCGGTTTTTTCTATTGTTTTGTGACTCTTGAGTGCTTGTTTTGATAGTGTGCCCTTGTAAACATAGGTCGATGTCATGAAATTGGCAGAGAGGAGATTTGTGGGGTTCTGCTGCTGAGTGGAATCGGTCTCCAAGAATATAATGTTGTGTCCCATCATTACTTGCTGCTGATCAATCAGAGGTGATTCAGAGGGAACTAAAGCTGGTGCATTTTGATCCTGCAATAAAAAAATGAAGTATTGTTTGTAAAAAGGTGTTGTTACTGCAGGTACTACTATGGATAAAATGAACAGATATTTCATAATTGTAAAATACAACACAATTGAACAATTGAGTTGCCACATTTAATATTTTATGTTATGCTTAGGGAATGTTGAGTCACTTATTCATGACAAATTATCAAAGATTTTAATAGAACTGTACCAGACTTGGCTGTCTATCAATATCTGGCTTTTCAAAGCAGCCAGCTTTATCACCCCATAATTGATTCGCAATTGATGGATCTCTGCATTCCAGATGACGAACAAACCCACATGGTGTATCATTTATAAAGACTGTAGGACGATGCTTTAGTGAAGGATACAAATCACTGATTCAGCCAGGGTGCAACTGTAATCTGAAAAGAAGGATGGCAATTTTTTAGAAATATAAACATAATGAAAGCAGTTTTTGTAGTTGTAGTCCCTTTATCAGTTCCCTGTACCATCTTGTTGCCCTGTGATGTGTTAAATGTTCTCTTGTATTGCAAGCTCAACCTTCTCATTTTTTTTTGCAAAAGCCTGGGTACCTTTTAAAATGGCACAGGGAACTGTGAAAGGGACTGTTACAAGTAAAAGTCTACTAAGTGCTTGGCCTATGTCGCCAAATGTATCCAATATACAATGATATATGATGTATACTGATATAGGTAAAAACATTCGTTGCTAAATACACCTGGTACGTAACAATTTCAATAAATGAGCAGGAGCGTTATTATCAAAGTTCAAAAGCAAAAGGTTACAACAGGCAAAGTGGTTGATGACTTGATAAAACGCTTTCTGAGTTTCTAAATGTGTAACAGCAACACAAATCATGTTCTAGCTTCTTTGCGATTTTGAAAAGAAATTTGTGATTGGTTTAAATAACACTGCTTGCCATTGGGTATTTCCACAGTAACAGTTGCTTAGGTGTTCGTGCAAAAGGAAGTTCAATATAAGAAACAATGTTAGAATGTTCTTGAGTCAAGGTTTAGCCAATCCAAGCAACTTTTAGAAACAAAGAAAATTGGTGTGTGTGTATAAATGAATACAAATGCTTTAGATTTCCACAGGTTTTGCTGAATATTTTACACACAATTGAGGCTAATACAGCGTCACTGAAAATTCGAAACTCAAGTATTAGAAATACATAAAATAACATACAAACTTAACATTGAAAGATGAAAAAAGAAGAATCACAACGAGCAACCTCCATACTGACAATTTTATTTACCTGCTGTGTTAGCTTCGTCATTGTTCATGTCCACCTCCACTTCTTGTCCTAAAAGAAAGCAAGACAATAGTATTGCCAAACATTCATTCATTTTTTTTTTTCACCATTAAGTGTGCTTATACATTCATTTCCATTGAGGTTTGTCACATAAAATCCATAAAATAATTTACAAATATTTGAAGATGAAAGAAAAAGAATCATAACAAGCAACCTAGCCCCTATTGATAATTAAATGTACATGCTGTGTTAGCTTCGCCATTGTTCAGGTCCACCTCCACTTCTTTATTTTCATTCATTTTTTATCAACAATTTTGTCTTTTTCCAGTTGTATGCATGTATGGCACAAAGCAAGGCCATTAAAGCATGCCCAATTTCTACGTCTGCAAGCCCTACGGGATGGTTTTTGGTACTTTCGTCGTGTGTCATAGTTGCATACTCCCTTTAGTCGTCATCTTTTTTCAAAGCGAAAACTACGTCTCGTCAAGCTTCGCTTACCTTCTCTCCCTCTTCTTCACCAATATAGAGATACGTGAAACCACACGTTTTTTAATAGCGAGCGAGGAGCTGAAGGTGCGATTGCTTTGCTGTGTTTTATCTTTTCTATGTCTTTTTTATCAATCGGTAGCTTGTTGGTTTTGTTTTTTATGCCATCTTTTTTTAGTTTTTTAATTACTGCATCTAGCACTTTGTTTGATAAGGTAAAGCGGAGATCTTTACTGAGCTTGACTGCTAGGTTATTGGAAGGACTGCTGAGGTATCTCTCTATACCATTTCTTAGCGATAAAAGCGGTGCTCGGTTGTAGCTTTCGCCATTTTTGTTTCTTGCTTCAACGTAGAATTGGCATAAATGCTTGCTCTTCAAATGTTATGTTGTTTAAGCTGGTTTGATCCCTTTTTAGTGCTCCAGCGTGTTTAATGAAACAATCATATATCTTACAAATTTTAAGGAATAGCAAATTATTACAACGTTAATTTTTTGAATGTTTACATATTCTTGACGTTTATTCTGGCTATTACTTAACTTGGGCGCACGTGTCACTTACACTACATTATAATTAGTAACATCCGATTCTAAAGAAAAATGATTCGAGCAATAGAAATATTTCTCTTAAAATCACCACCTAACCTTTAAAAACAGAAACTGCCCATTTTGTGTTTATTTTGGTCTTGTTTGCTTGGGCGTCATCCAGCAACTTGTTTAGGTTGTTGTTGTTATAATAATAATAATAAAAGTTTTTAGAACGCAATTATAAAATCTCATTGCGTTTACAATAAAAATATAGATATATAAAAAACTAAATTAAATATACATAGTAAATTGTTAAAGTCTTAAATATTAATCGTTATAGTAATGACGGCGAAACAAAAATGTCTTCAAGCTAGATTTAAAACTGTCAACAGATGGAGGAGTTTGTATCGGCTGTTAAGGTAGTACCGGATACTTGGATTTCTTCAATGAAATTTTTTATAAATCCTGTCATTTATAGATCATTGTTAGGCAAGTCAAAAAACGTGAAAAAAAATTGGGGTCACCGTATTGGTTATAGAGTTATAAGATATAGTAAAAGTAGGTTTTTGCAATAATTTGTGGTGATTTGCTCAAAAGTACCTATTCAAAGCAGTCAAGAGAATGCGAACGTATTCTGCTAGGAAAAGCATAATATTATATCAAACGATAGATCTAAGGGTTATCTAACATTTCCTGTCATAAAAATCATTGAATCATTTCCAAATATGGGTATAAGTGAGCCATAGAAGCACAATTATACGCCAATTACGCACACTACATGTGTATAGAGTTCTACCATTTGTAAAATTTCAGAAAATCCAATCAATGAATATTTTATTTTTTATTCTAAATCGTAAGAGTAGTAAAAGCAGTCTTGAATAAAAAGGAAAAAAATGGGGGTCCCCGTACTAATAGGCGAGTTATAAGCGACCGAATCCATTTTTTTTGTTAAAAAAAACATGGCAACGGTCCGCGCGGGACTGGGTTCTAGTACTTCAAACATCTGCTTGAAACTTGTCAAATTATCCTTGTCATCTACAGAAACCCTAAAACCTATTTTGTATTAGTTTTACGACTAAAGACTTCAAAATCATATTTTATCTATTCATTTTTACAAAGTTGTAAATTTGTTGTTTTGAGACAAAACAGCGACCTTGTCAGGTAGTGAAAATCTGAGCATGTTTCGAAAAATGTCCCATTTTACCTCCAAAGTTGCATGAAATGACATAATACTTTCTTAAGTTATAGATAAGGATTCAAATTAAAATATTATTTAGATAAATTTTCAAAAAAACGCAAATATATGATGGAAAACGAGATGCGCGAAATGGATGCGCAGTAGCAAGTATCCGGTACTACCTTAAATGGTTTTTACTTTCTTCTGCGGTTTGCTCTGCTTCTGAACACGCATTTAATCCTTCTTTGTCACCCTCCCTCAATAATTCGTCAAATTTAAAATCATAAGATGGCAATTTGTCTTCATATTTGGCCGCCATTTTTAAATGCGAAAAAAGAAGCTGGCAACACTTTACTTCCCATCCGTGATCCCTTGGTGAAATAGATCACGGCTATCAGCCAATCAGAGCGCGCGTGATATCTTAGCTATATTATAATAGTAAATAGTGCAAGGTATTGCACACATTTACTGTTTGCACTCTAGTTACTAGATTAGAAATCAGTCTAAAACAATTTTGTTGGTTTGTATTCATAATTCTATTTTTGTTCAAAATCACTTGATCCAGAAGGTTGGATAAATAAAAGAATTTAGTCAGGATTTTACGTTTGGTAGAGTTAAAACTCATTTGCAATGTATTAGACCAGGTGTGGAGTTTAGTTAGATCTGATTCTAAGGCTATATGGTCATCTGGGGTCTCGATTCAACAATAAAGAATGCAGTCATCAGCAAACAGTCTCAAAGGGGAATCAGTGTGGTGAACAATGTCATTAATGAATAACAAAAACAAGGTTGGACCCAAGACGAACCCCTGGGGAACTCCTGAGGTTAATGGAACAGTGCCAGAATGATGACCATTTACTGAGACCAACTGATGACGGTTCTGGATGAAGGCTTTTATCCAGTCCAACGTTTTGCCTTGAATGCCATAGGATTGAAGCTTTAAGAGTAGTTTTGGATGTGACACCTTGTTGAAAGCCTTAGAGAAGTCTAAGAGGACTGCGTCGACTTCCCATCAGTTATTAAGTACTGAAGCCAAGTCATGCGTTGTAAGAACCAGTAGAGTTTCACAAGAAAAACCAATAAACAAAACCTCACGGCAATAAACAAAACCTCACGGCAATAAACAAAACCTCATGGAAATACACAAAACCTCATCGGAATACACAAAACCTCCCGGCAATAAACAAAACTGCACGGCAATACACTTCCAATTCCAGTTCCAATCTCTGTTCTCTTTCCTGCGCCTCTATCTCCTGTTTTTTAGCTTGTAGCTGTAACTCCATTTTCCTTAGTTGTAATTCTTTCTCCTTACATTCTGATTTCTGGTCATCTCAAAGGCACACAACTTGTCTTCACGCATGAAATGACACAAAAGTATCTTATTGAGTTTGATCTGGTGTCCTTTAATTAATCTACTAACTATTCCACAGGTTTTTGGCAATCACCCTACATGTCTATTAAATTAACAATAACAATTTTTTTTCCATAGGACTTGATTCTGGGCCATCTTACAATCTGGCTGATTTTCTTGCAGAGCTAACCAGATTGTAAGATTTCTCAGAAGCCGAATGACAAAATTGCAGGCCTTGTTAACAACAACACTAACCTTTGACCTTTGGAGTATCAAGAGTATCAACACCACACAAATGGCAAAAATTGTAACCTGTTACAACGGGTTAACACAACCTGCTAGAACGGTTTGAGAACCATTCAGTTTCTCTAAGTATACTTGTTGATGAACCTGCTACAACCGATTAGACAACCTTCTACAGCCGAAACCGTTGTAACGGATTGACAGCAAACCCGCTAGAACAGGTTGAGAACCATTCAATTTTCCTAATTATCATATATTTTAGATACTACGCGCGGTGTGATTGGTCGAGCGCTTTGCTTTATAACTGAACAGAGCACAGTTTTGACGACATCATGACATCTTCATTTAGTAATGAGACGAGGGTGCTCTTGTACACCAGTCCTCCTTTCCCAGGAATGATTACCCTTGGTTTGTGCTTAATGACAGAAGAACGTGTATCATTAGGTGTGCTGTCCTCGTCAATATGCTCATTATCATCAAGATATTGACAATCACTGAGCAGAGGTTGTTCACTGTTTTCCTGATCTACAACTGCTCGGAGATCATCTAGTAAAATTAAGAGCATGCAATGCTGTTAAAATATGTTTCTATAAATGTGTATCACATTAATTGATAGGGGTTCCCTATTTTTAAATAAATTCTCTATTTTGGTATTTGCATAGTTTACCTGAAAGGCTAGGACGTCCACGGATACCGTCTTCGTCGTTCCCACTGATTTCGTCTTCGCTGTTCCCACTGATATCGTCTTCGTCGTTCCCACTGATATCGTCCTCGTCGTCACTAGTGTCCCTAACTAAGAACTATTGTAATAAAATATATCAGTCTACGTCATATTGGCTATTTATTTTAAATCATTTTATTACTTGTAAGCCTTATTTGACCAGCATATTGATCCGGCGTACACCAGCAGAACTGTTGTACCGTGTTCATTCATTTTTTTTACATTTACCTTGACAAAGAACTTGTTTCCTTTATAACAAAAAGGTTTGTAGAACCACACATTTTCGTCCTCATGGTTTTCACTGTTATCATCGTTGTCATCATCACCATCATCATCATCACTTGTGTTATTGTCATCATTGGGCATCATACCCACACGACGAGCCAATTCCTGAGCTGCGAATGCTCCTTCCCTCCATGCGTGGACTTCAAGACCAGGTGCAGGAAAGTCATCCAGTCGAGCCTTTTGATATCCTTGAGCATACTGCCAAGACCATATACTCTCTTGCTTTGGATGAGGTTTTGCCAACTCAGGTGCGAGCTGGTTTACCCGATCTGCTCTAAGCGGATCATGTGAGAGACGTTTCTGCGTAAATCACCAAAGTTGAAGTTGTTATGATTTCCAACCTACTGTCCATTCTTACTCAAAAATCTTCAACAACATCTGAGCCAGTGAGGTGAAGGTGGCATTCTGTATTCGGAAAGTTGTCCCGCATGTAGCAAATGAGCAGCACAGTACAATGACATGACAGAAGCATGACATGACAGAAGTAATGAAATTTGCTTTAATCGTGAGCTGTGGATGGCGATGTATGAAGTTGTGCCAGATGGCAAGGAAATGGGTTGCAATTGATGCATACTTGATTCTAGTTGGCAAGGAAGCCACATCGCTACAGAAAATCTCCACGTAGTAACAAACAATCTTCAGGTAGGTCTTTGTTCCCAGTAAGGTTGGATTCGGTCGCTGATCAGGTAAATTATTATATCGATCTCAGCGTGCATTTTCGTATCTTTCTCAGGAACCCATCCTATTTGACGTTCTCCAGATCGTATAGACAGCAAAATACCCCCAAACCATACCTTGATCCAAAAGCAAGTGTTTTTCTGATGCTCACTTCAAATACTTTTTCTGACTGATAAGCAATAACCACTTCTTTACTTGATGCACACTTGGACGTTCCACTAATATCGAAGGTGATGTCTGTGGCAGGTGGCATGTCTTTTTTCCTTCTTGTTTCCTGGTTTTGATCTTATTTACAAGATGATCTCTTATAAGTACCTTTATAGGAGATGACAGAAGCTCAAAATTAAAATATTTTCGAGTATTCCGCCATTTTGATTTGTCCCAGTCTCTCACGCTAAGTCCTGACATGTGACATATCTGACATGTGTTACTGTGCTGTCATAATATTATCGGCTATGACTCCCCCAAACTTGAGAACTTTTTCTTTGACGATCGAGTATTGCGTCTTACTTAGTTATTTGGGTACAAAAACAATTTTTTCAACCCTTTGACGAAGTATCGATTAGCCTCGTTGGCCATTTCTGAGCTTCGTATTACAAATGAGTTGAGTCGATGTATATTACCGTTCAGATTTGACAGAAAGTCTCATGAAATTGACCAGTAATTGAACACTCGAAGAAACACCTGTGCGGTGTTATTGCAGGCTCACAAAACCAATTTAAAAATGGCGAACAGCAAGATAGTTGAAGTAGTTGAGGTGTTTTCCACTCCTTTTTTAGTTGCTTGAGTTTGACTCAGCTCCAATGCTCTCCCGTGCTGTAGTAGATTTTTCAGGGTGAAATTTTCTCGTAGCAAGCGGCGTTGCAAAGCATTTGACGTACATGTCAGTATTATGTGTTCCTTGATTTCTTTGTCAACATCTGCGAACTCACAAGTCTTCGCGAGTTGTCTTACAGAACAACAACAACAACAACAACAACATTTTTTATTTTACTAATTATAGTCTTTACATAATTCACTGCCGCAGTTAGCTAAAGGCTATTCTAGGCAGGCAGTGAAAAGATTCTAATTTTTAACTAAAGAAAAAAGAAAAGAAGAAAAAAAAAAAAAAAAAAAAAAAAACTATAACTATAAATATAAGTATAAATATAAATATAAATACAGGTACAGGTGACAGTGAACTGTACATAATCATAGTACAAATATAATCGAGAAAGTGTGATGAGGAAAGGAAATTTATATATATATAAAACATACACATATACAAAGATTCTATAATTGAAGGCTACTTTTTGAAAACACTTACTAATTTTGTTACTTCAATATATTCATCCTCCTCTGAAAGAATCTGCAACAGCTCTGAATGAATTTTTTTCTTAAAAAGGTGTTTTGATAAATCACGCATATACAAAGGAATGCTATTCCATATTCTTACTCCAGTTCGTGAAAATGAGTTTTTTTGTTTGTTCAAGCGTGAGTATTGAACAAAATAGTCTCCTTTAACTGAAGATCGTGTATGGTATTTATGTATTTGATTTGTTGTAGTAAAAAGGTCACAAATATCAGGCGGGGTCAAGTGATTTGATATATCGTGCATTAGAGTTGCAACTGTCTTAAAGTAAAGCAGGTTCAGTGGTAAAATATTGGCATTAACAAAAAAAGGAATCGCATGGGATGTATAGTTTCCAAAATAAATTAACCGCAAGACTCGTTTTTGAAGGATAGCAATTTTACTCATATGGCTTTTAGAAGCTTGGCCCCACACCGTTATACCGTAAGACAAATATGGAAGGATGAGAGAATTATAAATTTGTATCAAAGTTTGCCTGGGTAGAATGTGTCTTAATCGTGCTATAACACCGATTGATTTACTTATTTTTGAAGCGATATGGCTAATATGATATTTCCATGTTAAATTATTGTCAATTAGTACTCCTAGATATTTTACATACTCTTTTTGTTCAAGGGAGATGTAGGTGTTTTTATTATTATCAAAGATTTTAAGATTTATCTTGTGGTTTATACGTTTTTGGTGGGGGTGAAAAATCACAAAATTGGATTTATCTACATTTAGGGATAGCTTATTTACAGCTAGCCAATCATTAACATGTGAAAGTTCGTTATTGACAGTCTTTTCAAGTGATTTTAAGTTTTTATCTGCAAAAAGTAAATTAGTGTCATCTGCAAACAAATAAAATTTCAATTTCCTAGATGAAGTATAAATGTCGTTAATGTAAAGAATAAAGAGCAAAGGTCCTAGCACGGATCCCTGGGGAATACCTGTTAGTACGTCATATTTATCCGATATATTCTCTCCAATTTGTACTGTCTGCGTGCGATTACTAAGGTAAGATGAAAACCAATCATTAACTACTCCTCGTATCCCATAATAGTGCAATTTCTTCACTAATATTCCATGATTAACCGTGTCGAAAGCTTTTTGTAAATCAATGAATATACCACATGAAAACAAATTATTGTCCATATTGGTTTGTATTTGATTAACAATATCTAAAATAGCATGCTGAGTGTTATGTTTTTCCCGAAAACCGTACTGCGAGCGAAACAATATATTAAATTTATCAAGAAAATTCTTGATTCTAACATACATTAGTTTTTCAAATATCCTATTGAAAATCGATAACAGTGAGATGGGTCTATAGTTGGAAGGGTTCGTTTCATCATTCCCTTTATGTATTGGTATGACTTTGGCAAATTTTAATTTAGATGGGTAAGTTCCATTTTGGATTGACTTGTTGAAAATCTCTGATAAAGCTTTAGACAGAGTACCTCTTGCACATCTAAGGATGCGAATTGGGCACGAAAATAGACCATGTGCTTTATTTAGTGGAAGTGCCATGATTTCCTTTTCAATTTCATCAGGACTAACCAATTCAAAAGCAAAAGAATTAGGAAGAGATTCTTTAGGTAGATATTTTGTGAAAGAATTGGACGATTCAGGTATTTTCGATGCTAGATTATGACCTATGGAAGAAAAATGTTTATTAAGTATGTTTGATATTTCAGAACGATCATTTGTAATTCTTTGACTATCTGGACATTTGAGTGACACAATGGGCTTGCTATTCCTCTTTTTACGATTGATTAACTTGTTAATTCCTTCCCATGTTTTTTTATGATTGGCAAAATTTGTTGTAAAATATTCCTGATAGTAACTTCTTTTACTGAGTCTGGTCAACTCTAACAGTTTATTTCGGTACAATTTGTATGTTTCTCTATTTCCGTTATAAAACAGTAAATTTTTAATTTTGATAGAGCAACGAATTCCCTTTGTAATCCACGGCTTTGATTGCTGCTTTACTTTACGTCTAGAAATAGGTTTCAATGGTGCATGTTTGTTTGTTATTTTGTTCAGCTTATTAAAAAAATAGGAAAAAGATTTGTCAATGTCATTATTAATGGTATTCTCAAAATCTAATTGCGTTAGTTCGTTTTTAAATTTATCTTCGGAAAAGGAGGAATAATCACGAATGAGTGTTTTTGACTTTGGTGATTTTGTTAATAAATCATTACGTTTTATAATACAGAACTGAGAGTAGTGATCACTAAGATCGGAGACAATGTTTCCACTGTAAATTATTTTATCAACTTTATTTATAAAAATATTATCGATTAGCGTTGCTGATCTGTTATGTACTCGAGTTGGTTTGTCAATAGTTGGCATAAGGTTTAAGCTTTGTAAAGATAAAAGAAAATTCTGAGCAAAGTTGCAGGTTTCAGAGTGAAGAAGATTTATATTGAAATCTCCCATTAAGTAAATAGTTTTGTTGGAGCTGCTTAGTCTCTCTATAGTTTCATCAAAATATGATTGAAATCGGTCAGGCGAATTGTGCTGTCTATACATAATCCCGCATATTATATTTGCACAATTTTCATTATGTATTTCTATCCATAAAGCTTGAAAAGCCTCATTGGAACATTTTTCGAGTATAGTGTATTTGTGTCTCTTATCAATGTACATACCAACACCCCCTGCCGTGAGTGGGGTTGGTACGTATTCAAACACATAACCAGAAAGAGCGCAATCAAAATTCAATGAATCTACATTAGTAATCCTAGTTTCTGTTAATCCAATTATGCTAAATTGAAAATCAAGCTCATTAAGGAGATGTGTTTCAAGGTTATCAAAATTCTTTCTCAAACTTCTAATGTTGGTATGAAACATCGAAAAATTATTATTTTCAGATTCCTTTGAAAAATTACTAATACTAAAGCTATGTGGTGAATAATAGTTTGAATAGATTTTATGATAATTATCATTTATATCGATGGAATTTCTGGTATTCATCGAGAATAAATCTAGATCATAAATACTTATCAGATTTTCTAGATATTTTTTAGTAGGTAAAGTATTATTATTACTATTGTTAAATTTACCATGAAAAGAAATGAAGTCCTGTCCATAATACGGTAGCTCTCGTAAGAGCTGCTTATTTACAGTTGATTCTTTGAATGTTAAGATAAATAGAAGTGGAGATAATTATATTATACATTATTTAACTTAGCTGTTGCTGGTCATCGATCTTGTGATTCTTGGTCCCCGTTGACCTCTCGCGAACCCTCTCGCATTGATTGAAGAGCCACGGAAAGGACCGTTATAACTAAATTGTGAAGGACCAGAGAATACTGGAGCCAATGAGTTACCAGGCGGTAGGCTTGGCCAGGATGGTTGCAAGCCAGTGGCTGCAGAGAAATCACCTCTTAGGTTCTGTAGGTCTTGTAAACAATTAATGCGGAGTACATTGCTGTCTTCATGCTCTCTTAATAAGATCGTCTCATTCTTTATCCAACAGAATTTGAAGCCATATTGCTGCTTAAAAGATTTGGCATTTGCGAACAGCTCTTGTTGATAAGGAGTCAAATGTTCCAGAATTAGTATTCGGTGCTCTAGGTCTTTTGATTGAGTTAAGCCAAGCTTAGCAAGATCAACATCATTAACTGATGTCCTTTGTTTCAGTACAGCTTCTTTTACAATGCGTCGCGTGAATTTGCATATGATCGGATCAGGATAGTTGTTTTTCTTTCTGCTTGGAGTTCTGTGAGCTATGTCAATGTCGCTAACAGTAATTTCAACATTCATTTCCTTGAAAAGTTTTACACAGAGATCCATTGTTTCCTGGGCGGTTTCGGTTTCGTTGGCTTTCGCGGGTACGCCAAGTATTTTTAGGTTATACTGATAACTGTACTGTTGCATCGTTTCAATGGTTTCGTTTATCCTGTATATGTTATTGTGCAATAATTCCAATTTAGCTTCAAGTTTCTTCAGATCTTCTTGAATTCTCTTTGTTTCTATACCTTTCGCTTGGATATCATCAAGTTCATCTGTGACGTAGTTGACAGATTTTTGGAGTTCTCCGTTGGAAGGAGATGACTCTATTTTCTCTTTGAACGATTTCAGCTCTTTGCGAAGTTCCGCTAGTTGTACCTTCAGTTCGTCGTTTTCCTTTTTAAGCTTAGAAAGATCTTCCTTCCCCATGTCAAAGTATCACTGTCATTTAGATAACTATTCACAAAATAGTCGAGATAAATGAAGAAAATGAGGGAAAAAAAGAGATTTGTCTAGAGCTAAGAGAGTCGTGGCCGCTCGTCACGCTCCCCGAGTATTGTTTTAATGTTCACACTAGAGCGAGTGGTTTACTTTAGAACGATCTAAAGTAAACCGATTTAACTGTTACTGTGAACGAAACCGATTCCAACCGGTTTATATTAAATCGATCTATCCCCAGTACTTTTAACGGAGCGGTAGTTTCCCGCCAAAGCAGACACGCGCGCGTTGTCTGTGCCGGAACCGGAACCAAAAAACAATTTCTCGGTTTTGGCAGCTTTACCTACAGCTTTGCCGGTTTTAGCGTTGCCATTAACTGAAACAACAGCAACAACAACAACAACAACAAAAAATGGCTAAAAGAGTTCAAACGTGGGGGTTTGAAGAAACCAATTTGCTGCTGGATGTTTGGGCAGATACTAAAATTCAGTTAATGATCCGACGACTGCCCGAAAAGGAATATTGAGGCTTTCAAAAAAAGGCAAATGAGCTAAAGGCGACATTAGTCCATAGCGGAGCGGACTGCCGTGCTAAAGTGAAGAGACTGAAAGTGAAATACTTTGAAGAGAAGAGAAAACAAGACAGAAGTGGGAATTCGAAAACAAATTTTGCCTATTGGGAAAAAATTGACAGAGTTTTGGGGACAAGACCTATTAGCCGCCCAGTGTCAAGTTTAGACAGTATGACCTGTTCAGGTACGTGTATCACATTGTTTTATGAAAAGATTCATGACAGGACTATAATGTGTTGCAGTATAGTAAACCTATTTTTGTTGGATATTTTTCATTTAATATATAGAAACGAGAGGGGGAAAAACGAAGACAAGATAATGGTAAGATAAGTGAAACAAAAGTTTTGAGTTCGTTTTAAAATTATCATATGATGATTGTTTGTGTCCGAAAAAAATGTCTGTTCATCTTATTCTAGTATATTTTGGTATACTTGTTTATTCCTCGAGCAACTTGTAGTCCTATAAATGCAGGCACACTAAAATTACATGTGGAAAAATAATAGAAGGACTTCTAATTATTATTATTGTTGTTAACAGTAGCAGAACAGATGAAAGAATAATATGGCGAAGGCCAAACATTGCACATTTCCAGAAATCTAATACAGCATGGCGCCGCGCATGCGCATTGACCATTTGGCCGAGTTAGTTTCATTCAGAAATAGACACAAAAATTACAAAGAAATGTATGTACCTTTTATTTATTCTTGAAATATTTCTTTTGTTATCGATGTTCCACTTTTTCCACAAATCGTAAACAGTAGATTGACGTTTTAACTTTCGTATGGCGATAGAATAAAAGTTAATTTGAAGTCCAAAGTTGTTCAAAAAAAGGACATGAAAAAGAGTCCGATATAGCCATAAGCCGCCATAGAGTTCTTTAGAAACCACTGTCACTTGGTGATAATAAAGTCCTTAAAACAACGCTTTAACTTTCAAACGTTTGAGGTCCACAAATCGTAAATTGTACATCGATGTATTGACATTGATATTGCGATATAAAATATGGTATTTTCAAGTTCAAAGTTGTTCAAAAATCAGTTTTAAAAGACACCAATATAGCTGTAGGCCGCCATAGCGTTCTTGAACATCATTGCCTCTTCGTGGTGCCACAGATAAGAACATTTACTGTTGAGAATTCCTTTCATGTAGACCAATCTACTCTTGAAACCACATCAATAAACGCGATTTTTTGCCAAGAAACGATAACTACTCTTCATTTCAAGTGTCTCAATCCCTTTTAGAGAAATTTTGCATTGTTTTCTCACCTCACAAGGCGTAAAACTTACAGTTCAAGTCGATATATTTTACATTTGAAACGTAGAGAATCGATTTGCACGACTTGATCGGCCATGTTTTCTTGTTTAAAGCTTAGTAGCCTCGCCTAAAATCTTTTGGGGTTCCTATGGTGAAAAATTCGCGGGTTTATTTGGCGCGAATTACAAATTTCAAAATTAAAAAAAAAATGTCAGATGTAATAGACGCCATTTTGTTTTGTTTTTTTTTCTGTTTGCCAGCAGGTAGAGTAAAATTGACCACAGAAATATCGATTTAACAAATCGCACATTTTCAGTCTGTCATTGATCATATAGATGGCGTCAAAAACGTTCAAAATTCAAGTGGAACCATGAGAGTAGCATAGTGTAATATTCTTCCCCGGGTATTGTTATTCATGAGATGGTAATAAGGAATGGGGATAGCTCTGGCCTTCCCCACGCCTACACAATTTCAGTACTCGCTGCCAATAACATACAACCATACTCGCTCTCCAAAATAATTACTCATTCTTCTAACTTTATTATAAGGTAAACTTAGTAACAACTAACATCATCACTCTTTCCCAAACCTTATCCAATCCTTACCTAAATATTATTTACCATTACTTAAATTATCTGTAGAGTGGTTGTTGTATGAGTGATGGGGTATTAACTGTAGCAGTACTGTACAGTTATTTATTTATTTATTTCGAGACATTATGGTCATTTTCCACCTCATACAAAAAACGCTCTACTCCAATAACATTATGTTAAAGAAGTGCATATCTTTCCAATGACCTTAAACTTACTAACCACGTTCACTAGCTTAATTGCCAAAAGCCTGAGAAAAACCTTCTAACGAGTTTGTGCGCCTATACATCTCGCCCGTATCAGTAGGCAAATTTGCTAGCCTCGCCGCTGCTCCCTCCGGATTGATCACCTGCTTTAACGTTATGTAGTGCAAAGCGGTCTTGCTACTCTTCCACCCAACGTGGTCCATGATTTCATGAAGGCTTATGCCCTCTAAGGCCAAAGAGACGGCTGCACCGCTACGAAAACCATGTAAGGTGAGCTGTTTATCGGAAAACCGGCCACCCAACAGTGAGGTATAAAAGTTCAGGCGCGCCTGGGCTGCAGTAGGCTGCAAGCAACATGGACTAACAGTATTCGTCTTAGTTATCGACCGGAAAAGAAAACCTGGTGCAAGATTTACGCGTAAGAGGCTAGAGATGTTAAAGTGTACCTCTAAACCTCGTACCGGGCAAACAAACTTGTTCGACCCTCTTTTAAAAGCAAAGACATTAGAATCACCCGATCTTAATGATTTAGTCCAAACATGGTTAAGAAGGAAACCTGAGTCATCCGGAAAACGGAGGACATCAGATACCTTTAACTGAAGTAGATCTGCAGCCCTATCGCCCGCAAAAAATAGCGACTTAAATAACGCTTGATCTCTAGCATACATAAATATTTGAATGGCCGAAAGAGTTGAACTATTCTTAAGTACATGCTCTATATGTTCTGAAATAACTACTAAATCACCTATTAGAATAGGCTCTGTCTGACGTGGCGTGACCTTGGCTTTGAGAAAATATCGCACAGAGTTTGCCTATTAAAGAATCAACCGTTCCATAGGCTAGATGTGTGGGACAAGAACAGGTCAAAGCACGGCAGGCTAAAGCCGGACACTCTGATTTATGTACTTTAGTCCTCCCAGCATTATCTTTCCATATAAGGAACTCTACCACATCCTCAGGAGTAGCCGACGCCAGAGTTTTTCGTGATGCCCGGCTACCCAAAAACTGACTAAATTCACGCTCTAGCGCTGATTTTTGCTTAGTATATCTTGTTGAGTCCCGTTGGTTCCTAAGTTCTTGACGTCGTGCCACTATCAGCTCTCCATCAATTTTCAATCCCCTTCCGAGCTGTGGCACATTATTATTGATGGATGGCCTCTGATAACCACACTGTTGGCAAAACCTAAAGCTCTCATCATTAGGATAGTTACACCGTGGACACGCCACTGTGGGAGTAAACAGCTTGGGCACTCTTGGAAATTCCTAAACAAGACGATGAAATAAGACAGTCAAAAACGCGTTACTCGACACGCCCACATTGTAGCTGGACATGGTATAAGGGTGTAACCAGACTGAAAAGGAGCAAGCAGGACATGACGCTCTCCCTTTTTGCCTAGACAAACTCTCTCTGAGCAGCGTGCCATTAGCTCCGGCCACCAATACGAGTTAGGCGTGAGCTCTGGGACGATTATAGAAAAGGGCCTCTTGAAGCTAACCAATAACCGAAGCATGGGACCTATCAGGTTAAAGGGAGGAAAGACATACGGATTCATCATATCTGGTGCAACATGCAGGTCTTGGGCAAACAAGTTCACACCCCTTGACATAGGGCTTGATGCAGGAGAAAAATGGGGTAGAGGAATATTGTTCTTGCCTCTCACCACATTAGAATCCAGGGCCATGAGGTCAAAAGAGTGGCCCGTTTTGCCTCCAAAAGCGTTATCCACTGTTGCAAACGACTCCAGGGACAATATCGTGTCGCTTCGAGACAACCTTCGGAAGGGGCATCCTCTTGTTAGAGCTGGACTCAACATACTGCAGGTTGAGATGAATATTTCGTGAAGAAACTTCCCAAAACAGCTGCTTTGTAATTCTAACTAACTCAAGAGAGGTCTTTCCCCCTTGAGACTCCCATGCCCCAATCATAACCTGACTATCAACAAAAGCGTCAAGTCTGGAATTACGGATGTTGTCGGGGAAAGCTCTAATGGCGTACAGCAGTGCCTTCATTTCCTTAGAAGAGATGTTAAGCGTCTTGTCTTCAGACGTACGGTGAATGACACACCCCCACCCATATCCAGAGGCATCAGTGGAAAGGGAGACCGTATGATGTTTCTCTTCCCTCCAAGCAATGGACTCATCCCAGTTGTCAAGAAAACGCCAATAAGAGACTTCTTCCCTCTGGATCTCGCTTAAGTTAACTGTATCCTTCCCCGCACGTTCAGGTCGAACTTTACTGATCTCTCTAATGAACAGTTTTGCTGCAGGTACTGCCAACGAAAAAGAAATACATTTGCCCTGGAAACGCTGAAGCGTTTTCACCAGTTTCAAGTCGAGGAGAAGGTCCAGTGTCTCTTGTGAAAACGGGCGAGTTCACAAAGTGTCTGATTTCCTCTAATACAGAGTCCACCGTTGCCTTCTGGGCATCTTCCAAAACTCTAATCCTTCGAAGAACTTGATCCAGACCCGGCTCAACCTTCGAATGGGAAATAAATAAAATGCACTAAATGATGTGCAAACACAATATTCCAATGCGAGCCATGTACATGTTTTACTAGCCGGATCAATGCGTCAAGCGTTTTTTCATTAGTCCACGTACACAAATCGTAAATCCAACTCCGCTAATGAACCAAAATTATTCAGGAATAAAAAATAGCCCCAAAAAATCGATAAAATTCCATACAACCATAAAACATGATATCGACATAGTAACATTTATCTTAACGCAACAGCCACACACTGAGAGCATTGCCACACAGGCAATATTCAAACCTAACAGGCAATATCAGCAATATTTCAAGCCGCATAGACCATTCCAAGCCACACAGGCATTAAACAAACAGGTATTTAACAAAGCCACACAGGCATTAAACAAGCCACACAGGCATTAAAACGAGCCACAGAGGCATTAAAACGAGCCGCTCAGGCATTAAAACGAGCCGCGCAGGCATTTAAACGAGCCACCAAGTCATTCAAACAAGACACACAGGCATTTAAGCGAGCCGCGCAGGCATTAAAACGAGCCACACAGGCATTAAAACGAGCCACCCAGGCATTAAGCAAGCCACACGAGCATTCAACAAACCACACAGGTATTTAACAAAGTCACATAGGCATTACACAAGCCACACAAGCAATTAAAACAAGCCACACAAGCAATTAAAACAAGCCACACAGGCATTAAAACAAACCACACAGGCATTAAAACAAGCCACACAGGCATTAAAACAAACCACACAGGCATTAAAACAAGCCACGTAAGCATTAAACAAGCCACACAGGCATTAAACACGCCACACAGTCATTAAACAAGCCACACAGGCATTTAACAAACACCACACAGGCATTTAACAAAAACCACACAGGCATTTAACAAAAACTACACAGGCATTTAACAAAAACCACACAGGCATTTAACAAAAACCACACAGGCCTTTAAGGTCGTGATACACTAGGGGTGATGTAGGAGGGACATGTCCCAGAAACATGTAGCAGCGACAAAATCACGTTCTGTACACACAAGTGGAGGTGTAGCGGGGACATGTAGCGGAGACATGTAGCAGCAACATAATAACAACATGCACACACTTACGAAAATGTAACGGAGACCTGTGTCAGGGACATGTAGCTGCAACAAAACCACAACATGCACACACTTACGAAAATGAAGCGGGAACGTGTGTCAAGGACATGTAGCAGCAACAAAATCACAGCATGTACACACTCAGATAAAAGAAGCGGGGACGTGTCCCAGGGACATGGAACAGCAATACAATTAAAACATGCACACACGAGGGGACGTGTAGCGAGGGCAATTAGCAGGGACATGTAGCAGCAACAAAATCAGATCATGTACATACTCAGGAAAATATAGCGGGGACGTGTCCCAGGAACATGTAACAGCGACAAAATCATCCATCTGTACTATCGTGTTCAAAGCCGTGAAGCACGGGTTTTGCAGACATGTTGTCCCCTGGACACGTCCCATGAAGTTCAACTGGTTGAACTTTTTGGGGCACGTTGCAGCGACAAATTTAACGATTGCGCTGTGTCCCCTCGTGTGCACAACTACGAAACACGTGCATGCAACAGAATAATACAAAAACCAATCACAAACAACGACCACAATCCTTTGGGCTCTGAGTAGCTAAAATCAAAGATGGAGGACACTAATGACGGAGAACTATCGCGGTCAGAAAATGATAATTCTAACAAAAAGAGAAAACTGATTGTGCTTTTGATGATGCTGGCTGACGATCATCCACCTTCCACGGTCGAACGACGAGTTTGGACTCGCCAATGGATAGTACGACGTGAAGAACGAGGAGCATATTACACGATATTTAGAGAGTTAGCTATTGAAGATACCCTTGGCTTTGGTCAATATATGAGAATGCCACACGAAAAGTTCGTGGCCCTGGTACAAGCCATCGGACCATTCATAACTAAAGAAGAAACATGCATGAGAAAGTCTATTGAACCAAGCGAAAGACTGGCTCTTGCAATTAGGTTCTTAGCAACAGGTGAAACCTTCCAGTCACTTTCCTTCCAGTTTCGGATTGGACAGAGTACTATATCGCAAATAGTTATGGAGGTCTGTGCTGCTATTTACCATGTTTTGGGAAGTGAGCATTTGAAAACGCCTAATACTACTGAAAAGTGGCATGAGATTGCAGAGCTGTTTTACTCAAAGTGGAACATTCCCAACAACATAGGAGCAATCGATGGCAAAAGGATTCTCATACAAAAGCCTGCACATGCCGGTTCTCACTTTCATGATTACAAAGGAAATGAAAGTATAATAGCATTGGTTGTGTCTGGACCAGACTACGAGTGTCTTTTTGTAGACGTGGGAACAAATGGTCGAAATCCTGATGGCCACGCCTGGGGACGTTGTTCTCTTAAGAAAGCACTAGACAGCTCAGATAATCCTTTGAATATACCACCTCTACGCCAATTGCCAGACAGTACCAAGCCAGTTCCTTTTGTTCTAACAGGAGATGAAGCCTTTCCATTATCGAATTATATGCTGAAGCCCTTCCCACGCAAGAACCTTACAATCGAGGAAAGGATTGCCAACTACCGTATTTCCAGAGGAAGACGAATATCTGAAAATATTTTAGGGATCTTTGGAAATAGATGGCGCTGTTTCAGAACACCGTTTCTCTTGAGCCCTGAAAAGGTGCAACAGATAACTATGGCTGCATTTACCCTACACAACTGGTTGAGGAATGATAAAGTAAGCTGGAATGTCTATTGTCCCCCCACCCTGATCGACAGAGAAGATCCAAACACAGGTGAACTAATTCCAGGTTCTTGGAGGGAGGATGTTCCATCAGAATCATTATTACCATTACAGCCAGCTTTGTCTCACAACTATGCCCATACAGCTAGAGAAATGCGTCAGGAATTTACAAGATGGTTCAATGATGAGGGAGACGTGCCATGGCAACGTAAAATGTGTGGGCTGTAGCAGCTCATCGCATCAGAATAAATGTTTTCTAGATCTAAAGCTTTCAAAATATTTCCGCCGTCGAATAAATACATTAAGGTGGCTCGACTGAGTATTTTTGAAGGGCCACCGTCGCTGTTTGATCGCAAAGTATGTCGCGCGTAGAAAAATAATTTCAAATTAATTTCCATAGCGAGTTCAGGCATAGACTGAAGTTTGTTCTGATGTTTGAAATATTGCAATCGGAACTAGCAATAATTTTTTATGATAGAAAAGTAGTTTTGACAAATACGACAATTTTAGGCGAAATAGAGTTTTCTATAAAACCGCATTGATTGTTTCACAAACTTCAGATCAAGGTCTTCGTTGTTGCTGAAAATAAAAGATTTATATGGAGGCATTTTTGAACAACGCTTTTAAACATTTACACAACAAATAAATTAAATTAATCAAGCATCCATTTCACTTGATCAAAAACATCACTACAAAAGCTCAGAAAAAGTTGCTTTTGGTCTCATTTGGTCAACAAATGTCTTAGTTATCCGTCTGGCAAGCATGAACGAAATCACTTCAGGCTATTAGGACATACATGATTTTTCGTTTGGTGAGATATAACTACGCTTTTTCTTCTTTTGTCTAATATTGCACACATTTTTACAAAATATTTCAAAACTTAAAATTTCCTTGATGAATTTTTTTCTTACCGCAGCATTGGCTTTTTGAAATAGTTACTCATCGAGCCCTGCAGTTTTATGACCATTGATAGATTGGAAGATATCGAAAATAATTTTCAAAACAGGTAAACTTTTCGACCGCTTACTCAAGGCTCGCATTGTTTTGGTTGTCCGAGATCGCTATTGTCTATATTTTTTTACTCAAGTTGTGAATTCCGATATGCATTGTCACCTCACAAACAAGACTACCGTTCGTTTATAGCCGAGCAGCTCCGAGTGTGATCGTTTGAATATTATATTATAATGACAAAGGACGGTAACGCAATTCCAGCTGATATGCTGTACTTCGAATCTTTGCCCAGTGATTTTTCGCTTTTTATCAAGTTTAGTTAGAGGCATGTTATTCGAAGTACTGCATATCAGCTGGAATTTCGTTACAAGCACCCATCGTAACCGTCCTTTGTCATTTATAATATAATATTCAAGCGATCACATTCGGAGCTGCTCGGCTAACGAACGGTAGTCAAGTGTTGTTTGTGAGGTGACAATGCATATCGGAATTCACAACTTGAGTAAAAAATATAGACAATAGCGGTCTCGGACAACCAAAACAATGCGAGTCTTGAGTAAGCGGTCGAAAAGTTTACCTATTTGGAAAATTATTTTCGATATCTTCCAATCTATCAATGGTCATAAAACTGCAGGGCTCGATGAGTAACTATTTCAAAAAGCCAATGCTGCGGTAAGAAAAAAATTCATCAAGGAAATTTTAAGTTTTGAAATATTTTGTAAAAATGTGTGCAATATTAGACAAAAGAAGAAAAAGCGCAGTTATATCTCACCAAACGAAAAATCATGTATGTCCTAATAGCCTGAAGTGATTTCGTTCATGCTCGCCAGACGGATAACTAAGACATTTGTTGACCAAATGAGATCAAAAGCAACTTTTTCTGAGCTTTTGTAGTGATGGTTTTGATCAAGTGAAATGAATGCTTGATTAATTTAATTTATTTGTTGTGTAAATGTTTAAAAGCGTTTTGTTCAAAAATGCCTCCATATAAATCTTTTATTTTCAGCAACAACGAAGACCTTGATCTGAAGTTTGTGAAACAATCAATGCGGTTTTAAAGAAAACTCTATTTCGCCTAAAATTGTCGTATTTGTCAAAACTACTTTTCTATCATAAAAAATTATTGCTAGTTCCGATTGCAATATTTGAAGCATCAGAACAAACTTCAGTCTATGCCTGAACTCGCTATGGAAATTAAATTGAAATTATTTTTCTACGCACGACGTACTTTGCGATCAAACAGCGACGGTGGCCCTTCAAAAATACTCAGTCGAGCCACCTTAATACGTCATGTGTGTTATACTGAAATTGAACTTGATTATAGGAGGCTTTAATTTTTGCTTTAATCTCCCTCGAATAACAAATAGAACAAAGAATGATATTACACTAGGATCAGAGTATAATTATGTCACAACGCAGGAATTGTATGAAGACAGGCCAGGGTAAGAGTTAAGAGAAGCACAAGTGTGCATGATGTGTACACGAGGCATAGCCGAGTACTTCTCGAGGCTTCTTACAATTCAATTTAAGGAATATAAAATGGCATGCATGTCTATATGCTGTGATATATACATGCTGGGAGCTGTAGAGCACTTGAGAAGTCAAAGAAACACTCGAATATGCCTCATGTTTCTGTTCAACTTCTCTAAAACTCCCAGCACATTATAGCATTGTTTATAGCACATGCAATAGATACACGCGCCTTTTTATATTGCTTTTATAAAAACAATATATGTTTAATAGATGTATTAAAACATGGTAGCCAGCCAATCAGAACGCACACAGTATCTAAAATATTTTATATCTTTTATGAAATACAATTACTATTTTAAGGCAAGTTTTATATTTTTTTCCGCATGCTATGTCCTCTTACAGCCGGAGAACAACAATCACTAACAAGCTATATCATACTTGCAATGTATTTCAAAAATCATCTTCAAAATTCTTGGTGCACTTAAATTTACTCACTTATCTGAGTAAATTTACTCAACAATTTTGTAGTGTAACCCCAAACCCTTATTTAAGAGGACAGTATATATGCCCCTAGAGAACACAAGCTCTTTTACAACAAAACAGAGATATTAATACATGTAATTATAGTTTATTACATTGAAATAAATTATAATGAGAAACATTATAGAAAATAATTGTTGTTGTAACTTGCAGACTGCAAGAAATTGGTTGATTTGGTTGAGCGAATAGTAGCTACAACTAAGTACCATGTATTACAACATAAAACATGAACAATGTTGATGAAATGAAATGAATTAAACTATGTTTTAGTTTCTAATATTTGATGGCAATGATGCTATGTACTTATTGACTGAGTGGGAGGGCCGTACGGGAAAATATTTGGCTCGCGGTCATGGCGTACGGAACTAGCCTGCGTCACATCCGGACTTTTTCTCGGTTAATTCCGGAACGAGCGCAGCGAGGTCCGTACAAATGACCAAGAGCCAAATATTTTTCCGTACGGCCCGACCTAGCTCAGTCAATAAGTTTTTTATCATATAACCTGTATATTTTGCCCGGCGCGCGCCATTTTTTGTAATGTTTCGAGGAGCTGGTCCGTACGTGTTTGTACGGACCAGGTGGAAAAAGCCGTACGGACCCCATCACGTGACTTTTCTCCGAAGGTTTTCTTAAGAGCGCGTGCCGGGCAAAATACGGGTCATATGATAAATTTCTTTATGTGAATTGTTGTACAAAGTCCAATGGTGAGTTTGACCGTAACTGCTGAACAGCAGAAAGAGATGAACCTTGAGACCCTTGAGCATAACTGTTGAATGACATATTGCTATTGCTTGAACAGGAACCACTATAACTGTTGTCGCCATAACTGAAACTAGAAGTAATACCAGAATTGGAGTTCAGACCTGATAAGTCTCGAAATGCACGCTGAGTACCAGTATTATGAGAGTAGCTGTAATTGCCTCTTTCAATCTCATCCTTTTCTTCCATTTCATACAATACATCTGAAATTTGTTTTTTCGCTCTTCGAAACTGTTGGGGAGTTAGTTTGGCCAATGTCAAGGCAACATAATTTCCAAATGCTACAGACTCTTTACTTTCAACCAAGGGTTTAGAGACAATGGGAGAGGGAACTTTCATGGCCTCTATTGCTTCAGCAAACAATTCAAGTTTTTTATTCTCCCTGTCATCTATTTTCTTCTGCTTGGACATTTTTCTTGACTTTGCTGCAGAAGGACCTGTTATGGAATCCAAAGTATCATCTGTGTCATCACAAATGACATCAATAAACTGAAGAGAACTATATAACTCCCATGTTGGTTTGTAAATTTCATTAGTCCCTGATCCAGATGGTTTTTTCATAGCTTTACTGTGTTCTTGTTTAAACATAGTTACCAAATTCTTCCACTTTTTTGTAATCTCTTCTGGAGTAAACTTGTCATCAAGTTCTTTCTGTAGGAAATTCAACAGGAGATCCTTGTTGCTATTTGTATGGTATTCTGCCACATTGTGATTCCAAAGACTCTCATTAGCTTGGTAATATGCAATGAGTGCTTCTGTAAACAATAAATTAAAAAAAAAACAATTACAATGATAATAATAATATTAATGATCGAGTAATAATAAACAGAAATGTGCGTGAATTAACAGAACACACCTGATTATATGGGAAAATGAAAATACAGCAAATCAAAGGATGTTATTTATTGTGAAGCTATTATTAAACTAGGTAAAAACAATGTACTGAAACTTTACATTAAACTCTCCTAGTAAAAACAATGTTGTTATGTATACAAAATACTAGTAGGCTCTTCAAGGACTCCTTGTTACCCATCAGCTCATAGAAATCTGAACCTCATACTCTAACTGTACAATTATTACAGCAACAAAAATGAGCTAGAAATAGCACAGGTAGCCCACGCTATGTATATGAGAGAATGTATTGGGAGTATCATTTAAATGACCATAATTTGCTCAATTCTAATCGGGATCGCGTCAAATCCTCATAAAATCAAGAATAGTCAATCGACAATAAAGTAAATTTTATTAAATGTTCATGATTCGTAAGTATTTCACGATGTTCCCCATCCATTCTCTCTATAGAAACCACACATATAAAGTAGCTTTGGCTACCTGTGATTCATATTCTATTCAAGGTTCTGAAGTCTATTTCTACTCTTTGTATATTAAAGAATTCTCCCACGGCTACCATTATGTTTAGGTATATACATATATACATGTTTTAATAGCTTGTTTACCTGTGTCTTCGCTTGACCATTCACACTGATCATCATTATTATCACCCCCTTGCAGTGATAATCGTAAGAACACCAAGTCTTCCCAAAATTGCCATTTTTAAATGAAATTAAAATTTCAAACTCTGGGTCTTCTTTAATTCTCTTCATATACCTTAATACTGAACTTCTTAAGCTATGCCACCTAGATTTGATTTCTTTGGGTTGTCTTGTCGGTTGTGTATTTTGGAATATATAGCGAGCAAAGGTGCCATGGTTTTTTTTGTTTTGGTCTTATTTCCATTGTCCTTGAGCCTCCTATC
The DNA here is from genome assembly GCA_949775045.1 of Metridium senile. Taxonomy (NCBI): domain Eukaryota; kingdom Metazoa; phylum Cnidaria; class Anthozoa; order Actiniaria; family Metridiidae; genus Metridium; species Metridium senile. The sequence goes on along the minus strand of OX459097.1, from coordinate 19,126,089 downwards.
CCACAAGATGGGGTTTTCTTTAAAATAGTTTATAAGAATTCTTGTTTGACTGATACTCCAAGAAGTGCTTTGGCTAGCTGAATCCTCAATTGCAACCACTTCTTCACTACTGACCTCCGCCATCTTTGTTTCCAGCTTCTCAGAGCGCAAAGCATTGTGGTTGTTGTCCATGATTGGTTCAAGTATTTTCAAAATTCATACATGTCCCTGCTATGTTTTCTTGAGTGTTTACACTGTTGAAATTTGTCGCCTACTACGCCTCGTTTGTACATGTTGTGATTTTGTCGCTGTTACATGTCCCTGGGACACGTCCCCGCTTCTTTTATCTGAGTGTGTACATGCTGTGATTTTGTTGCTGCTACATGTCCTTGACACACGTTCCCGCTTCATTTTCGTAAGTGTGTGCATGTTGTGGTTTTGTTGCAGCTACATGTCCCTGACACAGGTCTCCGCTACATTTTCGTAAGTGTGTGCATGTTGTTATTATGTTGCTGCTACATGTCTCCGCTACATGTCCCCGCTACACCTCCACTTGTGTGTACAGAACGTGATTTTGTCGCTGCTACATGTTTCTGGGACATGTCCCTCCTACATCACCCCTAGTGTATCACGACCTTTAACAAAAGCCACACAGGCATTTAACAAAAACCACACAGGCATTTTACAAATACCACACAGGCATTTACCAAAAACCACACAGACATTTAACACAAAACACACAGGCATTTAACAAAAGCCACACAGGCATTTAACAAAAACCACACAGGCATTTTACAAATACCACACAGGCATTTACCAAAAACCACACAGACATTTAACAAAAAACACATAGGCATTTAACAAAAACCACACAGGCATTTAACAAAAACCACACAGGCATTAAACAAGCATTTCTGAAACAAACTGCACTTAAACAAACCGCACTGATAATATACAAGCCACACCAAATACAAATAACCGGCAAAGGAAATATTACATATTAGCGGGGAAAAATTATGAATAGCGATAACCGAGATTAATTTACCGATAGTAAAAAACAATGTTAGTTTACAGTAAATAGAAAACACAAAGAATAACGAGGCTAAAGTTGAAACAGAGACCTAACACAAACAAAACTAACATGCCATATCCACGTGCGGAGACGATACAAGAATGCAAACACAACCAAAACTGCGAACTATAACCACACTAGCTAAAAAATACTACCTCAAAAACATAACGCCACAAAACGACTTTTAAAAAACGGAAACAACACACTATAGCGAGAGGAATATTACCTGAGGCGCTGCAACGTCCTGAGCGTCAGGAGCAGCGTTCTGGGCCACGTTTTGTACTTCGACCTGAGCCGCATTTTGATCAGCATTCGGAAGTACAGCGTTTTGGGCCGCATTTGGTAGGTTTAAGGCTCGACCAACTTCGCCCTGAGGTGGAGCCGCAGGAACTTGGTCGGCCATGAGAAGAGAACACGGGTTTGAAACGCTATAACGGAGACGATGTTCTCCGCGGCTGCCTCGAGTAGAGTGACACTATAAGCCACGTGAATTGCCTTTTATTATCTCATTTGCATAATGATAATCCCCAGGGAATCAAATTAGCAATGCAAATTGAGTTTGCATAGTGTATTATTCTGTCTCAGTCATTGTTATTAATAAGATATGGGAACGCAACTCCGACCGGAGCCTTCTCCGGCACGAAGTAGCGGAGGGCAAAATAGTCTGCCCCTGCACCCCGGCTGAACTCTGGGCGGGAGGGTGGGCGCGATGTCCACTTCGGTCTTCGACTGATTGACCAAGTAATGCATGCAAGGCGTCGTTTTAATTTATACCCACCCCGAACCAATCAGAGTCGTTTATTTTCCCGCCAGAGACCATTTCTTCGTGGGAATGTGTTATAAATAACATTCCTTCAACATAATATACATATTCAATGACTTTGCATAGTGTATTATTCTGTCTCAGTCATTGTTATTAATAAGATATGGGAACGCAACTCCTCCCTTCGTTCTCTCACCCTTAGGACGCAAAGACATGACTAATCCTCAATGAACACAATACTTATTTATTTATTTATCACTTGAATTATATCGTAATCACCCTTGTTCTTCCCAATCCTTATACATCAAAATCCCCGTAAATCAAACCAGCCTAGCTAAGGAAATGCCCTTGCAAAACCCTTTAACTGGTCCATAAATCTATATCCAAAACCCACACTACTGTCCAAGTTAGCCAGTTTGGCTGTCGGTCCTGCAGGATTAACCACTTGTCCTACCTTTATATAATGCAATGCTGTCTTACTACTTTTCCAGCCCACATGGTCCTTAATTACACCAACTAATGCCATTGAAATGGCTGCTCCGCTCCTAAAGCCATGCAGGGTGAATTTGTTCATTAGATAGAGAACCCTTTATATCTGTCACGTAAGCATTTAACCTAGCCTGCGCTGCCAGTGGTTCAAGCGCTCTTGTGGTTATCAAACCCTCCTTCGATAACGCAAAGTACCCCGTCAAAACATCCACTGACAAAGATCTACAAATGTTGAAATATAAATCTAAACCGCGTGAACTGGGTATACAATACTGTTTGAGCCCATCTTAAGTGCAAAAACATTTGAGTTGCCAATCAAACAGAAGGGTGGAAAACATATGGATTACACAGGTCCAGGCATTCGATCTTGAAGGCACAACTACGTAGACAACTCAGGAACGTTACCCTTAGACAGTATATCCTCTACGGGCAAGAAGGTAGCACCTCCCCCTGGACAGGGATCCCATCCATAGATAACATATGGTCAAAGTTACGATCAGCAAACTCCCATTGAGTAATCATAAACCTGGGGCAAACCTCTACTCGACGTCGTTTGCTCTATATAATGGAACAAAGAAAAACTAATCACTATCACTAATCCCGTGATAAAACACTGAAATGCCCCCCAAAAGGATGGGATCCCTGACCAGGAGGGAGTAACTACCACGCCCACGTGAAAGCGGAACGCAACACAAGCAGCCCAGATGAGAGGCGAGCCTATGCGAGTTACTCTCCCTAATCCAGGACGAAAAAAGTTATCAACCCGAAGATAAAACAAATAAAATAACAACCGAAAGAAGTTAATTTAATAACATTCAAACAATTCAGCTAGAAGCAAACCATTCATTGATTTCAATTTTTTACAAATCCGATGAAATAAGACAGTCTATCGGCGAGGGCCCTGTCCCCTTGCTTGCCCTCTTCCTTGCTCCCCTCTCATGCGAGCATAACAGTTCCTCTGGTAATGGCCAAAACCATTGCAATAATAGCATTAAGCTTGAACTCTGATATGGCTTCAATCTTATCATTCCCCGCGATGAGTCACGATCCCTTTTAGCCAGAGTTGCCTTGTCAACCTGTGACAACCTCTTGAAGACCTCCTCTTGGTCTTTATTCCCAAGCAAACCCGCTATAAAATACTTGAACTGTTCGTCAGGGACGGTCATTTTCTCTCTGATAAACGTTAGTCACGCTCACGGACTCTTTCAATTATACTTTCCAACAAAAAACAAAAAACCATAAACTACAGTCACGTTCACGGACTCCTTTATTTATGCTTTTAAACAAACCCGTAAGCATTTCGCTTTACATACCATAAACTATACAGTCACGCTCACGGACTACTTCAATGATACTTTCCAACAAAAACCGTAAGCATTTTACTTTACAGACCATAAACCACAGTCACGTTCACGTTCACGGACTACTTCCTTTATACTTTTAGACAAGCACCATAATCATTTCGCTTTACATACCATAAACTACAGTCACGTTCACGGACTACTTCATTTATACTTTTAGACAAGCACCATAATCATTTCGCTTTAAATACCATAAACTACAGTCACGTTCACGGACTACTTCATTTATACTTTTAGACAAGCACCATAATCATTTCGCTTTACATACCATAAACTACAGTCACGTTCACGGACTACTTCATTTATACTTTTAAACAAGCACCATAATCATTTCGCTTTACAGACCATAAACCACAGTCACGTTCACGGACTACTTCATTTATACTTTTAAACAAGCACCATAATCATTTCGCTTTACATACCATAAACTACAGTCACGTTCACGGACTACTTCATTTATATACTTTCAAACAAACACCATAATCATTTCGCTTTGTACAAATCATTAACTACAGTCACGTTCACGGACTCCTTTATTTTTACTTTCGACAAACAAACCCGTAAGCATTTTACTTTAAACTCCATAAAACTGCAGTCACGTTCACGGACTCTTCCCTTTAGACTTTTAAACAAAAAACACAACCGCGAAAAAAAACAATTATCCTAAACTAAGCATCAAATGAAAGATCACTTCGTCTAAACTTACTTCGGGTCGAGCCTCAGCATGCTCGCCTCAACCTCTGGAGGAATCACTGCAGGATTTTGAGCTTGAACTGGCGGATTCGCATTAACTAAAGCTTCAACAGCGCCAGGATCCGGCAAAGGAACTTGGTTATCATCCATCTCAAAAACGTTCAGCCGGGGTGCAGAAAACAACACTTGAGCGATGTCCACTTCGGTCTTCGACTGATTGACCAAGTAATGCATGCAAGGCGTCGTTTTAATTTATACCCACCCCGAACCAATCAGAGTCGTTTATTTTCCCGCCAGAGACCATTTCTTCGTGGGAATGTGTTATAAATAACATTCCTTCAACATAATATACATATTCAATGACTTTGCATAGTCTATCTATGATCAATAACAGGACAGACAATGAAAAACTATGTGCGATTTGTTTTTTACATGTAACACAAAGCAAACAAGTTGAATGTCAGTTATACGGCGAATTTGTCACGCATCGAGCTTCATGCTACGGCAAATCACATTGCGAAAATAATTAAATTCAGTCACAAAGGAAGGTAAAAATTGAACTTTCATTTAGAAATGCAGATAGCATTTTCTTTTCAAAAAGCTAAGTGAAGTTAGAACGCATTAAAAGAACGAGAAAAACAACCATAAAACATTTTGGAATCTAGCTTTCAAAAACATGGACGAAATATACGATTCAAAACATTATCAAATCAAAAACACACAACCTTTTTTCGCTTTAAAATAAAAATGACAAATAAAGTCATTCATACAAGCGCTATAGGAATGGGTTTCATTGAAAACGTTTCTGGACGTGTTTTTGTTGAAAAACGTTTTCGGCTCTACCGAGAGGGTCCTGAAGGGGTAAATTGGGAATTGGGATTTGCCTTTTTTCGAGGCTGGGAATTGGGATTTGTCCATAGGATTTGGCTATTTCTTGTCCATTCGTTTTCTCTTTAGATGCTAAAATAATGTTTTAAATTGAGTAATTTGCAACATTTTACGTCGTCTTAGTAGACTAGAAGAGAAAATCGAACTATCTTGGGCTTCCTGAAGTTAGTATTCAATTTGGGCTTCCTGTGGGTTAATGTTTGGGCTTCCTGTGGTTAATGTTTGGGCTTCCTGTGGTAATTGGGATTTTGATAAAAAATTGATTGGGAATTGGGATTGGATACCCCCCTTCAGGACCCTCTACCGACAGTTCAAAATTTGACAAAAAACTTGAACAATTCCATAAAATACAAATGACAAACAATCGATGCAAACATAGTGACATTTATTGCAATTTTCTACTTACATTGAGTCAATTCCCATTCATAATCTCTCCATAAACATGTTTTTTATCGGATTTTTTTGGAGGAAAAACCTTCGTGTAGATCGCCAACTTTCATTTGACTTTTCACAAGTGTTACGTGACACGATGACGTAATCCATTGTTAATAGCCAAAAATAACGCCATTCCGGTCCATGTCTCTGTCCTCTTATTGAACATAGTCTCTCAGCCAATCAGCTTGCGAGATTTCACACAAGTGTTGTAAAAATACGTTTTTTAATTGAAGTATAATGAAATCAGACTTTATCAAATTTGAACATTTCCGTCCTTTTATATTTAATTTTACATAGTTATTATGATTTTTATCATTTGACAACTCGCTTAAAGGAGGGGGGGGCAAACCTGCACAAACAATAGACAAACAACGCACAATCGCACCAAAATTTGATAAAAACCGCAAATCCTCGCTAAGATGTCTGTTTTAATCCATAGATTCCGAAATGGAACTTTGTGTACCATCAGCTGGCAGTGATGATTGCGCTATGCACGAGGTTGAAATACAACATGCAGATGAAAACAGTAAGATATTATGTTAGAATGTGTTACAAATTATTACAACCGACGTGTATTGTTATTTTTCATATTATATACCAAATAATTATATTATATTTCAGAAAACACCTCAATTTCAACTTGTGCAGACTCTGGAGCATTCAAAGTAAAATCTGACAAAAAGAAACAAAAAAGAAATGAAAACACCAGTGTACAGAGAATGTTGAATGACTTTGAGAAAAAAAGAGAGTGACCAGTTTGAAAAGTTTATAAAAGTAGAAAAGGAGCGAGAAGAGCAAAGAAGAAAGATTGAAGAAGAACAGGAAGAAAAGAGAGAGAAAAGAGAAAATGAGAGGTTTGAAAGACAGAGGCAAATGATCATGGAAATGCAGATGAACATGATGTCCACTTTTTTGATGGCAGGAGTTGGAGCAGGTGGAACAGCTTCTGATCAAAATCCAATCTACCAAATGGGAGCTGGCCCATCATGCCCAGTGGACATAATAATAATAATAATACTTTATTTCTTAAAAAACGCATTTAAAACTCTCAATGCTTTTTACATGATAAAAATATATATATAGGAAATGATAAAACAATGAAAAAATTATGAAAACGAAACGAAAGAAAAAGTTTAAAACTTTGTATGTACATATCAGTAAAAAGAAAATTATCAATAAAATCTATAATTTAGGTGTTAAATAAAAATGTTTTTGTTGTCTTCTTAAATATTTCAACTGAGGAAGATTCCTTAATCTCCATTGGCAGAGGGTTCCAAAGCTTCGGGGCACAAACAGAAAACGCCCTTTCGCCAAAAGTTGATGTTTTTGATAGTGGAACGGTGAGTAGTTTCTTGTCATTAGACCTTAGGTTACGTTGCTGCTTGTATGGAACTAGTAGACTAGATAAATAGTCCGGTGCTAAACCGTTCAACGCCTTATAAGTTAGAAGCAAGATCTTAAAGGTGATACGATTGCGTACTGCCAACCAGTGACGTCGGAGCTAAATACATAAATTTTCAGACATTTAAACAGTATAATGTCTTATTATATTAGAATGTATTTAGGAAATATCCTCTATATATTTAATGAAACAGCCATGCATATACACTTTATTGTAGTGCATGTATTTAATGTATTATTTATAATGATATACACATTGTCATGGAAGTTCTGTGTCCTATTTATTTTCAATAAACTTACAATTATGTGAAAACTCGATATCATTTGTTTACATTTAATGTATTATTTATAATGCCATACACATATACACATTGTCATGGAAGTTCTGTGTCCTATTTATTTTCAATAAACTTACAATTATGTGAAAACTCGATATCATTTGTTTACATTTAATGTATTATTTACAATGTCATACACATATACACATTGTCATGGAAGTTCTGTGTCCTATTTATTTTCAATAAACTTACAATTATGTGAAAACTCGATATCATTTGTTTACATTTAATGTATTATTTACAATGTCATACACATTGTCATGGAAGTTCTGTGTCCTATTTATTTTCAATAAACTTACAATTATGTGAAAACTCGATATCATTTGTTTACATTTAATGTATTATTTACAATGTCATACACATATACACATTGTCATGGAAGTTCTGTGACCTATTTATTTTCAATAAACTTACAATTATGTGAAAACTCGATATCATTTGTTTACATAGAGATTAAAACATGGGTGCAAGGAGATGTAAACATGGGTGCAAGGAGATGTAAACATGGGTGCAAGGAGATGTAAAATTTATCTTTGAGTGTTCAACTCATATCTCATGAGATTGAACACAAGAAGATAAATGTTATACAAGAAGATAAATGTTATACAAGAAGATAAATGTTATACAAGAAGATAAATGTTATATCTCTTGCGCCCATGTATTAATCTGTTTATTATATAACATATACAGTGTTTGAAATCAAGAAATTATTTGAAAGACATGTTATAAAAAGGAAATTTCAACGCCAAACGTGCAAAATCCCTATAACAACCACTGCATGTTATGTAATAAATAAATTGATACCCTGATGCACTCACAAATAGAAGTACAGACAGTGAAGTACATATAAACATAAGTATTACACTTTAGTAGCTTGTGCACTGTGCATTAAGTTTTTAACAATTTGATTTATTTTTATTTCATGCAGTGAACAGAAAATACATGATTTCTCATAAACGTTTGAGCATTCAAAAAAACAATAATGAAAGTCAATTTTTGTAAAAAAAAATGTTAACTGATTAAATTTAGTATGTTACACTGCATTCTAAAGAGATGATCGACTGGCAATAAAGAAATTATTTGTGTTATATTAAAAATTGTTATATATTGTGGAAAACACATTTACTTCCGGTTTAGCAAATATATCTTATCAGTTGCTATATATATAGTATTGATGCTTGTATTATTTTCCATTGTCCACCACTATATATATTTCTCTCTTTCTACCATCATTTACTTGATAATGTTGTCGCGATGACAACGAAACGTAGTAATTTGTATTCGCTACCAAGTGATTTCGCGCGCGCACTTCCGGTTAGTATAAGCCAATCACAAGCATTTCTGTCGCATCGCCAACAGTTCAAGATGGCGTCGTTCGAGAGAGTTGTCTCTCCGTGTTAACCCTCGATAAATACATCCTTAAAATAACTTTACATTAAAACGTTCTGTGTTACTTGGACAATTAAAGCTATGTTGCTCTACCAGGAATAAAAACAAAACGCAAATGCCTAAAAGTAACCGAAATTGTTTTTGTCTCGAGGCGCCATTTTGGAACTATTCGTTTTGACAAACAATCCTTTGTGCGCTTCGAAGCGAGATCACCTGGTAGTGATCTTCATATTACTAACCATTGTACTAGAGCTAAAACAATGTACTACTTCCTTACTATATTACCAGCCATTGTACTAGAGCTAAAACAATGTACTACTTCCTTACTATTTTACCAGCCAGTGTACTAGAGCTAAAACAATGTACTACTTCCTTACTATTTTACCAGCCAGTGTACTAGAGCTAAAACAATGTACTACTTCCTTACTATATTACCAGCCATTGTACTAGAGCTAAAACAATGTACTACTTCCTTACTATTTTACCAGCCAGTGTACTAGAGCTAAAACAATGTACTACTTCCTTACTATTTTACCAGCCAGTGTACTAGAGCTAAAACAATGTACTACTTCCTTACTATTTTACCAGCCAGTGTACTAGAGCCAAAACAATGTACTACTTCCTTACTATATTACCAGCCAGTGTACTAGAGCTAAAACAATGTACTACTTCCTTACTATTTTACCAGCCAGTGTACTAGAGCTAAAACAATGTACTACTTCCTTACTATATTACCAGCCATTGTACTAGAGCTAAAACAATGTACTACTTCCTTACTATTTTACCAGCCAGTGTACTAGAGCTAAAACAATGTACTACTTCCTTACTATTTTACCAGCCAGTGTACTAGAGCTAAAACAATGTACTACTTCCTTACTATTTTACCAGCCAGTGTACTAGAGCTAAAACAATGTACTACTTCCTTACTATATTACCAGCCATTGTACTAGAGCTAAAACAATGTACTACTTCCTTACTATTTTACCAGCCAGTGTACTAGAGCTAAAACAATGTACTACTTCCTTACTATTTTACCAGCCAGTGTACTAGAGCTAAAACAATGTACTACTTCCTTACTATTTTACCAGCCAGTGTACTAGAGCCAAAACAATGTACTACTTCCTTACTATATTACCAGCCAGTGTACTAGAGCTAAAACAATGTACTACTTCCTTACTATTTTACCAGCCAGTGTACTAGAGCTAAAACAATGTACTACTTCCTTACTATATTACCAGCCATTGTACTAGAGCTAAAACAATGTACTACTTCCTTACTATTTTACCAGCCAGTGTACTAGAGCTAAAACAATGTACTACTTCCTTACTATTTTACCAGCCAGTGTACTAGAGCTAAAACAATGTACTACTTCCTTACTATTTTACCAGCCAGTGTACTAGAGCCAAAACAATGTACTACTTCCTTACTATTTTACCAGCCAGTGTACTAGAGCTAAAACAATGTACTACTTCCTTACTTTATTACCAGCCAGTGTACTAGAGCTTAAACAATGTACTACTTCCTTACTATTTTACCGAAATCGCTGCATCGAGACCACAGGCAGCCCAACTATTCTATATGAGGATTTTTAAAAAGCAAATATATTTTTTTACAACGCGCGATAGAGTACAAATACTAAAAGTGTGCAACATAAATACCACTAAATTATGCAAATTATTTTGTTCTCTATTGTTTAATCAACACTATTTAGTGGTAAATAGTACAAAGTATTGCACACTTTTAGTGTTTGTACTCTATTGAAATATAAGTCTTAAATTATTCATTGATAACCTGTGGTATCTAAGTTTGAGTACGCGTGAATGGGATTCCTGTGGCATTTCGCAATAGACTTTGTCGAAAGCGAGAAAGTCGCATGCGATTCTGCATTCCGCACTACAAACTTATCACCACAGGAAGCCCAAATGCGTGCTTAAAGAATAACAAAAGACTATAATATGGCTCTATTTGCGCGGTAAAAAGGAATTTTATTCGCTTCAAAAAAAATTCCTCTGATCGACTACTTGCGTTGCCTGTGCCAAAACCTGCAAATTGTGATCTATCAATCAGTCTGGACTGATCAGGGAAAAAAACGTTTCAGTTTTCGTTAGCTCCACACCCAAATATTGACAGACCAGATATATAACTGCAAAGCTTTTATCATATTTGGAGGTAGCGATGCGATGATTTTAGCTATAACCTTTCCCCTTTTATAACTTTTAATCAAATGAATTATTAGACGTTTTAGAGTTCTTCAAATTTTTATTTTATTCGTACACTCAAACTAAAAATAACAAGGACATGCTACAAAAATTAAAAAAGAGACTTGTGCAAACTCATATTGGCAACTCTGTGTGAGCTCAGCCCGATTTTCTGTGGTAAACTTTAACGCACTTTTTGTTGTAACATGTGCCGGCGTAGTAGCATCTCGAAACGATTCTGTAGCAAGCACGCCTGTAAGAGCATTTGCGGGTCTTTCTGTTACATTTTTTTACAAAACGGCAGGCCAAACGCGCTTTTCTGCAATGTACAAAGCCAACGTGGCAGTCAGTGCAGCATGCATAACAACCTCTCTTACGACGAGAATCACGACAGCCAAAATGGAACTTGAAAGGACGTCTGCATCTGAGTCTTCTGACAGGTTTTTTCCTACGGGGATCTGTAATGCGAAGAAATGGTGTTAATGATACTGAGTGGTTGTGCTGGTCGTGTGTGGATGATGATGCTAATACAATGAAGAAATAGAAAACGCGCGCGCCTGCTGCATGTGCAGTTATAAAGCACGCGGGGCTGACAATCCCCAAGTGCTTAATAACTGCATACAGCACAGAAAGAAAGATTTCTATTTCTTTTATAAAATACAAATTGATCAACATGCAAACGCGCGTGCTGTGTGCTCTCATAAAGAACGCGCCTCAACCAATCAGATTGCGTGATCTCACATAGTTATTTTATATATTTACCTTCAGAAAACTGTTCGGGATCTTCTTCGTTCATCTCAATATCTGCTGGTACAACTGCATTTGGAAAGATCATTTTTAAAATCAACATACGGTATTATTAATCAAAAGCATTATGCAATGATTAGAATTAGTTTCAGTTTGCTACTACTATTGCATCTGTTTTAATTAATATTATCAAAAAAATTTGTAGAATATATGTAGTTAATAAGGATGAACTGAATTGAACAACAAGTTTCGAAACAATCAAACAGATTATATTAAGAACAAATAATCAAAATATAGTTTAATCTTCCCCTTGACTTCAAATATAGTGAAAAATACTTGAAAAATGATGAAATAGAATATGAAGTATCACTAAACAAAAACATATCCTCCCCTTCCTCTAAGCTTCACCTAGTTTCAAGGAAACATTAGTTAAAAAGATTAAAGCGATTCTACCTTCGTCCTTTTCATCTTCGACTTCTTCGTCGTCATCTTTCAATTCATCATCTTTCGATTCATCATCTTTCGATTCATCAGCTTCGTCTTCTATTTCTGCCTCTATAAAGATCAATAGCTTATTAATGAATGGATTGATTGAGTTTCTGTCTGTATTCGAACAAATTTAATTTGAAATTTAACCATAATCAAATCCAATATGTATATTAATTGAAAAAAACAATCTTATTAAGCCTACCTGGTATTTTTTCATCTTCAGCTTCTTGTGGCTCAGCCTTCTCGGGGTTATCTTCAGTTGGGGCAGCCCCAATGAATGCAACCAATCCAAACACTAACAGAAGAACTATCGAAACCTTCATGATGATCACTGCCAGCTGAAACTAGGTTCTCGACTGACTTGAAACTTGAATGACTTGATCTTTTATGTCTAACATACCCACAATCCTTTGCTGATGGGTGTGATATTGGAGGACGCTGTTACGGACCACCTAGAACACAATTAATTCAAGTTTTGCGTGTGAACCTTTAAAGACCTCATTCTAAGCCAGTGACTATAATCAATGGAAGTTACGTGGAATAGTTGCTTCTTATCGCCTGCATTTACAATTCAATCGCAAGTTGTTCAAAAATTTCATTTCTAGCTCCAAATTTTTAGAAGTTTTAAAATCATGCCGGCAGCGCCCAAGATATCCTTTTCAGTTCAGTGAGCCAGAAAGTAGCGTTGTTATTCCAAATGTTGACATCATTACAAATTGCGTGTTACTAGCTTTGAAAACATCGTTGAGAACCAGTGACTTGAACTAATGGAAGTTACGCTATGATAGTTTCTTTGTCCTTTCTTTTATCCCAACGAGATATAATGTAAATGAAATTAAAGGTCTGCGAACACGAAATTTTGTAATGTTGAGTAGCAGGCATTCTTGTCCACAATAAGTCAAATATATCACAGAGTAAGAGCTACCATCTTTGATACCTCGAATGAACGTCGGGCTTGGATATAATGTGAGAATCATTAGAGGGAAACTAATTGTGTTTTTGTGGATTATAGGTTCCTATGCTGAGTCATTCAATACCCAAAAATAACGAAAAAAATAGAAATGCAAAAAAGTAATAATATGATATGAAACAAATAGTACTAACTAGAAACAAATAGTGCTAATTAAACAATAGCAATCAAATTGAATGAATTAGTATCGAAATTATGCATATTCATAAGTTTAATTTTTCAATCAGACCACTCCCTAACTCAAACATCAGAGCCCCAATAGTTCAGTATAGCTAGATCTATTAACAGTATAGCTAGATCTGTTAACAGTATAGCTAGATCTGTGTGTTAGATCGTCGTTAGATCATCGATCAAAACGTTCTAAACTATGATATCAAATGTTAATAAATTTTAAAATCTTTTTTGCAATTCTATATCTTTTATAAAACAATTAGGATCATATACTGGAACATCATAACACTTGATGCCACAGATATTTAGCATAATGCCAACACGTATACAGATTCACTGGACTGCAAAGAACCTTTGCACGGGCTTGTTAAATACCAAGCCATTTTATACGATTATTTTATATAAACACAATTTTTTGTATAGAAATGTTTCCCCAATATAGATAGGCGAATGAAAATGTTCTTCCTCTATTTAAAGTATATAGATCGTGCTGTTTGTAAATAATGTCAGTATTTCGAATAATAAACATACTTTCTAGTTCACTGAACTGAAAATGACCTTTTAGGACTATGGCACGATTTAAAAAAGACTTTGCAAAGTTTGTAAGCAGAATCACATGAATTTTTGATTTTTATGAGTAACTTCAACTCTTCATTGAATTCTAAATGCAATTAATAAGAAACCAGTGTGTGGGGTGGGTGGTTGGGTTGATTGGCCTTGTATTATTAACTATCCTGAATTATAGCGTTATTTTATAAGAATAAACCTTGTGTAATTACTATATCTTATCAACATTGTCATAATGAGTGACCATTAATTATCATTAAACTATTATTATAGATGACTCGCATTAAACCGGTGAATAGGCATTTGTACTGGATAATACCGATTCATGCCAATTTCGATACTAATTCAATAATTTGATTGTTATTGTTTAATTAGCACTATTTGTTTCTAGTTAGTACTATTTGTTTCATATCATATTATTACTTTTTTGCATTTCTATTTTTTTCGTTATTTTTGGGTATTGGATGACTCAGCATAGCAACCTTCAATCCACAAAAACACAATTAGTTTCCCTCTAATGACTCTCGCATTATATCCAAGCCCGACGTTCACTCGAGGTATCAAAGATGGTAGCTCTTACTCTGTGATATTTTTGACTTATTGTGGACAAGAATGCCTGCTACTCAACATTACAAAATTTCGTGTTCGTAGACCTTTAATTTCATTTATATATTATATCTCGTTGGGATAAAAGAAAGGACAAAGAAACTATCACAGCGTAACTTCCATTAGTTCAAGTCACTGGTTTTCAACGATGTTTTCAAAGCTAACAACACGCAATTTATATTCAGCTCATGATGTCAACATTTGGAATGACAAATCTGCTTTTGATGGTTAATTTTTTGTCAACAAATACTAATTTTTTTTTTTTTTTTTGATCTGTAAAATTATAAAAATAATTTGTAAACAATAATTTTAAATAAATTAAAGACTGGTGTACAAGCCAAAACAAATCTACAGTCCCGATTGATAAAAAGTGCTCAATAGGTGTTTGCAGATGTTTTACGTCGTTACACTAAAGACGATACGAGTCGCCATTGATATTTTTTAAACCTGCATTGCATGTCACGTCAATATATTGACGATAAAATTAAGCCACAAAGAGGTTTGTTCTCCGATTGACTTAGAATACAAGTGGATTTTTACTACAACAAATAGACTACGATGCTTTGCTTCGCCCTAGTCAACTATCAACCGATTGAAAACGAATAGTCTTATTGTTAATCATTAATAATAATACTGAATACAACCCTTTAATGGTACGACATCAACAAGACCTACCACCCACCCCATACACTTCTTATCAATTGCATTTAAAATTCGATGAAGAGTTGAAGTTACTCATTAAAATCAAAAATATTAAAGATTGATGTGATTCTGCTTACAAACTTTGCAAAGTCTTTTTAAAATCGTGCCATAGTCCTAAAAGGTCATTTTCAGTTCAGTGAACTAGAAAGTATGTTTATTATTCGAAATACTGACACTATTTACAAACAGCACGATCTATATACTTTAAATAGAGGAAGACGATTTTCATTCGCCTATCTATATTGGTAAAACATTTTTATACAAAAAATTGTGTTTATATAAAATAATCGTATAAAATGGCTTGGTATTTAACAAGCCCGTGGAAAGGTTCTTTGCAGTCCAGTGAACCTGTATACGTGTTGGCATTATGCTAAATATCTGTGGCATCAAGTGTTATGATGTTCCAGTATAGTGATCTAAAGATACTTAATGATTTGTGTCAAGGTTTCTGATTTCATTGAATTATTAGCTTATTTATTGTAATAAACATGGTTTAATAGATTGTGATAGTAACTTTAATTTGTGGGAGCCTAGAAAAAGATGCCGAAACGAATTAAAAGTTGTTATCTTTGCAAAGTGTACCCGTCACGTAACAAAGTATATGTTTTTGATTGAAACTGAATAGACTCTCTGTTGCACCGTGTTCGTTTTAGACCGAGGGTAGTCATTTGATATATCAAATACAAAAGCGCGCTATCATATCCACCAGGAGTATCTCATTTAAAATAAAATGCCAATAAATTACCACTGGTTTGGTTATTAACGGCTTTTAGATCATAGTGGACCCTTGCACCTAATTACTGTAAAACTACAGGACGATTTAACATACTACCTTCAGGACTATGATTTATTGTTGTCAATTTCTCATGAATTATCAATGAGTTTTATATAAGATATAGAATTGCAAATGTGATTTTATAATTTATTAACATTTGATATCATACTTTAGAACGTTTTGATCGATGATCTAACGACGATCTAACATACAGATCTAGCTGTACTGAACCATTGGGGCTCTGATGTTTGAGTTAGGGAGTGGTGTGATTGAAAAATTAAAATTCATGAAATATAGGCATTTGTACTGGATAATACCAATTCATGCCAATCTCGATACTAATTCATTTAATTTTATTGTTATTGTTTAATTAGCACTATTTGTTTCTAGTTAGTACTGTTTGTTTCATATCATATTATCGCTTTTTTGCATTTCTATTTTTTTCGTTATTTTTGGGTATTGAATGACTCAGCATAGCAACCTTCAATCCACAAAAACACAATTAGTTTCCCTCTAATGACTCTCACATTATAACCAAGCCCGACGTTCACTCGAGGTATCAAAGATGGTAGCTCTTACTCTGTGATATTTTTGACTTATTGTGGACAAGAATGCCTGCTACTCAACATTACAAAAGTTCGTGTTCGTAGACCTTTAATTTCATTTATATATTATATCTCGTTGGGATAAAAGAAAGGACAAAGAAACTATCATAGCGTAACTTCCATTAGTTCAAGTCACTGGTTTTCAACGATGTTTTCAAAGCTAACAACACGCAATTTATATTCAGCTCATGATGTCAACATTTGGAATGACAAATCTGCTTTTGATGATTAATTTTTTTGTCAACAAATACTATTTTTTTTTTCATTTTTTCGATCTCTAAAATTATAAAAATAATTTGTAAACAATAATTTGAAATAAATTTAGAGACTGGTGTACAAGCCAAAACAAATCTACAGTCCCGATTGATAATAAAGTGCTCAATAGGTGTTTGCAGATGTTTTACGGCGTTACACTAAAGACGATACGAGTCACCATTGATATTTTTTAAACCTGCATTGCATGTCCCGTCAATATATTGACGATAAAATTAAGCCACAAAGAGGTTTGTTCTCCGATTGACTTAGAATACAAGTGGATTTTTACTACAACAAATAGCCTACGATGCTTTGCTTCGCCCTAGTCAACTATCAACCGATTGAAAACGAAAACGAATAGTCTTATTGTTAATCATTAATGTCTAATAGACCACTTTCATCAATACCATAATATGTACCGGAAAATTTTTTTTCAGCAAACATATATTTTAATATTTTAGCACTGTCATATGAAAGAACCACCTGAAATAGGCATGTTTGGAAGGGTTTGATGCTCTGGTTAAAATACCTAAGAAGTTATGCTCAATGAAACATGTAGAGATTTG
This sequence comes from Metridium senile, assembly GCA_949775045.1. Classification (NCBI taxonomy): domain Eukaryota; kingdom Metazoa; phylum Cnidaria; class Anthozoa; order Actiniaria; family Metridiidae; genus Metridium; species Metridium senile. The sequence goes on along the minus strand of OX459097.1, from coordinate 19,108,630 downwards.
TATGCAAGTTTCTGCTGAGGCCTTTGATGCCTCGTTTTGGTGTTTTTCTGATTTTTCAAACTCTTATAGTTTCTTGAAAATTTAATCGTTTGTTCTCAAACTTTCCCAAATTATTGTTATGGTGAATGCCCATCATATGATAGCTTTATGATAGCTTTTTCTTAAAACATCAATTTTCAAAATTATGAAAGTCGTCTAATAGATGATGTGAATTGTCTGTGTAACTGATATAAAATTGTAAATAAAACTTTGTCTTCCGATTAATATTATACTTCAGAAAGATGTTACAAAAAGGATCAGTAGGGTAAAGAGCATATTAAATAGCAGAGCTAATTTTGAGAATGACCTAACAACCAGAACTGTACTTTAGCTACTGAACTAGTTGGGGTTGTGATGCCTGACTTAGGGAATGTTGACAAATTGACAGAAGTGGCCGAGGAATAAATAATGAAATGATAAATTGATATCTTTTTTTAATATTGGGCTATATTAGCACTTTAATAAATATAGCGAAATTTTGTAAAAATTAACCTTGTTGTGTACCATGATATCTTAAAAACATGGCAGTCATAACGAGTGATGATCATTTCGCTGGACTACTATTATTACTATAAGAGTACTCGCATTCTACCCGTGAACATTAATTAATTTGTACCATGCATAATACTAATTCATTTGTTTCTAGTTAGTAGAGTAGACGCACTTAATCCGTGAAACAAATACTAATTTTTAGTACTAAATAGTGATAATAAAACAATAGAAAACAAAGGATGTTTTTTATGAAATAGTACTAATTAGTACTAATTATATGTCACGGATTTAGTGCGTCTACTCTACCTATTGTTTTTATGCTATATTATTTATTGTTTTTTTTTGCAATTCTTTTTTTTTTTCGGTATTTTTGGGTATTGAATGACTCAGCATAGAATAGGAACCTTCTATCAACAAAAACACCATTAGTTTCCCTCTAATGATTCTCACATTATATCCAAGCCTGTCGTTCATCGAGGTATCAGAGATGGTAGCTCTTACTCTGTGATATATTTGACTTATTGTGGACAAGAATGCCTGCTACTCAACATTACAAAATTTCGTGTTCGCAGACCTTTAATTTTATTTTTATTATATTTCGTTGGGATAAAAGAAAGGACACAAAAACTGTCATAGCGTAAGTTCTATTAGTTCAAGTTACTTGTTAAATACTGAAAACAACCCTTTAATGGTACGACATCAACAAGACCTACCACCCACCCCACACACTTCTTATCAATTGCATTTAAAATTCAATGAAGAGTTGAAGTTACTCATTAAAATCAAAAATATTAAAGATTGATGTGATTCTGCTTACAAACTTTGCAAAGTCTTTTTAAAATCGTGCCATAGTCCTAAAAGGTCATTTTCAGTTCAGTGAACTAGAAAGTATGTTTATTATTCGAAATAGTGACATTATTTACAAACAGCACGATCTATATACTTTAAATACAGGAAGAACATTTTCATTCGCCTATCTATATTGAGGAAACATTTTTATACAAAAAATTGTGTTTATATAAAATAATCGTATAAAATGGCTTGGTATTTAACAAGCCCGTGCAAAGGTTCTTTGCAGTCCAGTGAATCTGTATACGTGTTGGCATTATGCTAAATATCTGTAGCATCAAGTGTTATGATGTTCCATTATAGTGATCTTAAGTACTTAATGATTTGTGTCAAGGTTTCTGATTTCATTGATTTATTAGCTTATTTATTGTAATAAACATGGATTAATAGACTGTGGTAGTAACTTTAATTTGTGGGAGCCTAGAAAAAGATGCCGAAACGAATTAAAAGTTGTTATCTTTGCAAAGTGTACCTGTCACGTAACAAAGTATATGTTTTTGATTGAAACTGAATAGACTCTCTGTTGCACCGTGTTCGTTTTAGACCGAGGGTAGTCATTTGAAATATTTAATACAAAAGTGCGCTATCATATCCACCAGGAGCATCTCATTTAATATAGAATGCCAATAAATTACCACTGGTTTGGTTATTAACGGCTTTTAGATCATAGTGGACCCTTGCACCTAATTACTGTAAAACTACAGGACGATTTAACATACAACCTTCAGGGCTATGATTTATTTTGTCAATTTCTCATGAATTATCAATGAGTTTTATATAAGATATAGGATATTGCAAATAAGATTTTAAAATTTATTAACATATGATGTCATATTTTAGAACGTTTTGATCGATGATCTAACGACGATCTAATATACAGATCTAGCTATACTGAACCATTGGGGCTCTGATGTTTGAGTTAGGGAGTGGTCTGATTGAAAAATTAAAATTCATGAAATATAGGCATTTGTGCTGGATAATACCAATTCATACCAATCTCGATACTAATTCATTTAATTTGATTGTTATTGTTTAATTAGCACTATTTGTTTCTAGTTAGTACTATTTGTTTCATATCACATTATTACTTTTTTGCATTTCTATTTTTTTCGTTATTTTTGGGTATTGAATGACTCAGCATAGCAACCTTCAATCCACAAAAACACAATTAGTTTCCCTCTAATGACTCTCACATTATATCCAAGCCCGACGTTCACTCGAGGTATCAAAGATTGTGGCTCTTACTCTGTGATATATTTGACTTATTGTGGACAAGAATGCCTGCTACTCAACATTACAAAATTTCGTGTTCGCAGACCTTTAATTTCATTTACATTATATCTCGTTGGGATAAAAGAAAGGACAAAGAAACTATCATAGCGTAACTTCCATTAGTTCAAGTCACTGGTTTTCAACGATGTTTTCAAAGCTAGTAACACGCAATTTGTAATGATGTCAACATTTGGAATAACAACGCTACTTTCTGGCTCACTGAACTGAAAAGGATATCTTGGGCGCTGCCGGCATGATTTTAAAACTTCTAAAAATTTGTAGCTAGAATGAATTTTTGAACAACTTGCGATTGAATTGTAAATGCAGGTGATAAGAAGCAACTATTCCACGTAACTTCCATTGATTATAGTCACTGGTTTAGAATGAGGTCTTTAAAGGTTCACACGCAAAACCTGAATTAATTGTGTTCTCGGTGGTCCGTAACAGCGTCCTCCAATATCACACCCATCAGCAAAGGATTGTGGGTATGTTAGACATAAAAGAACAAGTCATTCAAGTTTCAAGTCAGTCGAGAACCTAGTCTTCAGCTGGTAGTGATCATCATGAAGGTTTCGATAGTTCTTCTGTTAGTGTTTGGATTCGTTGCATTCATTGGGGCTGCCCCAACTGAAGATAACCCCGAGAAGGCTGAGCCACAAGAAGCTAAACTTGAGGATGAAGAATTGCAGGGTAAATATTTCCGCAGATTTAAAACCTATATTGTATTTAAAGTCACACTTAGAGGTGTGACTCCCTTAATTGTAAATATCTCACAACGAAAATTGTTGGTCGTAAAAACCAAGTTCGAAGAAATACCATTATATATGCTATACCTTCAACCGAAGACGGGTCAATGCCATATGATTTATTAAATGCTTTTCTAATATTTATTACTTATTGCCATGTCGATTCTGTTGATTTTAGATCTACCAGTAGATACTCCAAAGGAAGATGAGTCAATGGAAGAGGATGAGAGTGACGAAGGTTTGTCACCAGTTATTCACTATTAATATAGCAGCTCCTGAAAATCTTCTTTTTTATGGCAACGATGATTACCCTGCATTCTAATAAAGTTTTTCTTGTAGATGATACTCCACAAGAAGAAGAGTCAACGGAAGAGGATGAAAATGACAAAGGTTGGTCATCATTTATGTATTTTTAATATACCGCCAAGTGAAAATTATTTTCTATCTCAACGATGTCTAATAAATGTCATTTGTAAATTAGTTATAGATAGAATTCAATTATTATTTAGATAGGCTATTTATTCCAATTCACTTAGAATCAGCTAGGGTAGTTAAAATTGCTTCCTTTTATTTATTCATTGTTATTATTTTAAGGGCCATGTGTATATTATCTTTAGATATTAAGTGTTACCCTCTTTAAATAAAGTATTCTATTCTATTCTATTCTATTCTATTCTATTCTATTCTATTCTATTCTATTCTATTCTATTCTATTCTATTCTATTCTATTCTATTCTATTCTATTCTATTCTATTCTATTCTATTCTATTCTATTCTATTCTATTCTATTCTATTCTATTCTATTCTATTCTATTCTATTCTATTCTATTCTATTCTATTCTATTCTATTCTATTCTAATAATGATAGTTCTTATTCTATTCATTTATTAATTGTTTTGATGGTTGTTTTTTTTAGATGTTGACGCTCCAACTGGTTCAAACGTGTCCATCCAAAACGATGATGACGAACAAGGTAAAGGAATTATCATTAGGACGGATTGTTTAGATCATCAAAATTATCATCACTCTTAAATCGTTATTAGGGGCCGACCATTTAACATTTATCTTCATTATCATCATCATCATCATCACCATCATCATCATCATCACCATCTTCATTATCATCATCATCATCACCATCATCATCCCCATCTTCATTATCATCATCATCATCACCATCATCATCACCATCTTCATTATAATCTGCATCTGATCATCACTCATACTCATCATCATTATTTCATCATCATCATCCCAATTCTGAACGACTTTTTCTTTTTTCAGACCCTGCACGCAAAAAGCCTGGACGTAGACCTTTTAGGTGCTATTTAAAAGGTTACAGACCCAAAGTTCACTGCATTAAGAAGCCTAGGAAGCAGTGCTGGAGGTGTTGCACACGCTGCAGAACCGCCTTGAAAGTCTGTAAGCACGCGAGAAGACACTGTCATTGGAGAAGAGTCTGTTTCAGGTTTAGAGTTGGTGGTCGTGTAATCCGCGCTTGCCCCTACTATCGCAGACGCTGCATTCGCATCCAAAGCAAATGTCATTTCGGTGGCGTGTGCACGCTCCGCAAATGCCATCGCGTTCGTTGATTTAAGGTTTAAAAACTTCTGTTTATCTGAAAAACTATTAAAAAAACAACACAGTAACCAAAAGCTACAATCATTTTCAAAATTAATTTGAAAATTGAAAATTTGAAAATCAAGAGCAAACTTTACTGTGTGAATTAAATTACTTTTGCTAAGAACTGCTTCCCTAAAACGCTAGGGACGAAAGTAGAAATTTTCTTCTTCTTTAAAGATCATCAAATGTTCTTTTTTTTTGAAAATGATTGCAGCTTTATCGTTTGATAGTCTTTGCCAACTGTAACTTTTTAGGTTCCTGCATGTATAACAACCAATTTTGAAATAAAATTCATTGAGTGCAAAATAGAGCTTATTTTTTATTATTATTTGATGGGTTTGAAGGGGTTCGATGTTTTATTGCCTGCTAATATACAATGCAATATTGCTTTTAAGACCTTTATTATTTCAAATTACAATACAAACTCTATAAACACCAAATCAATTTTCCTCGATCAGGATTGAATCAGTTAACCTACGAAAATTTCCTCCTCAAAAAACCATAACAATATAGAGTAATAAGCAAAAGCGAGCAATGATGCAAGAATGTGATAATAATATTAACTAGTCATAAAATCAAAACAGGAGGCTAAACAATTCTACGTTGGGATTCCTGTGTTCGTTCCCAAAGCATCATGGGGCCTATACGCGACATGACAGATAGATACATACATACATACATAGATTGACTAAAAGGTAAACCTAGAGTCGGGCCCTCTAGCCCGACTAATAACTATCAATAGGTAGCGCATATAATGAAAGTTCGGCAAGGCGTACTGAAAATATTAGAATTAAAATTGAAAAAAAAAACCCCTAAGCATTCCTAATTATTCCCACTTGCTCGCATTGTGTTTTCAGTTCAGTGGAAGCAAACAGTTTTAATTTTATAGAGCTAGTACAAACATTAAAAGCGTGAAACATAAATAGAGTACAAACACTAAAAGTGTGCAACATAAATACCACTAAATACTGCTAAATTATTCTTTTGTTCTCTATTGTTTAATCAACACTATTTAGTGGTAAATAGTACAAAATATTGCACACTTTTAGTGTCTGTACTCTAGTACTAAATAGTGATAATTTATGCTAATTCTATTGTTTTTATTGTTTAATTAGCACTATTTAGTACTAATTACTTTACATCTAAAGCAAAAATAATCACAATTCACAAGTAAAATTGTTTTCGAGTCTTTAATCCTTCGCGCTGCTGCAAAATCAAGACACATATTCATGCTTTAGCTACAAAACAAATCCCATGCTCAGGTGCTCGCGTTATGCACGTGCGCAATTTGGCGCTAACTTTAATCGCGGTTCAGTGATTGCACGTGCACACTTACTATATTTACTAATTACTAATTTGAACAAAGTAGAGTAGACGCACTAAACCGTGACATATAATTAGTACAAATTAGTACTATTTCATAAAAAAATTCTTTGTTTTCTATTGTTTTATTATCACTATTTAGTACTAAAAAATAGTATTTGTTTCACGGATTAAGTGCGTCTACTCTAGTACAATTTAGTGTTAGTAAAGTTTCACGCTTTTACTAAATGCACTCGACTTGTTTCACGGGTATAATATTTGTACCGTCTAGTACCAACAGTCATCAAGTGTCTGTATTTGCCGATAACGAACGAACGAAAAGCCTCTAACTTTTTGTAATATTAAAATTGAGTTCGCTGAGCGTGCGTTATCGACGATTAATACACACTTTCATTGTTTCGAAGTAGTCATTATTTACGAGAATCTCCAAGCTGGGGAGGGTTTTGAATTCAGCAGGGAAGAGTGGGGCTGATGAATTAATTATTCATAGGTCATTATTGTAGTCACTCAATTGGAACCAGAGGTTATTATTTGGAGCTAGAGGTTATTTAATAGATAATCACTGAGGCACGCAGCATTCGTGGGTATATTGCAGGCAGCTGAGGGCGTAGCGTGCCTCAGTGATTATCTAGTATAATTACTATTCAATACCCTGCCCCATTATTCTATCTCTTGCACAGTAATCGGCGGTTTCTTGTGTTTTTGAATATAATAACAATAGGCTTACCAAACTTTAATTAGTTATCAGCCAATGAAAATGTATTTACCATTCAGTAGCCTGCCCCATTATTGTTCTCTTTGTTGCATAATAATCGGCGGTTTCTTGTCTCTTTGAATATAATAACAATAGGCTTACCAAACTCTAATTAGTAATAATTTCATTCAATTGATGACATTAAGACTTGTTTTTGTTGCAAGTTTTCCAACGGTTGCCTCAGTAGTATAATGGCTTAAGGCGGGGATACAGCAAAGCAGAAGATCTCGGTTCGAATCCTGGCGTTAGTACTCAAAGACTTTTTTCGCCAAAAATCGCTTTCTAGTAAATTAATTCTAAGTCTGATCTTTACTAGAATGAACATTATTTGTTATACACACTAAATAGAACATACTGCAATATTTCTAATAATGCAGAGTGCGGACTGCATTATTTCTAATAATGCAGAGTGCGGACTGCAATATTTCTAATAATGCTGAGTGGGGACTGCAACATAACTAGATGTCTTTGCTTTCAGATGCGGGTACCCTGCAATCGCGGTGATTTAGTGCAGAGAGAGAACAATGGGGTAGGGTGGTGAATAGTAATTATTATTTTGATCCAGATCGAGGTTTGAAAGATACTTTGATAGATATGAAACTTAGACTTAAGACTTAGACTTGAATTTAAAGTAAAGAAAAAATCAAATGACACCAACGAGATTCGAACCCGCAATATCTGCTTTCGAATTCCTACACCTAACGCTGTATGCTAACCAACCGATGTCAGTTTTGGTTTAAATAAAAACGAAATGTCTTTTTCTTGATACTTGTTACAAAAGACATTGTTAGCATTGGTCCCATGGGATGGACAAGAAAAATAGTTTAGTTAATGGACCCTTTGGGAATTGTTAGTAAGTGGTTTTCCTTCGAAAACAATGAGAATGTGTATTAAATGGGATAATGGATGAGCTCCGAGGCTTATTGAAAATAATGACCGAGCGCGCAGCGCGAGGTCATTATTTGCAATAAGCCGAGGAGCGAGGCCATTATCCTATACATAATGTTCAGCACACCACGTGGTCGATTTGAGCCAATGGGGAATTACTCAGATTTTGTGCAGTGCACGGAATTTTAATATTAAATATATATAAATCAAAGTGTATTGGAAAACTGAACGTACGCACTAAAAACTTTTAAAAACACTTTACCCAATATACAAGGGGAATATACAAACAAAGGGGTATTTTCAAATATCACAGCTTTTAACTAATGACACAAAAAAAACGAAAATAATTCCGAGAAATCTGAAACTTGACGAGATGATACTACCGTCTTTATTATTTGAGTGTAAAGTTGTAATTACCATCAAAACATGTTATGATATTTACTTGTGAAATCTTGGTTGGTTTGATTTGTTTTTGTCATTCTACAGCTGTTATTAAATCAACTTTATCAACATATTATTTTATTATTTGCACTCTATTTACAAAAAGCCTTTAATTCGTCTATAAGTGTAGTGCCCCAAGATTATTGTACATCACTGAAATTTAAGAAATAGAAGACGATTTTCCGTGTTATATAGCCTGATCTAAACATGCGTGATGTTGGGAGAACACGAGAGAGCGTAGGAAAAGCACGAGCCGTTAGGCGAGTTCTTTTCCAGCTCTCGAGTGTTCTCCCAACATCACAAGTGTTTAGATCAGGCTATATAACACGGAAAATCGTCTTCTATTGATTTTATAAAATATTTTTTGAGGCTAAATCGGCATTTTAATTGCTGATAAGAATAGCAATTCTCAATACGCGCGCCATCAATACGCGCGCGCATGTTTAGATAGCCTCATCCAATACGGTTTTTGACCAATCAGAGCGCGCGTACTATCTAAATTATTTTATAATGTATATTTTCGTTTTTATTTATTTATTCATATTTTCCCATAGCTGTTAAAAATGGTAAACCAAAAAAAAGAAACGAAAAAAGGAAAGTAAGGCGATTGAAACGAACAGAAAGGAAAGAAAATGCATGAATGAGGAAAAAATAGAATGGAATGAGCGGGAACAGAAGGGAAGATAATGGAAGGAAAAGAAGAGAAGAGAATCTAACCTCACTAAGATTATAGTCAAATGACACTAAACTAATTTTAAACTAAACATACATCTAGTATACACCGATTCGAAATATGGCGACCACTTTGAATAACAATTGTTCTTGTATTCCATCATGAACTGACGAGGCTTGTCAGTCAAGAAAAATAGCAGGTCGCCATATTTCGATTCGATTTATGGTAGATATATATTATAATAGAATTTTATTACAATATTTACATGGCAGTGTACACTGAATTGCGTAAATTTACAATACTAAAATCAACTAATTATAATTAAATGTAAAATATATATTTATATTTATATTAAATTGTATGATGTAAATTGCATGTATATATTGCTAACGTGAATTAATATTATAAAAATTATGTATATATGTATGTATACTTAATGGCTTAGGATAAAATTTAAAAAATTGTACTCATAGATGGTATAAAAGTTTTCTTAAATCTGTCAGTATGTACAACAGGCAATTTAAAGGTACGTTGGTTTCTTAGGTTGTATTTGCAACTGTTGCAAATTGATACTTCTATACACATCGCCTGATGAAGACTAGCAGTAGCAGTCGAAACGTCGAGGTCCAAACCTTCGACATTCGTGAGACAAATGAATAACATACTATTGATATAAAATACTTATCATTTCTTCCCATACATTTACTCAATAATGGATTGTTTGGGCTGCCTGTGATTAGATATTAACAAATTAAGGCGCACCGAATGCACATTTCTGGACTGATCTCTGATCCTTTGCACCACTAGCTTTCACGGTGACAAACTTTCTCGGAAAGCCTGTGTATCTGGTTTTAATTAGCAAATGTACATTTATTTTATTAATATGCACCACAGCATTAACATATTAGAGCGGTTTTCGTACGACTGTGAAAAAGGCACGGTCACCGCACGGCACGGATACGGCAGAAAATTCGAACGTTTTTATAGAAACCACGGCAGTGACGCAGTCACGGCACTGCTCGTCCGTTTCACAGTCATACGAAAACCGCTCTATTGAAGGATATAGTGTAAACATCTCATCAACATACACCTAACTGCAAGAATGTTGTCGCATGAAAAAAGAACATTATTAATCAAATAACAAAGGAATAGCAAGAGGGCCACAAGTTTATTAGCCTTGGGCTATTACGTGCTACACATATCCAATAAAGTCTTTAATATTATTATAAAAGAAAGAGTTCAGCCCGAGTGATCTTGTCTTTTAATTAGATCCTTTCCCACTAAATGACAAAAGTCAGGACAACGTTCTTGCAACTGGGTGTACACCTACTTCAAAAATTGCGGTCACAACCAAAGTAAAAGTTTACAAAGCCTGCAAAGGATGTTGGTATTTCTATATATTCTTGTAATCGTATTTTGGTTGTACGTGTGTGACTAGAACAACTGGTCGCAGTGGTTGATGAGTAAAATATTTCTTGAAAAAACCTTGTAATAAATTACCGACATCCTTTGCATGCTTCAATGTGTAGACTATAGCTTCTGCTGCGACAACTTTTGAAATCTTGATTACTGCGGTTTTCGACTTTCTGCGAACTCAAACATTTCAACGGCTCGTTGTGAAATACGTTTTTAGCTGCCGTCAATCAAGGACTTAAAGGGTACCGACTAATTAGTTTTGATTGACGGCAGCTAAAAACGTGTTTCACAATAAGCCGTGGGAATGTCTGAGTTCTCAGAAAGTGGAAAACCGCAGTAAACGGCAGGTCGTCAGGTTTAACTAACAAATAGAACATCACATGTATGAGAAACATGCCTGTTTATTGAATCACAGAATATATTATACAACAATTAACGGTATTCTGGCGATAAACTACAAAAAGCCTGGAACATAACTCTAAGTACTATAGCTAAATATATTAGTATTTCCAGTTTGTTAGACTTAGTGGTTGTATTCTTTTAGTACTGACAATTATTACAGCATAGAACGTTTGGCAGTGCTATAAACCAGTGAAATAAATATTACACAGAACCTGTGGTAGCACTAATATTAGCAATTTCGAGGGTCAGATAAGTCCCGAAGTGTTGTTTTCCGCGCTTGACGTCAAATTTATTCTTTTCGATTCCTTTCATATTATACAAATTTCAAAAGAAAGCGCGGAAAACACAACACTTCGGAACTTATTAAAAGGGTCTATAGATAAAGCAATTTCAACGTTGTTACGTTGACCGAAAGGGCTCATGGGATATTTAATCTTTCGTCTGGCTTCACTTTGTTTCACGGGTTAGAGTGGTTTTCATTAACCCGTGAAACAAAGTGTAATAGGGAAAGAGTAATAAAGTGTATTAATGTGTAATAGCACTATTGAACAAATGATTATAAAACACAAAGTTAAAGTTAAAGTGTAATAAAGCATATTACGTTAAAGTGTGTTTCACGGGTTAATGAAAACCACTCTAATGAAAACCACTCTAATGAAAACCACTCTAAGACCCCGTTTACACGGATCCGGATACTTTTGAAACCGCATACGTTTTGATGCGAATCGGCCTATCGTCCACACGAATCCAGTGAATCCGGTCACCGAAACCACATACTTTTACTTGAATCCTCCGGATACGCGGATTCGTGTGGACGCAAATATTTCTATGCGGTTTCAGCCGGATCGGATTCGTGTAGACGAGGCCTAAGGCATTTAACCCGTGAAATAGGAATTGCTTGCTAAAGTGTAATAGTCAAATAGACACAAAAGAAAACAATGGAATTAGAGACTGCTAAGGTGTATTAGTCTAATATCTATTTCACGGGTTAAATGACTTCACTCTAGTGTCTGGTCTAATTACACTATCAGGTTGTCTGACTTACATGTAGACTACGTTTCCATGGTACCGGATGAATTTTTGACTGGTCAAAAGATTATCCTGGACATGCTGCACACACGGAACCGATCAATATTTTCGCTCTGTTCAGACGAATATTTGATCGGTTAGGCGTCCAAATTATTGCTCGTTTAGCGTAGTCCCGTGTGAACGGAACCCCTAAGCGGTTGTATTTTTGACCGGTCAAAAATTCGCCCGGTACCGTGTAAACGTAGCATTATAATAGATGTACACCAGGATGTTATCGCCTTTACTATATTTTACAATACATGTTATGCATACCTGCATATATTACAAACAAGAAGAATAGCCTGACTACCCTGTGAATGAATCATTACATAAACATAACATAAACAACAAAATTAAACTAAATGATTCTAAAGGAATAGTTCTACATTCAGGCCTCTTTTACACGAATCAGATCCGGCTGAAACCGCATAGAAATATTTGCGTCCACACGAATCCTGTTGATCGTTTCCTATTCAAAAGTATGCGGTTTCGGTGACCGGATTCACTGGATTCGTGTGGACGATAGGCCGATTCGCATCAAAAAGTATGCAGTTTCAAAAGTATCCGGATCCGTGCAGCCGTGGTCTCATGCAGGGTTATGAAATCACCCTGTCACACTGAGGTAGTTATTTTCTTGTATAAATATGTAGGTCCGCCAGAATGAACACTTTTCCAAAAACAAATGAGAACGTATAAAAAATAATTGTATCGTATCGTTAAGAAGTTTTAAAAAAGTTATTAACAGAGGGAAGACAAGGGTTGGGTTCTTTCTGGTTTAAAGTGCACGAAACATTCATGAAATACTTACCACCTATAGAGACAGAATAGAGTGGTTTTCATTAACCCGTGAAACAAAGTGTATTACAATGTAGTTAAAGCGTGATAGTCAAATAACAACAAAAGAACACAATGGAATTAAGGTGCATTGCAGCAAGATGCTCAAGACTGCATGTGACCACTGATAATGTATTCGCATACTTTTGTAGCGCCATCCTCCAATTAGCGTTTAGATCAGAGATAAGATAAGATAATCCTGTAATGCTGATTGGATAACAGCATAGACGAAAGTATGCGAATACATAATAGCGGTGGTCACACAAGAGTGATACATTAAATGTGTTTCACGGGTTAATTAAAACCACTCTACTACTGCAATACTAGTCCATGTCCTGCTATGCTTAGTCAGTCTGCATAGCAGTTGGTTTTTGTATTCTCTATCAGTTGTGATATTTATTCACATGCTTGTATGCAGCTATTTCAAAAAACACTGAATAGTGAATTCCAAGACCCAATGGCATTGTGGGACTTATCAATGTAAAATAAAAACAGTAAATATACAGCGATCTGCTCCCTATATGTAGCTAGTATGTTGTTTTGGATGGAATGCACTAAGAATAAAATCAATTATTACTATTATTAATTTTAGTTTAGAGAATAAAACATGACCTAAAATGCATTTCGGTCTTGGAATGCACTATTCAGTATTGAACTAGCTGTAGTATGTCGTGCACTTGGTTAACTATTGCCCTTCTATTAGAACGATTTCACATAAGCGTTTTTGACATGCAAATATGTTTTGTTGAGTATCTAACATGCAAATGAGTTGTCACCTCGAAAGCTGAGGCAAGCGCACGCGGGTAGCTTTACGGCTCATTGACTTTGGTACGATTCTCGTTGTAAAAGTACTAATGAACAAAAATTGTCAAAATAGTTCAACTATCTTTTAGTGCGAAATTGCGTAGCCTTTAAAATAAATTTAATACTTCTCGCACGTAGTTATGTCGCATGCATGAACCGGTATACGTATTACATTAGTAAATAGTTTTAAAAGGTTAGCACTTAAGGTGACAACTCATCTAAGGTGACAACTCATTTGCATATTAAATACTCGACAAAACATATTTGCATGTTAAAAACGCGTATGTGAAATCGTTCTATTAGTCTACACGGTATAGAGTAGGTCCAACAGTATATGAGATGGTATTACCATCCGTCCTGTTAAAGGCATACAGCTGTGTGTACAATAAATACCTAGTAACAAATGTCATCTACTTCTTGATCTTCGCCTATTCTTTGAATCACGTTCACGTTTGCGTTCTCGGTCATCATGTCTGTCTCGTTTACGGTCTCGGCTACGGCTTCGTCGTCTTTCGGGACTACGACTGGATCTTCGGCGGCCACGATCTCTACTTCGGCTGCGGTGTTTGTCCCGATGGTCACGGCGATCATTATCACGCCTGCTCGATCGGTCACGGCTTCGACTTCGTCGTGCGGGACGAGAATCACGATCTGATCGAGATCGGTCTCTAGAGTCTTGTCTTCGTTCACGATCCATCGATCCTCTATCAGGTCTATCATTCATGGAAGAACTGTACAAATAGAACATGTCATTGGCTAGTTTAATATTGGCAAAATAGCACGACAAAATAGATTTTCGATTCCTAACATCCTCGGGAACCCAGGGGATAAAACCATATTCGTTTCTCTCTCCATGAAAAATTCAGGAAGCGAGAAACGAGTGATGGAATATAACCCCTGGGTTCCCTAGGATGGATTCCCAATAGATCCAAAATATATTCCTAATATATCCTAAACTATTGTTCTAAAGCATATAAACTTGTACCTGACTGGTCCATTGAGATGGAAAAATGTCAAAATAATGTCAAAAAATCATCAAACGTTTTTGTAACTACGGTACGGCGAGTCGCACAGTAATGAAATTGTGCTAAGCAATGTAGAAACACAACATTAGAACAATTCTTTTAGGTCAGTTCACTCACACAATAGTTGATACACTAGTAACCAGTCCACCCGGCCTCTTGTTCAATTCACCTTAACTTTAAGCACCCCACCCCCTCCCCCCATATTAGAGTCAATCCCCATCAAGACTTATATAGCTATATCAACTGAAAAGGTTGGTGAAAGTTTTGTTGCATGTTGCTGTTACAAACCATGCTTCAAATATATTATATTCATACATGTATGTGAATATTATCAGCATAGAATAGAATATTCTTGAAAACCTTGCAGACAAAGTTGTGGATAGTTGTGAACTTTCGCTGCTTGAATTCGTATCATCCATAGTGCATTTCGGGCTTGGCATGCAACATGCAGAAAATCTTTGTCAACTTTTTTAAAATTGCTGTATACTATTGTTTCGGGGGCTGAAGCGGAATCAGGAATCAGGAATCACGGCTTTGAAATTTGCAGGAATCATTTATCTTTGTGTAAAATGTAGGAATCATGAATTTTTTTGCACATGGCTTTTTTTTACAAAAAAACAACATAGAATGAATCATAATCGCGACAAAAATTTGACAAGGAATCATGAATCATTGAAAATAAATGATTCCGCTTCAGCCCCCGATATTGTTGTAGTGTTGGTTACTAGAGCGGTTTTCATACGAGTTGGTAACTGACCGTACCGTAGTCGTAACCGTACCGTAAGTTCTATAAAAACATTCGAGAATTCTACACTAGCAGTACCGTAACTGTGCAGTAAATATTACGGACAGTTTCCCACTCATACGAAAACCGCTCTATTATGAGATACATACTTGTCTCTTGCATGATTCTCCTCATCGTTTGGCCAACTTTCATTGGCTGTTCTTTTGTGGTCGTCACATAGGTTACGTTCTTGTAATCTCTGTTCAAGGTCTTTCTGTATGGGTACAGGTATACGAGGGAACAGAGTGCCATACCATTCTAGCTTCAACATAAAACTACGTACTAGTTGGCCCATTGTCATCTGACAACCTGTCCCTGCTTTTGGGTCTAGCTCCTGAAAGATAGATATAATTAACACTATTAGAGGATATTTAATATACACAATATACTAAAATAACTGAATAAATACAAGAACATCATAATTACACCATAACACCATGTACATCTAGCTCTTAAATCGTTACTTATTGTTGATATATTGTGATCATATGGGTGTATGTACGTAGGCGTCAGAACTGAAACTGTTGTGGTTTAATAAACTGATTGGAAGTCATTTAGCCTAAAGAATACTACACCTACATACACACATGATATGGAAACATGTCAACATTGCTTACTTCAGTGTTCTGGCTATTTATTCTCATAACGTAATTGAAGTTAGCGTTAATACAGCAGGGGGAAGTTGTATGAAGTCTGGATAGCGCTCTATATAGGATAAATCCTTATCCAACGGATAAGATCTTTACAAATTCTATACTCTGGATAGCTCCTTATCCAGTGGATAACTTTATCCAGGCTTTGTACAACTGGCCCCAGAGTGCTATAAATAATTATAGGCATTATCCGCATAATTTATGCTGTCCTTGCATATATCCTTGGTATGTTAAGCAAAACAACACAAGCAATTTTACAATTTTAAACAGCTGGAAAATGTTTTAAATAGAAATAGAAAACAAGCACTTTGAAAATTTGCCTTGAAATTATCCATGCTGAATAATTCAGTTTTTGTTGTTAAAAACCAGAGCTAGTAGATAATTTAACCTCTATGAATGAAGGTTTCTTGTCACAGAGGGGGCCATTGGTAGCTGGATACAATCACCCTGGAAATATACACCAAACATATCAACACAATAATACATAGTGTGACTTGTAGTGAATGGAATATCAGGGTTCGTGCTGATGTCAGTAAACAAAATCTAAGGAGTTTTCAAGGACCAAAAAGTAATTTTAAAGCACTTTTTTGCGACAACTTTGCATTCTGGGATGGTCGTTCCCAGTACCCCTCAATAGATGCAGAGATGCCTGTCGGATCATTTCTTTGCGATTTTCAACAATCTTGTTGAACTTATATTTTACAATACTAATACTAATCATTTTACTCTGCTTTAGCTAGAATTAAGGAGTTTTTAAGGAGTTTTTTCTGAGTTTCTAAAATTCAAGGGCTTTTCAAGTGCTCTTAAAAACGTAAATCAAATCTAAGGAGTTTTCAAGGAGTTTAAGGAGTAGCACGAACCCTGTAATATGTATAACACTTACCAGAAAGGACAGCCAATACCAAAGCCCCCTCCTAACAAAGGCTTACACTACAGTAGCAGGTGAACGCTTGTAGGAGAAAAAACATTGGACACCACAATCAAAGACCATAGAGAAGATTTGGTATGACTATGAAAAGCTCACGGCACAAACATGGTCAAGGCGTGGCAAGGCATGTCAAAAAAATTGTAAAACATTTCAGTCGAGTCATGGCACGCACACAGCACTGAACTTTTCACTGTCTTATAAGAAATCTGCTCAAATGGATTAAAAAAGGCCTCCTTGCTATATTGCATTTCATTTTGAATGTTTGCATTTATCTCTGTTTATTGTAAACGTATTTTTTATTCTTTGTAATATATGTTATTTACATACACCTTGCAATATGGCAGAAATCAATAAAAGATTAAAAAAATATTGTATTTCTAATTATTATCAAAACATTCATGATATATGGTAGCTTTGAGTCTTTACTGGGCATTTCTACCTCACTAGCCTCTGGGAATGTTAAACGTTTCCAACTAAAATGTTTTTATTGTGTGTACTTAAGGTCAGCTGACAATATTACCTCAATGTGCATTTGATCATACACATATTTCAATTAACGTTGTCCATCTGGAATGGTTGATCTGAGACCGATAGGAATTGTGGGAGCTTGTTAAACTGCAAATGCACTATTATAATCACGCTTGAATATTAATGTTTACTTATGAAATACTGTTATCTGTAATTCAGCACCATTCAAGTGTGATTAAATCAATGTATTTGAAATTTAATGAACTCTCACAATTCCTATCGGTCTCAGATCAACCATTCCAGATGGACAACGTTAATTGAAATTGGTGTATATATATGGAAAGTATGCTATATAAGTAATATATGTCATTATTATTTCTTATATTTGTTTAGTTCAAACAAGTGGGTAATCAGGACCCAAAATGCATTTGAGCATGGTTAAGACCTATGTTTTCTCTCCTACTGCATTCACCCTGCTTCTTCCAACCTAGTGCTAAACCATAAACAGCCTGTAACTCAAGACATCTCTTTGACAAGGCTTGGATGGATTATCTTAGTTGATGTCATTTGCTCTATTTTGGATATATCTTTTTCAAATAGGGTGATGGTTTAACATCTGAGTCTGAACTTTTTACTTTTGCTCAAGCATGTTAAGGCTTGGTATTTCACCGGATTGTTGAAAAATACATTTTCTGTGATAACTTAAACATATCAAATTGAGTTTTGGACCCAAAGTAAGATGGATAGGTTTCTTAAAATTTTAAGCATGGTCATGTTGACTTCCAATGGTCACGTGACCTTAAGGCGAGAAACACAGGGATACCAAAATGGGCTGGTGGATTTTATGTAAATCGAAAATCTTTTGATGTGGAATTGCTAGGTATAATGTCCCTAATAGGAACCTGTTTTGAATGGTTGCCAATCTTTTCTGCTTACTGCGGTTTTCGACTTTCTGCGAACTCAGACATTCCCACGGCTTGTTGTGAAATACGTTTTTAGCTGCCGTCAATCAAAACTAATTAGTTGGTACCTTTTAAATCCTTGATTGACGGCAGCTAAAACTGCCTGCCCATTTTGAAATTCCTGTTTTTCTCGCCTTAGGGTCACGTGACCACCAGAAGTCAACACGAACATGCTTAAAATGTTAAGAGACCTACTCAATTTCATAGGTTTAAGGTTAAATAAGTTATTACAGAAACTTTGCTTTTACGCAACCCCATAAAAAAAAAAACCTTAACATGCTTGAGTGCACTTTGTAAATATATACAAAAAGTACACTTCCTACTTGAACTATTGTTTGGCTTTTAGTACATGTATATCAAAAATAAATGTATCAGATGCTAGACCATCAACCATTTTTGTTTGAAACAGGCACATAGCTTGAGACAGGTTAATCAAGTGTTATACAGTACCTCTTCATCTTCTAGGTAAGGTTCATACCAGTCCCACATGTCAGCTGGAGGTTGACAGTATCTAACAGAAACAAATACATTATCAGCACAATGTAGAACCAATATTGAAGTATCTATATTATTTTATAAATGGAAACTAGCAAATAAACTAGTAAAGGCTGCATCAGCGTTTGATATAAACGATAGGTAATAATAATAATAATAATAATAATAATAATAATAATAATAATAATAATAATAATAATGTGTGTATAATCAGTGCCAGAAATGGATAATTTCGCAAAATTGTGAAATCGTGAAGGCCTTATATACCCGTTCATAAGTTAACACTGTTGTAATCAGCACCAAAACTGAATATTGCCTAGAAAATTTCCGCAATACTCATTACATGTAAACCAAGAAAAGTTTAAATAAACGATACAATAATAATAATAATAATAATAATAATAATAATAATAATAATAATAATAATAATAATAATAATAATAATAATAATAATAATGAAATTTTTTATGAAGGGCTAAAGCTCGAAATGTCAGCAGCGGCAGCAGAAGCTGAAAATCATTAGGGGGCACTACAAAAGCCTACTAGCTACACATAGTAGCGAAGGGGAATAAGGATTACCTATGTATACTTTTAATATTAGAACGCAGGGGTTTCATGGCCACATTGCTACACTTGTCAATATGTTATTGAGACTTATCAAACAACAAGAAAGGCATTCCGAATGCCCATTTAGTTTCTGAGCTGATCCATGATCCTTTGCGCCACTAGCTTGTGTACTTTTCACGTGTGACAAACATTCTTGGAAAGGGTGTTTATCTAATGACCCACCTTATATACATAAAGCCCAAACCTCTAATATAAGGAGAATCAACATGGGTAATAAGACCATTAAGTTGTTTTCTTGTAAGACGGAGTGTAAATAGCTTGTATAAAATACAGTATGCTGTTGACACTATACCACCTGCACCAACACCACGCACCTGAAATAACAACAATATATACTTTAAAAAAATCAAAGAGTTGTTTGTAGGCTGGTTTTTGATTCATAAGAACTATATGTTACTTCAACCTTTCAATTTAATGAAATTAGATTGGGTAAAACCGACACTTCAGCTTTAGCTGATCATGCCCACAGAACAGGACACAGCATCGATTGGAAGAAAACATTGATTCTACATAAAGAGGACCGATGGATGCAAAGAAAGTGGAATGAAGAAGGACGTGTTGTTCAATAGAGATATGGAAAGAACGATACCACCTAATTATTTACAAGTGTGTAATTAGCGATTATCTTGAGCGTGCGCTTGTTGTTGTGATGATGAATTACTAATTGTAACGTTTATTCAGTCCTGATGATGGCTCCGTGAGCCGAAAGCTCGACAAAATTCATTAAATTGAAAGGTTGAAGTAACATATAATTCTTATGAATTTATACTTTACAAATGAAATACTTATGGAAACTAGCGAGTAAACTAGTATAGGCTGCGTCGGTGTTTGATATAAATGATAGGTAATATAATGAAATTTGTAACACTGTAAAAAATGTTGACTTAACTTTATTGACGTTTCGAGTTTTAGCCCTTTGCAAAGGGCTAATGCTCGAAACGTCAGTAAAGTTAAGTCAACATTTTTTACATGTTACAAATTTCATTATATTACCTCTAATGAAATACTTTACCATTTATACTTTACTAATGAAATAATAACACGAACTAATAATAATGAACCTACAATGTACTTTATAAACATTTGAAAAATTACTTTAATATAAATTAATGAGAATTTTATAAGGAAAGTCATGACCATGACACGTGTTTTAACTGCAGATATAGATTCACTCTAATTTACATAAACATACATGTATATAAATTCTTGATTTTGTTTTACAATAATATAAAAATATTTTAGGCTTTTATATCCTGGTTGAATTCTGCTCATTTATTGAACACAGCAGTAAATTAATTGTGGCTCTGCCTTGCGCTATAGTTTCCTATGTCTGGAAAATATGATATCTCATTTTCAAACTATCATTTTGACGACCATTAATCAAAATACTAGCAATGAGTTTGACAGAGTGATCCAAAAAATGGTGATTGATTGATTGATCACTGAATACTGCTACAGTACCGGCCACAAAGTCAATCCTACAGCAAATAAAGCTAGAATCCTTCATTTTTTTAGCATTCTTTAGATAGCAAACTTGAAGAAAATGTGAGGGGGCTCCCT
Organism: Metridium senile; assembly: GCA_949775045.1. Taxonomy (NCBI): domain Eukaryota; kingdom Metazoa; phylum Cnidaria; class Anthozoa; order Actiniaria; family Metridiidae; genus Metridium; species Metridium senile. The sequence goes on along the minus strand of OX459097.1, from coordinate 19,087,504 downwards.
TCATTTTAAGGGGGAAAATCGGCCTTGAAGTTCACAAATATTACTGTATTGAAGCTAATTACCACAAGATTCACCACACTACGTTAGGCCGGGATAAAACCCGCAGAGAAGATCTCCAATAACGGGTTCCCGGGTTTTTGGGCTTCCTGTGTAACTTTTAAAACGGCTTGTTCAAGGTTCAATATTATGGCCTGAACATTCAAATATTGTCCCGTTTGAAATCTTTTCTTTAGTCAGTAATATTTTTTTTCGATAATAAAAGATTATGAGTTTAGGAACGTTTTTGTGTGATTTTTGTGGATTTTGGGGGCTATTTAAGGATGTTTTGAGGATGGCAAATTTCAACGGTCATCGGTTTGTAATTTTATTGAACACCACAGATTTCTATTGTGGTAAGCCTGTGATCTTATGCATATAAAACTGCTCTTTTCTGTGGATCCAACAACCCTATAGATTTTCCAGAAAGTGTGGTTATGTGTATATTATGTGTCAAAAATATTGAAGAAGCCCTTCAATATCCATTGAATAACAGAGCGACCTAGTCGTTTACACTTTGATATCCAGATGCTAATGAGTAAAATTTTCAATTAGTACCATTGTGCTTTGCGAGGCATGTCCACCACCACCTGGCTCACGAGGGACAATAGGTACTTGTTACTCGTACTAGCGAGTGAATGGTACTTAACTTGTGTCCAGTACTGTAAATCAAACAGTAAATCTCATATTGTGCTTTTCTCACTGTAAATTAAGGCACACACTAGCATGGCACGGCAGAAAATGTTACCTCCACTAGCAGAGAATCTATCTAAAGTATGAATTTAACAGTATTTAGAAATGGATCGACGAAGCACCATTTTTGGATTGCTTGGTCAAACTTGGTCCTAGTACTTTTATTGATGGCTGACAAAATGATAAATTCTTATATAAATGACAGATTTCACTCAGTGACAGAATTAGGATTGTGTACATTTAATAGTACTCACCCCTCCACACATGCCAACTTGTCCAGAGGTTTTCCTGCTTCCCTTTTCCCATGGCTCAAGATGATCCACCTGAGAATATCACATCCATAATATTAGAGGGTACAACCTTTCTAAATACATATATCAGAGAGTACACCCTTTCTTAATACATATATCAGAGAGTACACCCTTTCTTAATACATATATCAGAGAGTACACCCTTTCTTAATACATATATCAGAGAGTACACCCTTTCTTAATACATATATCAGAGTACACCCTTTCTTAATACATATATCAGAAGAGTACACCCTTTCTTAATACATATATCAGAGTACACCCTTTCTTAATACATATATCAGAAGAGTACACCCTTTCTTAATACATATATCAGAGAGTACACCCTTTCTTAATACATGTATCAGAGAGTACACCCTTTCTTAATACATGTATCAGAGAGTACACCCTTTCTTAATACATGTATCAGAGAGTACACCCTTTCTTAATACATATATGAGAGTACACCCTTTCTTAATACATGTATCAGAGAGTACACCCTTTCTTAATACATATATCAGAGAGTACACCCTTTCTTAATACATGTATCAGAGAGTACACCCTTTCTTAATACATATATGAGAGTACACCCTTTCTTAATACATGTATCAGAGAGTACACCCTTTCTTAATACATATATGAGAGTACACCCTTTCTTAATACATATATCAGAGAGTACACCCTTTCTTAATACATGTATCAGAGAGTACACCCTTTCTTAATACGTACATATATCAGAGAGTACACCCTTTCTTAATACATATATCAGAGAGTACACCCTTTCTTAATACGTACATATATCAGAGAGTACACCCTTTCTTAATACATATATCAGAGAGTGCACCCTTTCTGAGAAACACCCTATTAAACAAGCTAGTAGAAAATCATGGAAGGGTTTAGAAACTACATTATTGTTGAATTATTGTGGTTTTTTTTTCTACACTGTAACAAATTAAGTAATAACAGTCGTTTTTCTAATATTGACTACACAATGGAACTACACAATCTTATTTTAAGTTCCCCAGATAAGTGTCTTCTTGCTTAACTTAAGGACGTTCGTGGGCAAATGAATTAACCATAGATTTCTTTTCAAACTTTGCATTTTGAAGTATGATCATCATACAAGTTTAATGAGCAAATAAAAAATGGGGGTCACTGTACTCGTTTAGGAGTGCGATAATCTCAAAGTGCAGTCTTTTTCTTGTCAAAAATCGCTTACGCGCAATAAGAACAAATCGAGCAAAAATTCATTTTTTTGATAGAAAAAACAAATGGATTGCCAAAAAGTTATTGCGACAAACGTCTTACAACCTACAGATAAATGTTATGTATAAATATTTGTGAAAAAACACAACCAACCCTTCGTTTTTGGCTCAAATTTGACGCCTTCGTGCAATATTCGATGACGCTATTGACCGATGAAGGTTGAAATTTTCATGCAAATACGCATATTATTCAATATTTAACCATAACTTTTTCTTCAAATTTTGAACATATACAACTTTTGTAATTCTTCATAAATGTTTAAAATAAAAAATGGGGGTCACCGTATTCGTTTTCAAGATATGATCAGAAACCGTGCTGCAAACTCCGAAAAATCGCTCGCCATCTTGTTTCGTGGAAAGCCTGGATGATTTTATGAATGAAAATAAATCCTCCAGACATTCCATGGTGCGCGCAGAAAGGATGCGCAGAGACAATGCCCGCGAACGTCCTTAAGTTTCATGATTCTTAATTTAAGTAAAACTAGACAGCTAAGTTTTGACTAGAGTATTAAAATGTTCTTATTTTAAGTTGTCCAAGTACTAAAGAAATACAGATTTAATAGTAAGTGATCTGATTTTTTAAAATAAGGGCTATCTTAAAATGATAACTTTTTTAACTTATTTCAAGAGTGATATTCAAAATAATTAGTGAGCCTATAGATGTCGGTATATTTTCTTACGTGATGTCATTTCGGCCATCATAGTGAAGTCGAGCCACCCCTTACCTTGAAGTATATCTCATCAACAACCTCGTGATAAGTTTTCAACTGATATAAGTCGTTTTTGAAGTAAGGAGACTGAAGTACGTTTGTTAATACCATGTTGTTCAAATTCATAGTTCGTTCGCTGCCCCATATCGGCAACGCGTTGGATTTCTTGGACGGTCTGCCTTCTTGTTGCACGTTTTCTTCACAGTCCATTGTGATATCTATATTCTTTGTTTTCTAATGTAACTATCTAGGACTATAACTAGTGGAGTACTCAATTACATCAACACATTTTGTGAAAACTTGTAAAAGACGAATAAAAATCGATCCAATATGGCTGACCATCTGACGTAAACCATAATACTCAATTCAATATTCTCGGTACCAGACTTCCAGCCCCATAAGAACAAAGGAAACCCAATCATTAGTGATCAGCGATGCCGCGCCGTGTTGTGCCAGTTTAATATCTTAAAGGTATTTGTATTTCAGACTTATTAGATGGCTATTTAAAATTTAGCAATACATCAATCAAATTATACAATTTGCTCTATATTCATCTTAGCTTTAATAATTTTGTTATATGTCTTGCAGCTTTATTATTTTATGCCTTGTAAACTTTGTATTTATCATGTTTTGACCAAGATTTATCATTGAACACTTGTCATTAAAAAAACGCCAAAAGTAAATAAAAATTGTATTTTTTATAGTTTAGTTCATTTTCACAATTCGGACCGGAAGTAAAATTGTCTTAAAACCGGAAGTATCCCAAAAAATTAATTTGTGTTATTTATTGGTATAAAAAGCAAAGTTATAGTTCCAAACAAATGTCTCATATTTTAGGAATACATTGCTGCTTATTTGCCAGATATAATTGCTGGTATATGCTGAGGCATGCAACAATTGCCATTTAAAATAAGGCAGCGTTTTTCTGTCGTTTACATTGATCTTAATTACTTTTTGTAATTACTTCATCTATATATTTATTTATTTGTTTGTTTATTTATTTGTTTATTTATCATTTATTTATTTCCATTGATCTCTTCATTTGTATGTTTGCTGGGATGTCTGTAACTTAGACGCTCAACGGAGCGTGCACTCGTGCCCTGGATGCAAGGTGATGAGCTGGGGACAGCTGGAACTAGTTCACATATTGAATGGCAGAAATACATTACATTAAGAAAGTTGTCACTGAACGCACATAATTTGTGTACAATGTTATGATGTTGCTGAAACTAAAAGAATATGAATATGAAATAAATCAAATTATTTTAGATTTGTCTAATTTGATGTGCATTATATGAGGGTCCTGAAGGGGTAAAATGGGAGCTGGGATTGGCCTTATTTTTGACTGGAAAAATGGGATGGGAATTACTGGGACTGGGATTTACAAATAAAAGAATAATAGAACATACATATGGGAATAGGATTTAAACTTGCGTGAACAACAGCCATAAATCACTCAATATTGAAGGAATTGGCCTGAAACTTCACAGGAATGTAAAGAAAAACACAACACACTGTTAGAGATGTTTATTTTATTGCATTTTATATATATTTTGTTATATTGCTAAAAAAAACCATACAAATGCATAGCTTGGGCTACCTGTGGACTCAGGCGGACACCAAGAATCTTCGTAAGTCACTGTGATCGTGAAACGAAAACAAATTGAGCCTTATAATAGTTTTTATTATGCTACTTTTCTTTAATTCCTTTCCATTTCTTATTAATAGTATTTCCAAACTTTATATGACCGAACTCGAACTCGAGTCGTAGTAAATTAAAACGGCGGGAAAAACACTGAGAAACGCGGCTAGGCTACTAAGGGCACCACAGGCAGTCCATCACATTTTAATAGAAGGGTGAAATGCGGCTGACTTTGATTTGAAGTTAGCGTAAGCTTCGAATTTTAGACTTCAGAGTATTTTATGTAATTTTTCGTAATCTATCAACAAACTTTTCCAGCGATGGAAAAGAATTATCGAGTCCCTGGTTCGGATCCCTGGTTCGAATCCTGGCTTGAAAAATAAGTACCCTCATATTTATTATATTCTGTATTTTGCGAGGGTACCTATTTTTCGAGACATGGATTCGAGCCAGGACTCCGGGGAAAAAAATACCGGGGATGCTCGTCGTATCTTTTAGGGGGAAAATAAGCGATTTGGTATCTTTTAGGGTGTCAAATGCGAACTTTTGAAAATTAGCATTTTCTGGTATCTTTTACGGTGTTAAAAACTGATAAAAGATAGAGAAGAGCGCATCGATATTTAATTAATATTTGTTGTGGTATCTCATAGGGGGTAAAATTCATCCAGCCACGCCCTTTTTAAAAGACTTCCGGTATCTTTTAGGGGAATTTTTGAAAAATTCCGACGAGCATCCCCGGTACTTTTTCAATTCGATTGAAAAAAAACTTGCCTAAAACGACGTTGTGATATTCTCAAAAGTCAAAACAAGTGGAAAAAAAAAGAACAATAATCACATGAACTTCAAGTTATTTTATGCTTCTTACTGAAGAACGGGGAAAAAATGTATCTGAAATAATCTGTAAAGGCGGACTTGAAAAACAATTTCTTCGCTGCATGGTTCTTTGATGCATGGTCATGTCCCAATCTGATTGGTTGATTGCATTTCTGTCTACCAATCAAAGATGCTCAGTAATTTACGAAAACACTTCATGAGATCTTACAACTTCTGACATGGAAACCCAAAAAAAAATCAGTACGCGTTGCATTTTAAGACTCATTTTTAGCACGAGTAAAAAGACACCAATAGCTGATAGAGTACAAATATTAGAGTGGTTCTCATTAACCCGTGAAATACTCTTTAGTGTATTACTCTTTAATGCACCTTAATTCCATTGTGTTCTTCTGTTGTTATTTGACTATTGCACTTTGTTTCACGGGTTAATGAAAACCACTCTATACCCGTGAAACATGCTGCAAGTAGTACTAAATAGTGCTAATTAAACAATCGAAAACAATAGAATTAGCATAAAATATCACTATTTAGTACTATTTATGTTTCACGCTTTTAATGTTTGTACTCTAGTATTCATAGGTAAAATAGTTTCTATATTTAAAAACCTAGAGAAACCTCTTTAAAATACGTTAAAAAAATCATGAGCAAATGATTGCAATTTGATTTTACAAAGATTTTCCTTGGATGCAGAAGCAAAATAGTATAAAAACATGCTTATTAGAGTACAAACCTTAAAAGCGTGAAACATAAAATAGTACTAAATAGTGATATTTTATGCTAATTCTATTTTTTTCTATTGTTTAATTAGCACTATTTAGTATTAATTAGTACTACTTGATTCACGGTTATAATATTTGTACCAAAACTTACAATTCACAAGGCGTTTGAGGGAAAAAGCACATGAAAAGCAATGCCAGTAGCTCTATATTGCTATTTCAAAAACGTTAAGTTGTCATCGCCAAGAGGCAATAGGTAATTCCAAGACCGCAAGGGACTATGGGTTTATCTATTTTTGTGCAGATCAATAAATGTTAGGCCATTTACACAATGAATTCATTAATTACAGCTATTGTTTTACTAATCACCAAAGGGATTTTCTTTTCCTTTGGAGATTAATAAAACAATAACACTAATTACATTTCAAAAGAACCTGATAGCTGTAGTCAATGATGTCGTCACGCAAATGTCCTATTGTCGACTAGTGCAACACTTATTGATCAATACACACAACAATAGATAAACCCATAGTTCTTTGCGGTCTTGGAGTGACCTATTGCCACTTGACAGTGCTAACATTTTTTGAAATAACTATATACAAGCATAACTACCTCTTTTTATTGTCTTCTAACATTTAAAACTGTTTAATAGACCACTTTCAAAAATACCATAATATGTATCAGAAAATAATTTTTCAAGTAAACAGCTATCAGGTTCTATTTTAGAACTGTCATAGGAAAGAACCACATGAAATAGGCATGTGGGAAGGTTTTGATGCTCTGGAAAAAACCCAAAGAAGTTATGCTCAATGAAAAATGTAGAGATTTGTATGTAATTTTCTACTGAGGCCTTTGATGCCTCGTTTTGGTGTTTTCTGATTTTTCAAACTCTTATAGCTTCTTACAAATTTAATCGTTTATTCTCAAATTTCACAAGTTATTGTTATAGTGAATGTCTATCATACGATAGCTTCCATTTTCTTAAAACATCAATTTTAAAAATTATGATAATTAGTGGCGATCATTTATGAAAGTCGTCTGTTTAATAATCTTTTAATTATTCTGGTAGTAACCACATGCGCTCCAAGAACGCCTTTAATTTCATGTTGCATGCGTCTGTCGTAGACGAGTTGGTTTACACTGCACGATTGAGTTGTATGTAATACGCAGGCAGGTTGCATGTCATAGTTGTAGGTAGTTCTAGCTAAATCGGCCTTTATATAGCCTGATTTTCAGAGCGGGCCTGGGTCCTACGCTATCGCTTTGAGTTTGGGGAGAAAGTGATAGAGTAGGACCCAGGCCCGCTCTGAAAATCAGGCTAGCCTTAATACCGCTCAACCAATCATATAGCTTGAAATAATGGTGTTTCCTAAAACCTTCGATGTTTCGTTAATTAGAAAGCTGAGAAGGGTCTGGATAAGGGAATAAAAATGCTAAACACCACAGGAAGCCCGCTAACCCTTTATAATACAGTACATGTATAACTCAAAGTTGATTTTCTAATGCTCTTTATTTTATTCTAGTAATCTCAACATTTTGTTTTATCAATTGATATGGCTGTCACTCGGCTTAGGCGTCGTGCTAGCCTCGTCTTTTAGCCAGACGAACACATCTCATGACACGTCGCATACAACTGCCTTGTCGTCTGCAGTTCATTTTAGCCCTCAGCATACACTTGAGACCGTACTTACCACATTTGATCATGGCCTGGGAAACCAGAACAATAGGAGTAAATAGATCAATAAATTAGTGAATGGATGATTGGATGGTTGGTTAGATGGATGCAAATGAGTAAAGAAACAAATGAGCATTTGATCATATCTTGCAAAACCAGAAACATAGGGATAAATAGATGAATATTTAAATAAATAAATGAATGGATGAATGAATGATAACAACAACAGAGTTAAAGCAGACGGGCTCTCGATATTTGGCTTTACGTCCTTATACGAAACGACGACGCACTGAGAGTGTAAAGTGTCGAAGGACACACGTATGAATGTAAATGGTTGAACTAGTGAAGAGATTAATCATTGAATATACATATGGATGGATGGATGGATGGATGGATGGATGGATGGATGGATAAACGAAAATAGATGATAAAATTGTGACTAGACTTCTTTTGTTTATTTCCATCAGATGTTCAAGTTGTTTTAGTTTAGTCTATATCATATCTTACCGCACTGGGTCGTTTTTTGCCTTTGTGAGCATCCTCAGATTCGTCTTGATCGACTTGTTGTACGTCTTCTTCAGTATCTTCATGTTCAACCATGTTAGCCATAGCCTTGTCATCATCGTCTTCTTCATCTACTGGCTCATCTTCTTTACGCGAGTGTCCGTGCTTCTTGCAGATGTGTTTGATAAAATGCTTTTTCAAACAACCTCCGAATTTCTTCAAGCATGGACCACAGAAAACCTTACCACGAGAACATTTCTTGTATCCACGACCACACTTGCGCTGCGACAGAAATAAATATGCAATTGATCACTAAAAGCATAGTTTAGAGAACTAACACGTTTCAGAACTTCCGTCAAAAATAAACATTTTACAATTTTTTTGTTTTTGGAGATAGGACGCGCTGTTAATTGGTCGGACTCTTGGCTAGCATTTCAATCTCAACCTCTCGCTTGACATACCACGATTTTTCTGAACTTTTTCATCTTTTTGCCCTTCTTGCCTGCGTCTTCTTCTTCGTCTTGCTCGATGTCGTCGTGTTTGCCGTGTTTCTTGGCCATTTTCTTGACCCAGCGAAGGAACTTAACGCACTTTCTTGTACCTTTAAGAATGCAACGACAAGCAAAGTACTGGACTTTACAAACTGGCACAAGCTTGCACCTCGCTTTGGTCTTCATCAGGCATTTTCCAAACACTCGGCCACAGACACGCTGAAAATACAAACAAATAGGTAAATGAAAAAGATACTGTTAGACTTTCACGTTTCATCGGATAAACCATAAATATCGTATAGACCTGAGTACATTAATCAAGTCCCAGGTGATTTCGCATGCGCACTTATAAGCCAGTCAGAACCATTTTTGTCGCTTCGCCCACAGTACTAGTTCGAAAGAGTTGTTTCCCCTGTCAACCCTCTATAAATACATCCTTAACACAAGTTTGGATCAGTTAAAAAACTTCTATATTACTTGGACAACAAAAGTTCTCTACTGTACCATCAGCCATTAAAAAGAATACAAACAAAACCCAAATAATTAAAAGTAACCAAAATCGTGGTGCCAATCACACCAAATGGTCCCTCATTATAACAATCAACGAGACCACTCCTGGATCACTTCGACCCAGTTGGAAATTCATAAAACAAAGGACCCTGTACTACACACAAGTCAATACTCTAACACTTATGGGAATTATTAAGTAACAATGCGCATGCGTTGACTACATTGAAGTATAGTATGTCATACGTGTTTATGCAAACAAACTATTATGAATGCATGGTGGTATAATTCGGGATTGTCTCCTTTAACAAAGGCAACTATACGTTAAAGTATGTCGAAAATAAACAACTTTGTAAAAGTTTATAATTTATGCTTCTGTGAAAACTAACATATATTTCCTAACAGTAGTTCTATATTCCTCGGTAATCATAATATATATATTCCAAAAACTTTTCCCTCGGTATTCGGGGAAATTTAATCACTAATTTCCCTCGTGTCATGGTATTACTTATAATAAAACAATAAAAAAGATGTGTTGTCTTACCATGTCTCCAATGTTCTGTCTCATTTGTTTTCTTTTTTTAAAGTGTGCTGGGTCATCTTCATTTCCCAAGACTTCATCTTCCAAGGTACCATCGTACACAGCGGTCAGTGAAGGTTCCACTTCTTCCTGTGAATCTTGGTCGATCTCCTCGGCCCTCAACACGGCCACTGATGCAAACACAACAAGAACAGCAATCACAGTCAACTTCATGATTAGTCACTCTTTAACAAGTGTGATGAACTCGTGATACTCGCCTTCTTTTATAGGTAACCACACTGCATCGTGTTTGTTCAGCTGAAGCTTTACTATTAATAGGTTTTAACATTGCTACAAAGAATGGAAATATTGCTGCTTATGAGCTGCACATGAGCAGAGGAGTTTAGATTGATATGACAGAGTATTTCTGAGTCCCACAATGGATTATGAAAGATTACGATATCAATGTTAATGAACTGAGCATGTGCAGAGCAGTCTAGATTGATGATATTATGAAATGACACTTTTAATATTTTTTTTTAGGAACTTGGTTAATTTAATTTAACTTAATTTGATTAATTTAATTAATGTCCATCGTTTTTTTTATTTCAAACAAACTCGTTTAGTTTGTTTTGTTGTTTGTCGCTAAAATTAAATATTTTCAGATCCTTGAGGTTGAGGTGGTAAGGATGCCTAGCAACAAATATTTTTAACTGTGTTTAAACGTTTGTTTGTTTTATCCTGACTAACTGCACTAGTGTGCATCCAAAAATCTCAGTTTTCTAAAAGGTTCTTGAAAAACCATAAAACGTTGTTGGTCCACAATAGTATTTTCACAATTTTTACGACCGTCCACAATAGACCACTAGAGCATTTTAAAATAAAATTTAATTTAATTTGATTAATTTAGATTTGTGTTTTTATCCAATTTCGATTTTATCCAAAACAGACATTATGTATAATGTGTAAAAGTGTTTTAAAATTTTACTACAATAAAAATTATATATTTGTTACTAGGCAACCTTACCATCTCAACCTCAAGCATTTGAAAATATTTAATTTTACCAACAAACAATAAAACAAACAAGATGAGTTTATGTGTATTTTAATCTAATCTAAATTGGATTAAAACACAAGTTTAAATTAATCAAATCAAATTTTATTTTAATATTCTCTAGTGGTCTACTTGGAACGTCGTAAAAGTTGTGTAAACGCATTTGTGCACGAAAAATAAAATGATTTTTCCAGAACTTTAAAACTGAGTTTTTTGGATGCGCACTAGTGTAGTCAGTCAGGATAAAACAAACAAACGTTTTGTTGATAAAGTTGATTTAATAACAGCTGTAGAATGACAAAGACAAACCAAACCAACCAAGATTTCACAAGTAAATATCATAACATGGTTTGATGGTAATTACAACTTTACACTCAAATAATAAAGACGGTAGTATCATCTCGTCAAGTTTCAGATTTCTCAGAATTATTTTCGTTTTTTTATGTCTTCAGTTAAAAGCTGTGATATTTGAAAATACCCTTTGTTTGTATATTCCCCTTGTATATGGGGTAAAGTGTTTTTAAAAGTTTCTAGTGCGTTCAGTTTTTCAAATACACTTTGATTTATATATTTTCAATATTAAAATTCCTTGCACTGCACAAAATCTGAGTTCTACATTGGCTTAAATCGATCACGTGGAGTGCTGAACTTTATTCGTCGATAACGCACGCTCAGCGAACTCAATTTTAATAGAACAAAAAGTTAGAGACTTTTCGTCCGTTCTTTATCGGCAAATACAGACACTTGCTGACTGTTCAACGAGCTCAAAATTTCTTCTTTTAACATTTCTCGTTCATTGAACAGTCAGCGCGTGCCTGTATTTGCCGATTAAGAACTCACTTCAGTCTCTAACCCCTAAATATTTCAATTTATGCACTGACCAGACAAAGTATAAGGAGTAACAGTTTTTTTATAAAGTTGTTTAGCACAGTTACAAATATTTGTTGCTAGGCATCTTTACCACCTCAACCTCAAGGATCTGAAAATATTTAATTTTAGCGACAAACAACAAAACAAACTAAACGAATTTGTTTGAAATAAAAAAAACGATGGACATTAATTAAATTAATCAAATTAAGTTAAATTGAATTAACCAAGGTTCCTAAAAATATATTTAAATTGTTTTATCATGGCATATCATCAATCTAGACTGCTCTGCTCATGCGCAGTTCATCAACATTAATATCGTAATCTTTCATAATCCATTGTGGGTTTCCCAAATACTCTGTCATTATATCAATCAAGACTGCTCTGCTCATGCGCAGTTCATCAAAACTAATATCGTGGTCTTTGAAAGAACATTGTGGTTCTTATAAATACTCTGTCATCACATCAATCTAAACTCCTCTACTCATGCGCAGTTCATAAGCAGCACTATTTCCATTCTTTGTAGCAATGTTAAAACCTATTAATAGTAAAGCTTCAGCTGAACAAACACGATGCAGTGTGGTTACCTATAAAAGAAGGCGAGTATCAAGAGTTCATCACACTTGTTAAAGAGTGACTAATCATGAAGTTGTCTGTGATTGCTGTTCTTGTTGTGTTTGCATCAGTGGCCGTGTTGAGGGCCGAGGAGATCGACCAAGATTCACAGGAAGAAGTGGAACCTTCACTGACCGCTGTGTACGATGGTACCTTGGAAGATGAAGTCTTGGGAAATGAAGATGACCCAGCACACTATAAAAAAAGAAAACAAATGAGACAGAAGATTGGAGACATGGTAAGACAACACATCTTTTTATTGTTTTATTATAAGTAATACCATGGCAGTGAGGGATATTAGTGATTAAATTCCCCCGAATATCGAGGGAAAATATGTGGAATATATATAATATGATTACCGAGGAATATAGAACTACTGTTAGGAAATATATGTTAGTTTTCATAGAAGCATCAATTATAAACTTTTACAAAGCTGTTGATTTTCGGCATACTTTAAGGAATAGTTGCCTTTGTTAAAGGAGACAATCCCGAATTATACCACCATGCAATCATTATAGTTTGTTTGCATAAACACGTATGACATACTATACTTCAGGGACGTCAACGCATGCGCATTGCTACTTAATGATTCCCTTAAGTGTTAGAGTATGGACTTGTGTGTATAGTACAGGGTCCTTTGTGTTATGAATTCAACTGGATAGAAGCGATCCAGGAGTGGTCTCACAGTGGCGGATCCAGGATTTTGAAAAGGGGGGGGGGATTTTGGAAAAGGGGGGGGGATTTTGGTTTCGGATATATAAAAACCCCAATAATGCTGGAGCTATCCCGGAAGTAAGATATAACTGCTTAGAAAAATTAAAGAGGGGGGGGGGGGGGGGAAGTCACCCAATTCCCCTCCCCTGGATCCGCCCCTGTCTCAGTGATTGTTATAATGAGAGAACATTTGGTGTGATTGGCACCATGATTTTGGTTACTTGTAATCAATTGCGTTTTGTTTTTATTCTTATTAATGGCTGATGGTGCAGTAGAGAACTTTTGTTGACCAAGTTATATAGAAGTTTTAATCCAAAGTTGTGTTAAGGACGCATTTATAGAAGGTTAACAGGGGAAACAACTCTCTCTCGAACTGTGGGCGAAGCGACAAAAATGCTTCTGATTGGCTTAAAAGTGCGCATGCGAAATCACCTGGGACTTGATTAATGTACTCAGGCCCATACGACATTTATGGTTTATCCGATGAAACGTGCAAGTCGAACTAAATCAGTATGTTTTTCATTTACTTTTTTGTTTGTATTTTTCAGCGTGTCTGTGGCCGAGTGTTTGGAAAATGCCTGATGAAGACCAAAGCAAGGTGCAAGCTTGTGCCAGTTTGTAAAGTCCAGTACTTCGCTTGTCGTTGCATTCTTAAAGGTACAAGAAAGTGCGTTAAGTTCCTTCGCTGGGTCAAGAAAATGGCCAAGAAACACGGCAAACACGACGACATCGAGCAAGACGAAGAAGAAGACGCAGGCAAGAAGGGCAAAAAGATGAAAAAGTTCAGAAAAATCGTGGTATGTCAAGCGAGAGGTTGAGATGGAAATGCTAGCAAAGAGTCCGACCAATTAACAGCGCGTCCTATCTCCAAAAAATAAGCTGTAAAATATTTATTTTTGACGGAAGTTCTAAAACGCGCTCACTCTAAACTATGCTTTTAGTGATCAATTGATAGTCCCATAATGCTTATTAGTTGATATGTTGTTTTTGTAGAAACCAAATCAGTTAACAGCGACATTGTCGGGCACTTATGGGTTCTGTAGCTGGGGCATCCTTATGTAGTCAACGGTGCACCAAGAATGCGCGCTGTTGTTGTCAACACTCGCTCGTAAAAACAAATGTTGCCCTCAGTATCGTTGAGCAGCGCTTCGATATAGAATACACGGAGATAACTTGAAGGCTATTTTTCAGTTATTACATTTTTAGTAAGGAATCGATATCATTCAATATTATTTTATTTTAACTATTTAGCATATTTATTTCTGTCGCAGCGCAAGTGTGGTCGTGGATACAAGAAATGTTCTCGTGGTAAGGTTTTCTGTGGTCCATGCTTGAAGAAATTCGGAGGTTGTTTGAAAAAGCATTTTATCAAACACATCTGCAAGAAGCACGGACACTCGCGTAAAGAAGATGAGCCAGTAGATGAAGAAGACGATGATGACAAGGCTATGGCTAACATGGTTGAACATGAAGATACTGAAGAAGACGTACAACAAGTCGATCAAGACGAATCTGAGGATGCTCACAAAGGCAAAAAACGACCCAGTGCGGTAAGATATGATATAGACTAAACTAAAACAACTTGAACATCTGATGGAAATAAACAAAAGAAGTCTAGTCACAATTTTATCATCTATTTTCGTTTATCCATCCATCCATCCATCCATCCATCCATCCATATGTATATTCAATGATTAATCTCTTCACTAGTTCAACCATTTACATTCATACGTGTGTCCTTCGACACTTTACACTCTCAGTGCGTCGTCGTTTCGTATAAGGACGTAAAGCCAGATATCGAGAGCCCGTCTGCTTTAACTCTGTTGTTGTTATCATTCATTCATCCATTCATTTATTTATTTAAATATTCATCTATTTATCCCTATGTTTCTGGTTTTGCAAGATATGATCAAATGCTCATTTGTTTATTTACTCATTTGCATCCATCTAACCAACCATCCAATCATCCATTCACTAATTTATTGATCTATTTACTCCTATTGTTCTGGTTTTCCAGGCCTTGATCAAATGTGGTAAGTACGGTCTCAAGTGTATGCTGAGGGCTAAAATGAACTGCAGACAACAAGGCAGATGTATGCGACGTGTCATGAGATGTGTTCGTCTGGCTAAAAGACGAGGCTAGCACAACGCCTAAGCCGGGTGACAGCCATATCAATTGACAAAACAAAATGTTGAGATTACTAGAATAAAATAAAGAGCATTAGAAAATCAACTTTGAGTTATCCATGTACTGTATTATAAAGGGTTAGCGGGCTTCCTGTGGGGTTTAGCATTTTTAATCTCGTATCCAGACCCTTCTCAGCTTGTTTTACATAACATCGAAGGTTTCAGGAAACAAACTATTTCAAGTAATATATTTGGTTGAGCGATACAAAGGCCGATTTGGCTAGACTTGACGATTTTCGCCTACAACTATGGCATGCAGCCTGCCTGTGTATTACATCGTACAGTGTAAACCAACTCGTCTACGACAGACGCATGCAACCACAGGAGGCCCAATCTCATAGATCGAGGCGCTTTATGATAAGGCTTTATATGTAGAATCTTATACTTCAATTTAAACTCGCGCGCTGATTGGTTGAGAACGAAACCGGATGCGAGGGTATTTAGCGTGGAATACCCTCTCATCCGGTTTCTGAATTCATCGGAACGAGCAACGAGCAGCGCGCGTCTGGTTTTTGAAGCTTAAATTGAAGTATAAGATTCAAGGAAAATTCATTTTTGGACTCGGGAATTCCACGTTTGAATTTCACTCGAAAAATCAATATCGCACTCATCGCTCCGCGGACTCCGTGATTCATGCGATATCAGTTGATTTCTCTCGTGAAATTCAACGTGGAATTCCCTCGTCCTCCAATGAATTTACCTATAGAATTACTCTCAAATCTATAACTCGTCGAAAAATAAAGGAAATAAACTCTAGCCTTCGTGAATTGTTTCTGGTAGCGATTTCAGGCTGTTTGGGCGAAGAAGAAGAAGGCAAGGAATGAGACCTTGGGTCGGCTAACGGACCGAGTTGCTCTCGAAAATTGCTCAAATTCTCAGACTAAATCGCATTCCCTTGCCTTGATACTCCGCAACACGAAAGCCAGCTGATAGTTACCCTTCACGATTATCCCATAAAAGTTATCACCTCGAGGAATAAATCCGGCGAGAATTTCAAATTACCAGCTATTTAATTTTGAATGGCTTCGTATCCGCTGCAGGGATTTCTTGTGCAGCTCGACGACCGTTACTGTGCGGACGGTCTGGACTCTAGTCAAATCTCTCCCAGCTCCCCCTCCCCTTGGTCGGCGATGACAATGGAAACTCACCAATTTCGCCCTTCCCGGGGTGGCTGAGTCTTGGATCGGTTGTCGAGCTGCACAAGAAATCCCTGCCGCGGATACGAAGCCATTCAAAATGGCTGGTAATTTGAAATATTCGCCGGATTTATTCCTCGAGGTGATAACTTTTATGGGATATTTTTTGATAATCGTGAAGGGTACTATCTGGCTTTCGTGTTGCGGAGTATCAAGGCAAGGGAATGCGATTTAGTCTGAGAATTTGAGCGATTTTCGAGAGCAATTCGGTCCGTTGGCCGACCCATTGTCTCCTTCCTTGCCTTCTTCTTAGTAGTAGGGGGAGAACATAGCTAAAAATCGCCCAAACAGCCTGAAATCGCTACCAGAAACAATCCACGAAGGTTAGAGTTTATTTCCTTTATCTTTCGACGAGTTATAGATTTGAGAATAATTCTACATATAAAGCCTTATAAAGCGCCTCGATCTATGATATTGGGCCTCTGTGATGCAACATGGAATTAAAGGCGCTCTAGGAGCGCATGTGGTTACTACCAGAGTAATTAAAAGATTAATAAACAGTTGTAAATGTTAGAAGACAATAAAAGGAGGCAGGTATGCTTGTATATAGTTATTACAAGTGGCAATACGTAACTCCAAGACCGCAAAGAACTATGGGTTTATCTATTGTTGTGTGTAAATGGAATATAGCGAGTAAACTAGTATAGGCTGCGTCGGTGTGTAATATAAACGATAGGTAATATAATGAAATTTGTAACACCGTAAAAAATTTTGACTACTGACGTTTCGAGCTTTTTTTGCCATTCCTCGGAGTAAAAATGTTAGACTAAGGGGCTGTTTAAATGAAAGCGAGTTGTCCATACTAGCCGGGATAACTCTTTTGTTTTGTATTCCCCGGAAGAACTCAAAACAATAGAGTTATCCCGGCTAGCAGGGACAACTTAGCCTGCGTGGCCGGCTCTTGGGCTCTCCTTTCCCTTTCCTTCCTCCTCCTCCACCCCCTCCCCTCCCCTCCTCGTCCCCAATTCCCCAAGAGCCGGTCACGCAGGCTAGGGACAACTCGCCTTCATATAAACAGCCCCTAAGCCCTCGTCTACACGAATCCGATCCGGCTGAAACCGCATAGAAATATTTGCGTCTACACGAATCCTGTTGATCGTTTCCAATTCGGATTCACCCGTACACACTAATACGCTGCAACGACTTGAACTCATAACGTAGCACGACTGGGCATGCGAGCTAATCGAGCGAGCTATCTCGTTTACCGTCATTATTTTATTATTATTATGTTTCAACTACTCATCGATGGCTAGGCCTTACTGCTTGTTGTTCCACCAGGCACTAGTTTGCCCTGGACGAAGAAAAACGATCGTTTTGGTTGAGGTTATGATCGAAACCGTTTTATACGTCTTTGTTTTGATTCAAAAGGCTCAGCCAACCGGATAAAATTGACCTTACTTCTAAATTGGTCAACTATTGTTGTCAAAATTGCCGTATTCCTTTGGTTAAGACTGGAAATAAGCGAAATCAAAGTAACCAACAAGAAATTTTTGTCCGCCACGTTGAATTTTCAAGTCAGTGGATTCAAAAGTATCCGGTTTTAGGTGTCCACACGAATCCGCGTATCCGGAGGATTCAAAAGTATCCACTCCACTCTGGAGAGCGGTTTCAAAAGTATGCGATTTCGGTGACCGGATTCACTGGATTCGTGTGGACGATAAGCCGATTCGCATCAAGTATCCGGATCCGTGTAGACGGGGTCTTAGGTTTGAGTATGCAATATAGAGTTCGATAACTGTCTCGAAAACATTTTTATGAAGTTGTTTTTAAAAACTTCAGAACAAGTATGATAGATAGTTACTAAAGCAATTCAGTTGAGTAATTTTTGAGGCGATTTGGGCTGTTAGAAGTCAGGACAGTTGACGGTGTTCGCTTGGTTGGTTTGACGTGAAGGAAGTCACATTAATTATCTGACATTGTGAAGAACAAAAATAGTACATTAGTCAATATAAACTCAAGATTTCTGTTTGGAAGTGCTACAATCATGTGCAAAATTGTTGGGTTATTGTCACTTTTTATGAGCGTTTTCGTTTTCGTTTCCAAAAATATGCAAAATCTATCAATTTGGTTTGCAAACCCTCTTCCCCCTAAGTAATGTTGATTGGTCTTTCAAATGACAACCGTTTCACAATGCCACAATTCAACATTGATGCGGAAAAATGATGTTGAAATATTTTTCATGTAAAAAACAGATAATGTCCCAAGGTATTTTGCACATGATTGTAGATAATATGCCGTAGCGAATGCAATTCTGCTGGCAGATTTTGTTTTCAACTTTTGTGCTCAGAATTGACTTCGCTAACGGCGCATCATTCCGATCAAGATTACCTCGTCTTTATGAAAGGAAAATAGCAAGCTATATTTCGGGTGTCAACCCTGTAGTACAGCAACTAATCTCACTGCATAATTAATTAGCACGGAGCTGTGCATATATAAATTAACTCCACATACATGCCTTATTGCATAACGTCGTTCGGAGCGTCGCGAGAAGCCGAGTTTTGAACCACCCACCCTCCCTTGGCCCAACCACCCTCCCCTAGCTGATGGCGGTGCTTTTCAGGTTCCTCTTCCCCCTGCTTACCTCATATCACAACAGTCGCGGATCTCACCCATAACTTAACTTACTGCGACGTGATAATGAGTATGCAGTGAGAATATATAACTAATAATAGGGGATGTCTTCGCGATCATCAGTTTCAAAAATATAGCCATTAGTTTGCGCGGTATCAGAGTCAAACGAGTAAACAGGAGTCGATATTCGACCGAACAATTTATTCGTCATTTTCACAATGACAAGGAAATGGTACATGGTCGTTACGTGTTATCCTCTGCCAAAATAATGACAAATAAAAACAAGCTCAAGGTCTCATGATGATATATGATTGGACGATATCAGGGTTGTCATGGTATCGACGAAATCAATGTCCAACATGTCATGGTGTCGAGGCTATTGTGAGGATGCAATGACCCTCTGTGCTATTGCGCAATTTCTTCATTTTGTCGAGCAGGAGAAAAAAACAAACCCATTTTAAGACTGTGATACCACAGGTATCCCAGTAAAGAATGAGAAATTACTTATACAGTGTCTTGATTTGGTCTTGATCAGTGTTTGATCGGTGTATCAAGACCTATGCACGTGACTGAAATACAAAGTTGTAATTGGTCCCTGAGATAATTAATTATTAAAAAGATTGAGAATTGCCAATAGAGCGGTTTTCGTATGACTGTGAAATGGACGTGCAGTGCCGTGACCGCGTAACTACGGTGGTTTCTATAAAAACGTTCGAATTTTCTGCCGTATCCGTGCCGTGCGGTGTCCGTGCCTTTTTCACAGTCATACGAAAACCGCTCTAAAGAACAAACTTGAGTCTCTAAGTTGTTCTAATATTAAAATTGAGTTCGCTGAGCGTGCGTTATCGACAAATAATGTTCAGCACCCCACGTGATCGATTTGAGCAAATGGGGAACTCAGATTTTGTGCAGTGCACGGAACTTTAATATTATATAAATCAAAGTGTATTTGAAAAACTGAACGCACTAGAATATACAAACAAAGGGGTATTTTCAAATATCACAGCTTTTAACTGAAGACACAAAAAAAACGAAAATAATTCCGAGAAATCTGAAACTTCACGAGATGATACTTCTGTCTTTATTATTTGAGTGTAAAGTTGTAATTACCATCAAACAATGTTATGATATTTACTTGTGAAATCTTGGTTGGTTTGGTTTGTCTTTGTCATTCTACAGCTGTTATTAAATCAACTTTATCAACAAAACGTTTGTTTGTTTTATCCTGACTAACTACACTAGTGCACATCCAAAAATCTCAGTTTTCTAAAAGGTTCTCGAAAAAAATATAAAACGTTGTTCGTCCACAATAGTATTTTCACAATTTTTACGACCGTCCACAATAGACCACTATAGCATTTTAAAATAAAATTTAATTTAATTTGATTAATTTAGATTTGTGTTTTTATCCAATTTTGATTTTATCCAAAACAGACATTATGTATAATGTGTAAAAGTGTTTTAAAAGTTTACTACAATAAAAATTATATATTTGTTACCAGGCAACCTTACCATCAACCTCAAGCATTTGAAAATATTTAATTTTACCAACAAACAACAAAACAAACAAGATGAGTTTATGTGTATTTTAATCTAATCTAAATTGGATTAAAACATAAGTTTAAATTAATCAAATCAAATTTTATTTTAATATTCTCTAGTGGTCTACTGTGAAACGTCGTAAAAGTTGTGTAAACGCGTTTATGGACGAAAAATGATTTTTCAAGAACTTTAAAACTGAGTTTTTTGGATGCGCACTAGTGTAGTTAGTCAGGATAAAACAAATAAACGTTTTGTTGATAAAGTTGATTTAATAACAGCTGTAGAATGACAAAGACAAATCAAACCAACCAAGATTTCACAAGTAAATATCATATGGTTTGATGGTAATCACAACTTTACACTCAAATAATAAAGACGGTGGTTTTATCTCGTCAAGTTCAGAGTTCTCGGAATTATTTTCGTTTTTTTGTGTCTTCAGTTAAAAGCTGTGATATTTGAAAATACCCTTTGTTTGTATATTCCCCTTGTATATGGGGTAAAGTGTTTTTAAAAGTTTCTAGTGAGTTCAATTTTTCAAATACACTTTGATTTATATAATATTTAAATTCCGTGCATGCACAAAATCTGAGTTCTACATTGGCTCAAATCGATCACGTGGAGTGCTGAACATTATTCGTCGATAACGCACGCTCAGCGAACTCAATTTTAATATTACAAAAAGCTAGAGACTTTTCGTTCGTTCTTTATCGGCAAATACAGACACTTGCTGACTGTTCGATGAACTCAAAATGTCTTCTTTCAAAATTTCTCGTTCATTGAACAGTCAGCGCGTGACTGTATTTGCCGATTAAGAGCTCACTTCAGTCTCTAACCCCTAAATATTTTAATTTAACCACTGACCAGACAAAGTATAAGGAGTAACAGTTTTTTTCAAATTGTTTAGCATAGTTAAAAATATCTGTTTCTAGGCATCCTTACCACCTCAACCTCAAGGATCTAAAAATATTTAATTTTAGCGACAAACAACAAAACAAACTAAACGAGTTTGTTTGAAATAAAAAAAACGATGGACATTAATTAAATTAATCAAATTAAGTTAAATTAAATTAACCAAGTTCCTAAAAAATATATTTAAATTGTTTTATCATTTCATAATATCATCAATCTAGACTGCTCTGCTCATGCGCAGTTCATCAACATTAATATCGTAATCTTTCATAATCCATTGTGGGTTTCACAAATACTCTGTCATCATATCAATCTAGACTGCTCTGCTCATGTGCAGTTCATCAAAACTAATATCGTGGTCTTTGAAAGAACATTGTGGGTCTTAGAAATACTCTGTCATCATATCAATCTAAACTCCTCTGCTCATGTGCAGTTCATAAGCAGCAATATTTCCATTCTTTGTAGCAATGTTAAAACCTATTAATAGTAAAGCTTCAGCTGAACAAACACGATGCAGTGTGGTTGCCTATAAAAGAAGGCGAGTATCAAGAGTTCATCACACTTGTTAAAGAGTGACTAATCATGAAGTTGACTGTGATTGCTGTTCTTGTTGTGTTTGCATCAGTGGCCGTGTTGAGGGCCGAGGAGATCGACCAAGATTCACAGGAAGAAGTGGAACCTTCACTGACCGCTGTGTACGATGGTACCTTGGAAGATGAAGTCTTGGGAAATGAAGATGACCCAGCACACTTTAAAAAAAGAAAACAAATGAGACAGAACATTGGAGACATGGTAAGACAACACATCTTTTTTATTGTTATATTATAAGTAATACCATGGCACTGAGGGATATTAGTGATTAAATTCCCCAAATATTAATACCGAGGGAAAATATGTGGAATATATGTATTATGATTACCGAGGAATATAGAACTACTGTTAGGAAATATATGTTAGTTTTCATAGAAGCATAAATTATAAACTTTTACGAAGCTGTTGATTTTCGGCATACTTTAAGGAATAGTTGCCTTTGTTAAAGGAGACAATCCCGAATTATACCACCATGCAATCATTATAGTTTGTTTCCATAAACACGTATGACATACTATACTTCAGTGTAGTCAACGCATGCGCATTGCTACTTAATGATTCCCATAAGTGTTAGAGTATGGACTTGTGTGTAGTACAGGGTCCTTTGTTTTATGAATTCAACTGGATAGAAGCGATCCAGCTGAAGGAGTGGTCTCAGTGATTGTTATAATGAGAGAACATTTGGTGTGATTGGCACCATGATTTTGGTTACTTGTAATCAATTGCGTTTTGTTTTTATTCTTTTTAATGGCTGATGGTGCAGTAGAGAACTTTTGTTGTCCAAGTTATATAGAAGTTTTAATCCAAAGTTGTGTTAAGGACGCATTTATAGAAGGTTAACAGGAAAAACAACTCTCTCTCGAACTGTGGGCGAAGCAACAAAAATGCTTCTGATTGGCTTAAACGTGCGCATGCGAAATCACCTGGGACTTGATTAATGTACTCAGGCCCATACGATATTTATGGTTTATCCGATGAAACGTGAAAATCTAACAGTATGTTTTTCATTTACCTATTTGTTTGTATTTTTCAGCGTGTCTGTGGCCGAGTGTTTGGAAAATGCCTGATGAAGACCAAAGCAAGGTGCAAGCTTGTGCCAGTTTGTAAAGTCCAGTACTTCGCTTGTCGTTGCATTCTTAAAGGTACAAGAAAGTGCGTTAAGTTCCTTCGCTGGGTCAAGAAAATGGCCAAGAAACACGGCAAACACGACGACATCGAGCAAGACGAAGAAGAAGACGCAGGCAAGAAGGGCAAAAAGATGAAAAAGTTCAGAAAAATCGTGGTATGTCAAGCGAGAGGCTGAGATTGAAATGCTAGCCAAGAGTCCGACCAATTAACAGCGCGTCCTATCTCCAAAAAGAAAAAAAAAATTGTAAAATGTTTATTTTTGACGGAAGTTCTGAAACATGTTAGTTCTCTAAACTATGCTTTTAGTGATCAATTGCATATTTATTTCTGTCGCAGCGCAAGTGTGGTCGTGGATACAAGAAATGTTCTCGTGGTAAGGTTTTCTGTGGTCCATGCTTGAAGAAATTCGGAGGTTGTTTGAAAAAGCATTTTATCAAACACATCTGCAAGAAGCACGGACACTCACGTAAAGAAGATGAGCCAGTAGATGAAGAAGACGATGATGACAAGGCTATGGCTAACATGGTTGAACATGAAGATACTGAAGAAGACGTACAACAAGTCGATCAAGACGAATCTGAGGATGCTCACAAAGGCAAAAAACGACCCAGTCCGGTAAGATTTGATATAGACTAAACTAAAACAACTTGAACATCTGATGGAAATAAACAAAAGAAGTTTAGTCACAATTTTATCATCTATTTTCGTTTATCCATCCATCCATCCATCCATCCATCCATCCATCCATCCATCCATCCATCCATCCATCCATCCATCCATCCATCCATCCATCCATATGTATATTCAATGATTAATCTCTTCACTAGTTCAACCATTTACATTCATACGTGTGTCCTTCGACACTTTACACTCTCAGTGCGTCGTCGTTTCGTATAAGGACGTAAAGCCAGATATCGTGAGCCCGTCTGCTTTAACTCTGTTGTTGTTATCATTCATTCATCCATTCATTTATTTATTTAAATATTCATCTATTTATCGCTATGTTTCTGGTTTTGCAAGATATGATCAAATGCTCATTTGTTTATTTACTCATTTACATCCATCTAACCAACCATCCAATCATCCATTCACTAATTTAATGATGTATTTACACCTATATTGTTATGGTTTCCCAGGCCTTGATCAAATGTGGTAAGTACGGTCTGAAGTGTATGCTGAGGGCTAAAATGAACTGCAGACAACAAGGCAGATGTATGCGACGTGTCATGAGATGTGTCCGTCTGGCTAAAAGACGAGGCAAACGCGACGCCTAAGCCGAGTGACAATCATATCAATTGACAAAACAAAATGTTGAGATTACTAGAATAAAATAAAGAGCATTAGAAAATCAACTTTGAGTTATTCCTGTACTGTATTATAAAGGGTTAGCGGGCTTCCTGTGGTATTAAGCATTTTTAATATTGTATGCAGACCCTTCAGCTTTCGAAACATCGAAGGTTTTAGGAAACACCATTATTTCAAGGTATATGATTCGTTGAGCGGTACAAAGGCCGATTTGGCTAGACTTGACAATTTTCGCCTACAACTATGGCATGCAACCTGCCTGCCTATTACATACAACTCAATCGTACAGTGTAAACCAACTCGTCTACGATAGACGCATGCAACATGAAATTAAAGGCGCTCTAGGAGCGCATGTGGTTACTCCCAGAGTAATTAAAAGATTATTAAACAGATTTAAATATTAGAAGACAATAAAAAGAGGTTGTTATGCTTGTATATCGCTATTACAAAAAAATGTTGGCACTGTCAAGTGGTGACTCCAAGACCGCAAAGAACTATGGGTTTATCTATTGTTGTGTGTATTGATCAATAAGTGTTGCACTAGTCGACAATAGGACATTTGCATGACGACATCATTGACTACAGCTATCAGGTTCACAGTTGAAATGTAATTAGTGTTATTGTTTTTACTAATCTCCAAAGGAAAGGAGAATCCCCTAGCTATAGTAATTAGTAAATTAATAGCTGTAATTTATGACTTCATTGTGTAAATGGCCTAACAGAATAACTCGTTGGAAAAAGAAAACCGCTCTTTCAAGACTTAGCGATTTTATTTCACCTTCGACTTTTCGTTTTTCCCCAATGGTCAATAAAAACATTTTCCCAATGGTCCTTAAAAAAACATTTCTCCCAATGGTCCTTAAAAAATGGCTCACCACAGGAAGCCCAATTAATGTTATTCGCTCGCAATTAATTGTCCGTTCGATATATAGCGCGCGTTCTTATCAATCAAAAATCGCATGTTTCTGGATCCTTGGGTGCCTGTGTTTGAATACATTTTGACTTGTCACACGTCATTGAGTGCGCACTGGGTATTTTCACTTTCGATATCTGTCATTTTGCCAAAAAAAAAAACCTATTGAAATGTTTTTTTTCTTCCTAATCGAAAGTGCAAACCCCCCTTCGTGGTTGGCAAAAATATCATAACCCCCCTATATTTGGTCCAGTTTTTACCAAGCCCCTAATGGCCTTATCAAGTTTATCAGTTGCAATGGATTATAATTATAACAGTTGGCACGTAGCTCTTCTGTCGTTGCTATACGCTGCTATACTTTCGATACCCTCTAGTATGACCCTATCTGGCACTCAGCCATGAAGTACATACGTAATACCGAAGCACGAAGATTACACGAGTGGTCGTTTTTTCGTTCGTTCTTGTCTCGTAGACTACTCGGGAATAATAAGTTATTTGTTATTTACTGTCCTAAACTTGAATGTGACTGGCGAACGAAGCTTTAAATTCATGCTAAAGTGATCCGTTTTTGGCATAAACCTATAATCAGTGGTTAAATCATGCAAAACATGGTTTTGGCTTTTGCTGTATGTAAATGATTTGTCATCAAAATGACATTCGAAATGTATTCGATTGACATTCTTTAACATCCGTGATTTCTTGTGGAGATTTTCTTGACTAGTTTCCAATGGATCGTTCATGGATGAGCGTCGAAGGCTATATACAGCCTGTTCATAATGCAGGTACGATAATACTTTCATCTAACAATAAGCAACACATCATCTATTATTAGTGTAATTAGTGTATTGTCATTTTTCGTATTAGAAAGATTTAGTTGTTTGTGCTAGTATTGTCGTTCACACTGTGAAAGATTAAAGACTCAAAAGTCACGAATATTCCATGATGTATTTTAATTTGGATACATTGATATGTCAATTAGTGTAGTAAATCGCACGAACTTGATAATTCGTAATTTAATAGGTACGAGTGATGTTTAGTATGTTGAGTATCTATTAATTCCAAATTTTACGAGAAGATCGTGCGATTTTTTTTATTTTATAATTATACTGAAAATAAAAATTGTTACACTGCAGAGTACGATTTAATTGTACTCCTCTCGTCCTAATTGGATCAGAATCGAGTAATTTAGTACAGTATATTTATTCTAAATGGGCTATTCCAAAAAAAATATGCACTCCCCCTGTTGAGGAGGTCTGGAAATCCATAGAACCCCCACCCCAATATTACTCAGATTTTCCAGGGGGTAGGCATAAAATCTCCTAGATTTTACAAGGGGCATTTAACCAGCTAAAGTTGGGAATTCCAGGGGGGCCCCTTAAGCCCAGACTCCCAAAATTTGATATGGAATTTCCATGGGGCCCCACATCTAAAATATGCCCTCCTCAACATGGGGAGTGCAGATTTTGTTTTGGAATAGCCCAATATGCAAACATTACAATTAATACAGGCCTGTGATTTCATAACAACTACACTGTCAATTAGTATAGCTAGGGCGCTATAGCAACCCCTAGTTTTATTATATATATATATATTTATATTGTTATCATATAATTATATATTTTGCTACCAATCTTTAAAAGTAAAACAAGTAAAAAATAACCTCTGGTACCCAGAGTATCCCCCAAACAAACTCAAAACCTTTTTTTTTTAATTGTTTTTATTTCAAACACACATTTACAATTACAAGATAGTGTAACATAATTAAAGAACAAAAAGAAATATATATACATATAAATAAATATAATAATGTCAATAATATAATGTTAATTGTACTAGAAAAGGAAAAAAAAGGAAATTAAGGAATGTTAAATGTTTGGATCCTAAACGAGGGCGTCTCTTAAACTCGAGACCTAACAAATATAATTATACACATCTATCCAAATCCAAATAATAAAACTTTGAGTATAGACAGACATAGTTGTAAAATTAACTACTGAATATTAATATAGCTAGATTGAAACAACGCATGTCTGACAGGCATTGCCATGATGAAGGTGTTAATTAGGTGATTGAGGGCAAGATAGGCATTTTGTGAAAAAAAACTTAAATGCTGATCAAAGATTTGTTTATTTGTTTTAGTTGATTTGAACAAGTTAAGAGAAAATGGAAATAAAAACTGGTAAGGATAAATAATGCATAGAATATACTCAATATATACTGACTGAGTTTGTGTGCCAGACAGGAATTAAGCAATATTTAAGGTCCATAAAAATAACCAAAGGCCTAATATACCAGTGGCCGGTTGTACGAAGGGTGGATAAAAGTTATCCACTGCAGCATAGGTTTTTTATAGATTTATCCGCTAGATAAGGATTTATCCAGTAGATAGCGCTATTCACCATTTGTACAACCGGCCCCAGTACTTTTAGTTTAATAACTCACTCAATAAGCATCTTAATGAACATGCATGCATGCATATATAATTATATAAGTTGTTTGTATTTTAATTTTTGTAAAAAAACTAACTAAGAAAAAAAAATAAAAAATGTTTTTCAGGTTGTTCAACTATAGATTGCAGGGGGAAAACAATAGAAATTTAATATTGCCTTTTCATAATTAATCATTTCAGTCTGTTCACTTATTTACTGTGCCATGTATAGGTTTGTGGTTGAAGATGAAACAAGCTTGTTGTATTACAATCAAAGCAGTAAGAATGAAACACTTAATTCACAACCACAAGGGTATGTATATATAAGTACTAATTGTTATATAGCTAATCATTTTGACTATATAACGAGCATTCTCATTGGTTGATAGATGCTCACGTGATATTAGTTAAATCTAACTGTATCCCGACCAGGATACAAGTGCCCAGCACATTGAATAATAATTCAAATTTACTTAATTTACTTGTCTAAAATGATTAGCTATATAACAAAACGCTTAATGACTGATCCCTCAGGAAACCAGTTAGTTTTGTTTCCCGAGAATCTCAATGTTTCCCACAGCCGGAGCCTCGGGAAACATTGAGATTCTCGGGAAACAAAACTAACTGTTTCCCTTGGGACCAGTCATTAAGTGTATATATTAATTGTTCTTTTCACAGTTCTGTTCAGTGACCATGAATGATATAATTCCAAGTCAAGTTTCCCGTTGCTGTGCATAATAAATTATAGTTTTGCTATTTGTATCAACTGAACCTCGACTTGAAACTATTATTAATCATGGTCACTGAACAGAATTGTGAAAATAACTTTTCTGTCATATGAGTATAGAAAGATCACACAATCTTAAATACAATTTGTAATTAATAGGTACAAGTGATGTTTTCAAAGTTCTCGAAATTGGATGAGCCTTAATTTAGGGGAAAAGTTTGTGCAATTTTTTATTTAAAAAACTAATTGGTACTCTGCAAGTACAATTTACGATTTAATTGTTTTTCTCTCATCCAATCAGAATTGAGTAATTTTGTACATTATATATATTATAAATAATTATATACACATAACCCTTTATGAGAAATGTGGTCGGCAACTACCACTGGTACAAGAAAAGGAATAACTTTATTTGTTCTTTTTGAGTAAATCAAAGCTACATTATTACCAGTTACTTGGTAATTAGTTTACATATTAATGGTCTTGAAATAAAAGAGTCCCAACTCTCAAGCTAGGAATTATTGTTACCTATTTCAGCCAATGGCAATGAAGACATTTCATTCTGGTAGACATATGACACAAAGATTCTGAGAAAGGGTATACCACATACTGTTAACATTGTGAACATAATAGCTAGCTTAAAAGAATGGCTACAATATACCATATGAGACTGTCCTTGCTATGACAAAAGCACAGGGATCCCAGCAATTCAAACGTACAAAGTGACTTATTTTTATCATTATAGATCTGTTGGTATCTCAGCTGGAAAACTAGAGGTGTTCGTGATTCTTACAAGGTACTTTATTTATTTGTTTATTTATTAATTTAATTATTAATTTATTAATTTATTAATTTATTTATTTAACTATTTAATATTTATTTTTTATTCATTTATTTATATATTTATTTATGTTTTTATATATTGATTGATTGATTGATTGATTTAATTATTTATCCATTTATCCATTTATTTATTTATTTATTTATTTGTTTGTTTATTTGTTTATTTATTTGTTTATTTATTTATTTATTTATTTGTTTATTGATTGATTTATTTGTTTGTTTATTTATTTGTTTATTTGTTTGTTTCTTTTTTTTATTTATTTATTCATTCATTCATTCCTTTGTTCATTTATTTATTTGTTTATTTATTTATTTATTTATTTATTGACTAACTGACTGATTGGTTGATTGTTTGGTATCCATAGTAACGATGAAAAAGAGTACCTATTATTTCCTGGTAAAGATGATGATACTGCAGACTGGTTAGCCAATCTAAAGGTAATTAATATCACCCAATGTGAAAAAACAAAACCACTTTTTTAATGTCTCAATTTTTTTAGACTGGACATGTGTGCCCTACTAATGGGCATTTTTTAGGTAGCAAATTATATGCAATTCCATTAGATGTAAGACAGGCTCCTTCTTTAGATAATTTTAAATATAAATATTGTACAAATTTGTCAATAAACCTTTACAACATATCTTTCTATTAATTTTTATTCAATATGACATGTATAGCTAGTATCAATTTAATTCACCTCACCTTTTATATTTGTATTGTATTGTATTGTAATTATAGTTGTATTGTAATAGTTGTATTTATATTTTATTTGAGAGCCACTTGAAAATTATCTGAGGATAAAGTGTTACTCTTGTTAAATAAAAATATTATTATTATAATTATTATTATTATTATTATTATTATTATTATTATTATTATAATTATTATTATTATTATTATTATTATTATTATTATTATTATTATTATTATTATTATTATTATTATTATTATTATTATTATTATTATTATTATTATTATTATTATTATTATTATTATTATTATGGGGGAGACTCAGACACACACTCACTACCCCTACGTTTCATTATTTTGCACACAATTCAGCTCACATGTTCAATTTTGCAGAGGGAGGAAAACCGGATAACCCGGAGAAAAACCATTGTGGCATAGGAGAGAAGAACACATCAAACAAACTTAACTCACATATAATCCATGCCTGAGCCGAGGCTCGAACCTGGACCACAGCTGTGAGAGGCCAGCGCTCTCACCGCTAGGCCACCCATGCCATCCATAGGCCACCCCAAAAAAATTATTTACCAAATTATCATAATTTATAAACTGTTTTTTTTGGTCATATCCTGCTATGAAATATTTCATTTGTTTTTTCTTTAGAATAAAACTGCATTGGATGATAAATCAGCTGTACCTTTCCAACGAGATACATCAAACCAGGGTAGTTTTATGAGTCGGGTAAGCTTCATGTTTGATACATTGACTGATTGATTGATTGACTGATTGCAGTTCCTTTAAGTTGGTAAAAACCTATGTTATGTAATATTGCTGCCAGAAGTAATCATTATCTAAAGCGGGAATAGTGGAATATTTATAATTTATTATAGAAGCTAGTCGTAGAAAGAGGGTCCTGAACAGGTAAAATGGGAGCTGGGATTGGCCTTATTTTTGACTGGGAAAATGGGATTGGATGCACTGGGACTGGGATTTACAAATAGAAGAACAACAGAAAATGGGAATGGGATTGAAACCTTGAGCAAAACTGATGCGATTATGTGATTTTTGACTGGGATTTGGTCCAAATATAAACTGGGAAATGGGATTCGGACCCCCCCTTCAGGACCCTCTATAAACGACTGATAATAATCAATTATTTATCCAAAATAATCAAAGTCGTGACAAGTGCTATCTGTCGAGATCGGAGAACAAGCTATGATGTCATCGGCTGGATATTGCTTGCTGTAGTAAGATGCGTTAGTGTTTTTTTGTATTTGTTTTTAACAGCTTTATTGGGCACGTATTAGTTACAAATTAGACCTACACAGCAGATTTGCAAAACGTATTTACAAAACAGACTAAATGAAATTGCACAGGACGTATCACAAACGATTATTAAACGAGCCCAATGGTGTTTGCGCGAACGGGACACAGGTCCCATGCGAGGTGCACCCCCATTGTAAATAACAATAAAACTAGGAAATACTTATATTAATATTTACAAATTGTATATAACAATAAAGCTAATTGTAAATAACTAAGAAACTAATTATAAACTAACTAATTAAACAAATAATACTTATTGTAATAACATAAATAACCATACATGTAAATATAATTCTAGAGTGCTTACACCATGTCCATGAAATAAAATCTAAATAGTTACTAACTAATAGTTTTTATTTAGTGACTATTAGTCTCTATCACTCAACTGGAACAGGTTTAGAAACAATTCACAAGGGAAATCAAATACTCAAAACCATAGAAAGTTAATACTTTATTCATTGTGTATTGTTACTAAAGCTGTTTCAGTTGAGTGATAGAGACTAATAGTCACTAAATAAAAACTATTAGTTAGTAACTATTTAGATTTTATTTCATGGACATAGTGTAAGCACTCTAGATAACGATAAAAATATGATAAACCTAAATTATCTAACTTGTATGAGACTATTGTTAGAAATGAAAAATAATGAGAAATGAAATTAGGATATTTAATAACTAATAAACTTAGGCCCTATGGCAGGGACAGTCGCGAGAGAGAGACTATGTACAGGTGATGTCTATGGATATTAACCAAACAAAAACGGAGCAATACTTTGAATGAATAATAATTCCAGTTACGTGTTTGTTATCGTGTGTTTGTAGGTACGTAATAGTTTAAGGCGTAAAAAGAAGCTAGTTCGTTCGACATCAGAGGACCCTCACTCAGGTATGTTGAAAGACTAAAATATCAAACAAAACTGTTAATCGCTAAAATATTAACGAAAAAAATCATTTCCAGCAAAAAAAAATATCTAGCGATCTATCATCTATCAAACTTGTAAATTGTGTCGCTTGACAGCTGAAAGAAAACCTAAATATAGATATCTGTGATATATGTGCTTCTTCTTCAAAGTTCTCTGCGCCATCTTGAAAGGGTAGCCGGGACTTTTTATTGAAGCGAGGCGAACGTTGAGCTTGCAATGATAGAGACACGTGAATAATTGTCCCTCAAGGTGTTAAAAGGTCTCTATCTTTGCAAGCTCAACGTTCGTCTCGCTTCGATGCAAAGGCCCGGCTACCTTTCAAGATGACGCAGGAAACTGTGAAGGGGACTCACTGACGTATACTCACAACCGCCAAAACACGTTTCCCAAATATTTGATTTCATGTGTTGACTAGCTCAAATAGTAAGGATCTTCGAGGCAGTAAACCTACCTTTAGTGATTATCGTATTCCCCTTGCAAGAGATAAGCCTGAATTGCAACTTCATGCAGTTCCATCTTTATTTTCCAACTGACTACAATTCCTTGTACAACGATATTTAATCTAGCATACAAGTCAGACATAACCCAAACAGAACTACTGATGATACCCGGTTTAACTATAAACATTTGCCAAGTAAGGAATAGGCGCGTGCTGTGGGGAAATCCCCTGATCAGGAGCACCTTGGTTCTGTATGTGTTACGTTGCTCACGCGACTACAAATGTAATACAAATATAATACGAATTACATCTGCGTCATTACTAGAATATTACTCGTTAATATGCAAAAATAATAGAAAGTTTGTTTCTTAAGTTGATATACGTTTCAAGCTGATTTCTCATCAGGTGTGAATGATAAAATGATTTCAACTTAATGTTTTTGGAACCTGCCTAGGCTCGGTCCAATGTTTAGACAAAACTAACAAAATTGGCAACAACTTATTAAAAACATAGAAGATCAACAAATTATAAAACTAAACGTATGCTCTAACAAAAGTAAATATAATTTTGTGTGTTTCAGGTATATCTCCTATTAGACGGTCTTCCCACAGTCCAACTTCTACAGAAGACAGCATCGGTGAACTTTCTAGTTTACGAGAATCATCCCTGTATAAAAACATGGGCAGTGGAATGAAAATAAAGTCCATGAGGTCTCAAAGCGTTCCAAATGAATCTCTTTTTGACACAGTAGCATTTTTATCTCAGCCACAGGTAATCAAAGTGTACTATGTAACTTCTACCGTTTTTAAACTAACATAATGCATCTAACTTCTAAGAGAGTACCTATATTTTACAACCCTCCAATTAATGAGCTATTCCGTGTTTACTCACACTCACTACCACTGCATTTAATATTTACAACGCTCAACTCACATGTTGATTTTTTGGAGGAGATGATTTTTAAGTTAACAATATACTGTATACTGTCGATGATTGCAATCATTTGTATACAATATAGAAACATAATACGATGTTATTGGTCATATATAAGACTGAGCATCAACATCATTTTGGGTTGCCGTTTATACAGCAACCATAAAAGTTAGTCAAGGTTTCGTTGCATGCTGC
Source organism: Metridium senile (assembly GCA_949775045.1). Lineage (NCBI taxonomy): Eukaryota > Metazoa > Cnidaria > Anthozoa > Actiniaria > Metridiidae > Metridium > Metridium senile. The sequence goes on along the minus strand of OX459097.1, from coordinate 19,053,527 downwards.
ATTTTCCTTACCAAGCTTGAAAGTTACGTAATGTTATTACGTTATTACGTTACAGTACGTTCATATCATCCATATACTATATATATTTCGGGCTTGGTGTATGACTTGGTGTATAACAAGCACTAATTTTAACTTAAATGAGCAATAAAATTTGATTTGATTTGATTTGATTTGACACTGAAATAAACCCTTCGTCACCCTTTTTTGAAAAAAGCTGTTTGTTGTAAGCCCAGTGATGGGACAAGTTCGAGGGAGTCAACATGTCGGTTGCAGGTTTCTGGGTAAAGTCATGTACGTTTTTCCAGTATATAAAGAAATAAAAACACATAGGAAATAAAAAATGCAATGCTGTATAGCTTAATTTTTAGCCTGCAAAACAGACGTTCTTTCGGGTTTTGGGGGGGAAATCGGGTTTGGGGCTTCCTGTGTTGAACGAGCGAGCAAAAAGGAAGCGAAGGGCTCCATATTTCGCGCGGTCATAAAATTAACACAGGAAGCCCAAGATCCTAATTTGTCCAAAAAGCCAAAAGAGCGCATGCTCTGCAGACTAGTTTATTTTCGTACTCCACGTTTTTTAGAGCAAAACGTACGCTGACAAGTGCTGCGATACTTCGAGTCTAGTAAGCATGGACTGGGTTATTACTGACGGAAACAGTGAAAGCTCACTTGATCATAAACCTGACATACAGTATACTGAACGAAAAGATCAAGGTACACAGACAACCATTAAACAACATGCTGAGGAAGCTCTCAAAGATGCACTGGTACTACTAGCACGACAGATGCCAGCTGATGACGTGGAGGAAAAACCAGTTATGGACGAGGCAGCCATGAATCAATCTATAATGAACTACAATGGAGTGATGACCCTTCAGCAGCAGAAACTGTAAGTACTTTATTGGACGTGATGCTACGATGTATTTCAAAATGGTTGTCGGATTGAACGGCGAAAGAAATTGTGCCTACGCATACAGTATGCAGCTATTTCAAAGAACGTTGAATACTGAAAAGTGCATTGCAAGACCGAAATGCATTTTGGCTCATGTAATATTGTTTAAAGTAAAATGTTAATTATGTTATAATAATTCTATTCAATACAATATACAAGTTAGTTATGGGGAGTAAATAACGCCACGATATACCACGAACATACCCGTCCCTTTAACCGCCATAAGATTCATTTCAGTTTTCTTAATTGTAAGCACCCTATATATGAAAGGTCACTTTCACTTACAGTACTTGAGCCGGTTGTACGAAGGGTGGATAAAGTTATCCGCGGATAAAAGTTATCCACTGCATAGGTTTTTTATAGATTTTATCCGCTGGATAAGGATTTATCTGGTGGATAGCGCTATTCACCCTTCGTACAACCGTCCCCTGACGACTACAAAAACCGAGGCCACCAAAACATGATTATCCAATCACGATCGAGAATATCGACACTAGAATCTCTACAAATGTTTGACTTTTTTGCTTGGTAATATACAATGGTAATAATTTTCATTATAGAGTGCTTACACTATGTCCATGAAATAGAATCTAAATAGTTCCTACATATTAGTTTTTATTTAGTGACTATTAGTCAATAGACCACAATACACAAGGGAAATCAAATACTCAAAACCATAGAAAGTTAATACTTTATTCATTGTGTATTGTTACTAAAGCTGTTCCAGTTGAGTGATAGTGACTAATAGTCACTAAATAAAAACTATTAGGTAGGAACTATTTAGATTCTATTTTATGGACATAGTGTAAGCACTCTATGTGAACTGAACGGATCAATGTTGAATAAGAAACATCTTAGCCTGTCAGAACCTTTACATTTGTTTTGTTTGATCTCAAAAAAGATATTTATTTTGAAATTTGTTTGGAAGGCCTAGGTTTTAGTACAGTACTCGCGCTGTAACTACAAACTTAGGGGTGGGCCATTAGATTTATGAGGGGGGGGGGGGGGGGGGGGGGGGTTGGGCAAATACCAAAAAATAATAATCGTGCACAGCAACAATGACAAAAAAAGTATCCCCCCCCCCCTCAAAAATCTAATGGTCCACCCCTTATTTGACAGTTTTATTGCATGTTGTTTGTTAAAGGATACGGGGACTAGAAATGGACGTCTGCAAGTTGAAATGTGAAGTGGTCAATCTTATCCAAGGGACTATCAACATACCACTTAAAGGTCAGACTGCCTTCTTTAGCATTTTGTGTAAAGATATTCGCCTTTTTCATATCGAGCAAGGGACTGGGTAACAAGTGTGAAAAAATAATTTGATTATGATTCCATAAAAAATAACCCTTCTCATGGGAGAGTAACCAAATATAAGCTTATTGACCAACTTTCAGAACGGTTGGCAAAATAGAAAAAAATATGAGCATCCAAACTCTGCCAAAATTACAGAGAAATGTATGGTGTCCTTCCAAAACGTCCTTCCAAACCATACATTCTTTGTATTTACGTAAAAAATTAAAATACCATAATTTCGTTGCAATTTCCACAAACTTGTTCAAACTTTAAATTCTTACTAATTTGTATTTGTTATTTCGTATGAAGGGGTTTATTTTTGAATTAAATTGATTTTGAGAAACTTGGTTCCAGTCCCTTGCTCGATATGGAAAATGCTAATTGTTGGGTGTCTATCAAGTCTATCAGTGTAATTTACGATGTATTGTTGTGTTTTGTTTAGATGACGACCTGGCAGACTGGCATTATGTTGAAGAAATCAGGGTAAGACACCATATCCTGATAAATAATTACACTGAATTGTTTCGAGTAGAATATATCGCATGGGTCAGCACAGTGGTATTATCTAGTATAATATACACCTGTTTTAAAAATCGTTGTCGCAGCCGAATCTACAGTCCACACACTAAAGGCTGCAAAGGATATCGGTTACATGGACTTAATTTATGATTCATTGCACGTTTTTTAAAATAAATATTTATATTTATATCTACCACAACAACAACTTGTTATGGTCATATAAAACAAACACGTACGACCAAAATATGCTATGAATATATCGATAACAAGAGAAGAAATACCGACATCCTTTGCAGCCTTCAGAGTGTGGACTGTGGCTTTGTTTGCGACAACGATTTTTGAAATAGGTGTATATAGAATATCGAATGAGTCACTTGTATTGTTTACATATAATTGCAAGAAGGTTGGCACATTAAAAAGAACATTAGTAATTTAGTAAGAAAGGAATAACAAAAGAAAGCGTTCAGCTTGAATGATCTTCTATTGTCTTTTAATTAATTCCTTTCCCACTAAATTACAAAAGCCAGGACAACGTTCTTGCAATTCGGTGTACGCACTTGTAGATGTAGTATACACACTAATATAGAATAACACACACTTGTTTAATGAAACCTTTCTTATTTAGTACAAAGAAAGAATATTCGAACTGCTTCGAGAAGCGAGGCTGTACAATCCAAGTCTACCTAACTATGACAGGTAGGTGCTGGTACATCTTGCACACCCCAAAAAAACATCCAACAACGTTAATACGGCAGCCACTTAATTTGACCACTATATCTAAATTATAGATATATAATAAATTATATAATAAATAGAATAGAATAAATAGAATAATAAATTCTTGAGAAGTTATGAGAATTTCTTTTGTGCTAAAATATGTACTGTAGTGCACTTGTCTCTGTTTAGAAGATTTCGGCTATCAACCTCGCTAAATGGTGTATTCATATTTTATTCATACATAGTGTGAATAAGTTAACTGGCCACTTTCTTTCATTTCACATGATAGTCATCGTACGAGGTAAAATAAACAACTATTAATGCTTCTTGACAGTCTAATGCACAATAACTCGTATACCTTAGGGATGGACCATTTTATATTTGATGGGGAGGGGGCTGAATTAAAAACAAAAAACGATCGAGAAAGCTTTTAAACTCGAAAAAAATATCGAGCAGCCTTTGTTGCACGAACAAAAAGTATTGAGTACTACCCAAAAAATATCTTGCAACATCTGTGTCCCTCAAAATTAAAAATTATCGGGCACCGACAAAACAGCCCTCCCCCCCTTCCCATCAAATATCAAATGGTCCGCCCCTTTGTGATTCAAGCGTTTCTGATATGACTACTATGACGTCACCCAAGAGTTTGTTTGAACCGCGCGGCTTACATGCAGCTGTGTTTCTGTCGTTTCGACTTTGTTTTTGAAAACCTTGCCACAGCAATTGTTGAATACTTGTCTGATCCCATTTCTTGATCCACTCACATTAATAGTCATGAGCAGCAAAACAATCACCATGGCAACGTCTAAAGTTCTTCCAATAGTTTGAAATGACCACCAAGGCCACGCCTCTACGACCTTGACATTAGAGTATATCCCAAACACCCCTGCGGCCCCATATATAGACAGCATGACCATGGATAGTCCAATGACTGAAGTGATACAAATAAGAGTTTTTAGTTTCTCCATTTTACTGTCACGTGTCACAGCCGCTGAGCAGTTCTTGGAAATTTTATATCCGACTTTAGCATACCCTATGGTTAATATAAAGCCCATCACGAGATAATATATCTGACAGATTAATATCAACACTTTGGTTTCCACGTAAAAAGCTACTACAATGTCAGTTAGCAGGACGAGTATCACGTGAAAGACGACGACAACGATAATAAACTGTACTCGCTGGAAAGTGGGCGGAGCTACGTTCATTTTGGTGGTGTCAATCAAAACTAGCAGCAATAAGCTCATGGATGAGATGACACAAGGATGTCCCATGGAAAAAAGAAGACGTACAACTATAGGATTGACCTTAGCAGTAGATCCGTATGGGTCAATAAATAGAGCAACAGATCTTGTCATACAGAATATCAAGATCATTGTCAGTACACTCACTTTAAGTGCAGTTTTACGCCTGCTCTTTAAATGAACTCTGACTAGCTCGAACAGAGATATTAGTCCTAATAGAAGTAATATCGTAGCAAATCCATATACATGTATAGGCCATGCTGCCTGCCAAAGTTCTTTTGCTGTCGTCCAGTCAGGTTCTGGCTCTGCCCATAGCTCGGGTTCGGGCTTGGGCTCCGATGTAGAGTTAGGGTTCTTCTCGGGTTCCAAAGTTCCTTCAGGCTCTGAAGAAGGCTTTTCTGGCTGCGGTTCTGGGTCCCCTCGGCGTTCACGTATATTCAAAGACTTTTGTACGTTATTACTGATAGTTTCATAGTTTTGTTTATCATCGCCTTTAGATGAGATATGGTGCTGAAGCCCTGCTGGTTTTAACGATTTTACTTTTGTCTCAAGCTGCTTGCTAACCTTCACTGAAATATCTCTGCTCTGTTCAAACAGTGTACTTGGATTCATCTCAGTTATCACCAAACTGCTAATAATTAGTAGAATGGTCAACGTAGCCACTCTTAGAAATGCCATCATCATCATCTCTAGAAGAAATTGAATAACTTAAGTTAAATCAGTTGTAAATATCATATAGATGGGTAGTTTTTAGCCACATTAGTCCCCAATCCAATGAGACAAGGAGTGCTTGAGATGTGATGTTTACAACTACGATGTTTTATTAACATATGGAAGTAACATTAACCACGGTTCAATGATCGCATTCTTTTAACTTCGTTAGCTCGCAATAAACAGCTTGCCAATTTCATATGAATATCGTCAAAATGACAACAAATGAAGTAGAAATCACGCACATATTTGATTTTTCATGATTCTCTAATATTTTCTTGATACTTGACATGAAAACACATTAGTCTTTTGACGTCATAGCCCAGCAAGAAGCTCATTCCACTACTATTAGAATGTTTTTTTAATAAGCTTCATTGTGTAAACAGTCTGGTCGGGACTTTTCTTGTTTAGTTTCTATGGTTTCTATTTTGAACAAAACATTACTTTAATATATATTTATATAACAAGCATTTCGTGAAGGGATAGCTTTATCGTAATGTAGTAATGTAAGGGTGTTTATATAATAAGTTTTTCATAAATAGAAGGATGTGGTAGACCTCATTTTGTTCATAAAACTGAAATGTTCTGCTTATGTTCACTTGGCGGCTTTTCCTTGGATTTGATTAGCGAAACAACTTGAAAACTTTACATACGTATACGTGTTATGAATATCAAATGCTTTGACTTGTCATGCCACTTACAATAGATGCACTTATTTCAAACATGGTTGACGGAGTGAACGGTGAATGGCGATTGTACGACCGAAGGGAACTATGGGTATTTCATATGGATTATTTATGTATCTTTGGTGACAGAAAACGAATTAACTGCACAACACCAACCCCATGTAGTAAAGAAAAGCTTAAAACTGATGAAACTGTAATTAGTAATCCAGAAAAACACTAGGATATGTTGTATACGTAACTATAATTCCTTTCGGTCGTGCAATCGGTATTCATCGTGGCCCCGTCAACAATTTTGAAATATGTGTATATAGCCAAGCTCAATAAGTTCAGTATAGTTGTTTTGAAATATCTAAATACTTTTATATAAATATATAAGTGACATTTTCATTTTTTTAAATAATAATAATGGCTAGTTCTTATATAGCGCATTTCCAGAACTGCTCAATGCGCCGCTGCTCAATGCGCTTACTCAACGTGTTCGAGTTGAAGGTACAGTAATATAAGAACCAGTGGATTAAGAACCACTAGGCTAACATTTGCTTTTTAAGCACATGTTAAAAAAGAACCACTTTAGCCTAAAAAATTAGACTGGTTCTTATATGAAACGTTTCAAGATTTATTTGGTCATTTGATAAAATATAAGTTGAGTCTGAATATGAACAATTTAAAATCAATGCACGAAAAATGTTTTACAAAAGTATTATCAGTTAGTTGTCAATGAGAATACATTCATCATTCAGATGCTTCTACATAACAATTTATATAACATAAAAAACCACTTTATAAGGGAAATTGTTTTTGCTTTGTAAATAAGAACCAGTTAAGAATCACCTTTGCCTAATTTGTCACTAAATACCAATTATATAAGAACCACTTTAGCCTAACCACGAAAACTAGTGGTTCTTATATGTGGGTTTTTACTGTGTATCAAGGTGCATTAAGCTGCCACCATACAACCCATGTCTGAACACGGAGTTCTTTTACGTCGGCCTCGATGTTGTTAATTTTTTTTAAACCCATATAGTAACTGATAGTTGGGTCGACTAACTACAGCATGGGATGAGAAACAAAATATACCTAAAATATTCATATATATATTTCAATATATACTTGTTCATGTGACAAATTTACTGTACAAAAATAGCCAACCTTCAGTCTAGCTATAGTGTGTGTTTTGTCATTGTTCTTTGCTAAATTAAGCCCGTGAAACGTTCTTTAGATCAATGTCATTTTATCTTCTCTATTCAATTATAATCTCAACCATTAGCCCACTTTGTTTTATGTGTTAATATGAGACATTAACACAAGTAAAATAAAATGCTAATGGGTGCTACATAATTTATTTCAATTATAATCTCAACCATTAGCCCACTTTGTTTCATGTGTAAATATGAGTCATTAACACAAGTAAAATAAAATACTAATGGATGACTACATAATTTATAACAAATTGGCTTGCATAATTATAACATCGTGATCGTTGTGTTAATCTTTGTCTTTTTGCAAGTAGCTGGTTCTGTTTCCAAAGCACTACATGCAATCACTGTTACAAGAAGGCTAGGTACTCGCCTCGAAAATTTGTTTGCTCTGTATTTTTTTGTGCGTGTTAATTTAATTTAATTATAATAATAATCCTTTATTAACACGCCATCTTTGTTTAGCGTTTTCACACTAATAATTATATATATAATATACTGTACAAAATTACTTGATTCTGATTGGACGAGAGGAGTACAATTATATCGTAAATTGCACTCTACAGAGCACCAATTAATTTTTCAATATATTATAAATAAAAAATCGCACGATCTTCTCGTACAATTTGTCATTAATAGATACTCGTGATGTTTTGAAAACTTTCAAAACATCGCTCGTATACCTATTAATTACGAATTGTACTCAAGATCATGCGATTTCCTTTACAAATTTCACAAATCATTTCAATTCGTTCACCCAAACATCCATCACACTAAATAATTTAATTACACCGGCATTTCGCAAGTACGTATACACTGATTCACTTTGTGGAATTAGCTTGAATTGCTAAGATCTTTTTCTGTATTTGCTCTTTTAAATGTTGACAGTAAAACGTTTTCTTCAGTAAAACGACCCAAAGAAATGAGAAGTGACAAAACGCCGTGTTATCTTGCTATAAATAATTGTAGAAAAGACTATTCGTCAAAGCCTTGGTTTAAATTTGACGGATCATAGCGGCCGTAAAACCATGATGCAGACTTTGACAAATAATAACATTCCTCCAACGGTCATAATTCAATGATTTCTGGACACAAGAACTTGCAGAGTGTCACTAATTACGCGACGGTATTACACAACCAGCAAATGAAAATGTCTCAGGCTTTGAGTGATTTAGCTACTTGAGGAAAGGAAGATGTCAACAAGGATAGTTTCATGAAAAAGTTCCACACTTTTAAATCGATTTTAGAATGTGTTTTATAAAAAAAATCAGCTCAGAAGTATTCTAAGCTTACTTATCGATGCACAAATAAAACTGATTGAGTTTGAAATTTGTCTGAAGTCACGTTCTTAAAAAAGGCTATTGTATTGAATTAATATCTCAGTACTTATATACCTATTTCAAAAATCGTCGCATGGAAGCTACAGTCCACACTCTAAAGTCTGCAAAGGATATCGGTTTACATTGACTTAATTTGTGATTTATTGCACGTTTTTTTAAAAGAAATATTTGTATTTATATCTACCACAACAACATATTGTTTTGGTCATATAACACAAACATGTACAACCAAAATATGCTATGAATAGATCGATAACAAAAGAAGAAATACCGACATTCTTTGCAGGCTTCAGAGCATGGACTGTGGTTTTGTTTGCGACAACGATTTTTGAAATAGGTATATAATAAAAAAAATTACTTCATGGTTAGTTCGCTTGTACGATTTTTATTCACTCGTTGTGTAGTCACTCTTGCAGAGCCTCGCTCGTATCTCTATGTAGTCTTCTGTTATAGAGAGATGACTACTCAGCCTTTTTCAGTAGGCTCTCATAAGTCATTAGTGTCAGGTCATAACAGCTCTGATAGCTCCCTCTCGCATTCTTTCAAGTTTTCTTTTATCTTGTGCAAGATAAAAGTGCCATGCTGTATGGCAGTAAGTGAGGTTGGGAAGAATGGATTTGTCAGTAACAGAGTGTATTTGTGCCAAGCGGTTTTCTGCCTCTTCTTCCATTTTTGATGTACTTCAGTTGGATCAACGATCTTATTGTAGAGGTGATGATCGCCAGCATACATTGATAGTTTAGATTGTTGTATGCTGTGATGGAGGTCATTCAGAATGATTTCATGTACTTCTATGCACATTCTTATTCTTTTAATTATATCATTTTCTGTTACCTTGCAATTTTCCCAACGTGGAAAACATAATTTAAGAAAACGAAAGTATTAGCTGAAACGGGTGTTGTTTGCCTTCTTTGAAATATCGACTTTTGTTTTATAGATCAGAAATTCAAAAGTCTAGCCACAAGTGTTAAACAATCTTCAAAGATTTCTCAATTTAAGTCTTTTTTCTGAATGAACTATTTGAGTATGCTATTCAATTTTTACATTTGTTTTTGCATAATTGTATTTTTTCTCATTTTGTATCGATAATTTGCCTTCTACTTTTTAACTCCATCATATGATGTTGTATTTTGTAGATATTAAATGTAATACGGTAGCTATAGTTAGCGAGCCTCACGGAAGAGCCCCAGTAGGGGGTGGATATGTTTCTTTTAGATTCACTATTACATATAACGAGTTTGTCATATTTATGTAATTAAGGCATAGCTCAAACGTGGCATTTGCCAAATCTAATGATACAAATGAGCAAAATCTATTGTTTGAATTCACTTGTATTAGATTGAGATGCAACGTTTGAACTATGCCTTACAAGTTAATTTGTAACGAATTTTAGAACAAACGTCTTTTTACGTGGTCACCAATACATATGCCCGCGCACCATGCTCATTAGCATGTCAGGTATAATTAACAATTATCGAATATATCGATGAATAATAACTTGGACTATAAGTAGGGGATATTGTATTCATCAAGCCTCAAAGAAAATATTTTTTTGTAGTATGAATACAAAGGTAATTATTTTAAAAAACAATTATAAACAGCCATTTCCAGAGAAAAACTATTTTTTTCATATTTCAAGAAGTTTTCGAACCGATTTTCTTAACCTAGTTCCTAGGCTCTCCCTTCTCTCTTTTTCAAAATGGCGGCACTCCAAGGAAAGACCCTAGCCGGTAACGCTGGATTAGTCACGCTGAAAAAAATATAGAATATTCTTACAAGCGCTCTAATTGGCTGATTGAACTTGGTGTCCAAATAGTCTTGTTAAATGCTATATTTCAATTAAAAACATCCAAAAATGCAAAAATTATGCTTTGCAAAATCATATGGTTGTCTTGAAATAGAGAAAAAAGTTCACCAAATCTTCTAACATTTCAAAAAACATTCTTGATAATAATAATTCCTTTGAATTCACAGTAAACAAGAAGCCAAGAGTGTCCATGAATAGTACTCTCTATAACAAATTAATATCCGATCGATTTGAGTCTTTTTTTACAGTCTTCCTGTGAAATCTTGTTGGTTTGCTGAAGCATGCCCTTCAAAAAGATACCCTGAACAATACTCCAGTTTCGAGTTCTTCATTGCGCAGCCTTAGCCTCGATAGCGTGTGATATATTCTTTTGTATGTAATACAGTCAGTGGTAAGGAAGGGAATGCAAGCATCAACAAAGAATAGAAATACCTAGGGTGTTATTGCTGCTCTTTAGCAAACAATTGAGGCTTACTTGTTTGCTAATTAATCAAAGAGCAGCAATAACACCCTAGGTATTTCTATTCTTTGTTGATGCTTGCATTCCCTTCCTTACCACGGACTGTATGACATACAAAAGAATATATCACACGCTATCGAGGCTAAGGCTGCGCAATGAAGAACTCGAAACTGGAGTATTCCATAGAAGTAGAAAGTCCTGTTAATTGTTTTTGACGACTTTTCCTCTCGAAACCGCTTCAAAAATCTACAAAAAACTTTTCTCCATCAAAATAGCGGGGTTTTTTTTCTCCAATAGTAACATCCAAATGGCTTCTTTGATTATTTGATGTGATTGGTTAAAAAATGGCATGTCTGTCCTGAGATTGGCCGTTTTTTAAACGATGGAAGATTTCAAAATGATGCTATTAATAATCCTCATTTTAACCAATCAGATTGCAGGATTTGCTAGTGATTACAAAAAATACGATTGATCAACTAATCCATGCCAATAGATATTAAAGGTGAATTCAAAAGTATTCTAAATTAAACCTATGATATGATGTGTATTCAGTTGAAGATAACTGGGCCCGCTCTGCCGGGTTATTTGTGATTACTTTAAAGAATCTACTGCTAAGAGATCTAGAGTACCTGAAGAATACTATAAAAATAATAATAATGATAGTATATTGAATGAGGAACCTACTCGCAAAGGCGATTTTCAGTGAAAAGAAATTTCTCGATGTTAGTGTTTAATTACAGCCGAGAGTAGGAACTGTTTTGAGCCGCGATAACCTTGGAAAGTTTTTTGATTAATGGTCTCCCGTAGTTATTCGTTCCTGGTGTTTAATGAAGGGAAATGAGGTAAAATGGTGAAAGAAAAGGAAATTAATTAACAAACGAAATTGTAGAAAAAGCATTAGCTCATTTGTTGGATGAAATCATGTTTGAATCTTTTGCTGTTGAACTCGTCGCTAATAGAGCTGGCCTAGTGATTGTGTTTTTCCGCATTCTAGTTACTGTGCCGTTTATATATAGATTTTATATTTATAAATAAGTAGTAACTAATTAATAAATTATCAATATATGATATAACACGTTCATCATAAAAGAACAATTCTCAAGGGAATGACACGTGGTCTGAAATGGGCAATTTGCATACTGATGTAAAGAGGTTTATTGCACAAAAAGTAAAAAAAAAAAAAAAATAGCCATGGCTACAGATAGCTCAATCTTTTATTGACCTTATCAAATGATTTTGATCTACTTTCCGTGCAAAAAGTACACGTACCTTTGGAGTAGTTGAAAGCGAACGGTTTGATCACTTTTACAAGAGAGATTGTGCGACTATTCTCATGTCAAGTTACAATATGGGCTATATTTAAACATTTCTTTAAACAAACCCTTTCAAAAAAATAGCTATGGATTCGAAAACACCATTCCTTTACGGACATTTTGATGTGTAATTCATGGCTATGCGTGAAAAAAAAAAAAAAACACGTACTTTGCCAGATTTCTAACCGTTATCGCTGTATTGTCTCGGTCATTCTCTTGTTAGACTCTCATTCAAAATTGAGCGGACAGTAGAGCCTCGAGAACTCTTTGAATAATATATATTATTTTGTCGCCGGTTATAAGTCAAAAGCACGGAGCTATGTTTTCTAATGTTTAGATTTTATATATTTTATTTTATTTATATTTGTTGATGTTTCATGTGTGTTATGTAAATTGTGTCACTCGGAGTTTTGGATATTTTACAAAAAAAGCTGGTTACTTAATTCTATATGTTAATTTCATTTGGTTGTTTTTATTCCATATTTAATTCCCTTTGGTCCGTTAAGCCTGTTTTTTTTTTCAAATATTTGTTCACTGTAAAGTGGTTAAAAACATGCTTGTTAGACATGGAGTTTTTTTTCTCAGCTGGTTAAGTTATTTGTATTAACGTGCAGACTAATTTGATAATGAGACATTTTATTTGCATTTAGACCAATTTATTGCGTGTTTACCAAACAACTAAAGGTTTATGTTTTTCGTTAAAATCGTAGTCTTGTTTTAAAAAAACACTGGCCACATAAGACTTTCTCGACAGGAACTACAAATGCCAGAGAAAGAGAATAAAAGACAACGCAGTTTCCTATTAATACCAAAGAGCGATAGTGTATCGTCGTATCGTTAATTTTTTTCCGTCTACGTCTCATCCGAACAGTTACATAAACATAATATTTGTATTAAATTAAATATATAACACGTTTTGAAAATGTCTTCAGATAAAACATAAATACATATCGAATACGAAAATAATATAGTTGAAAACACCTAATATCATTCAGATAAATTGTTCTTATCCCAACCTTATGGACCATAGTGACAATACGATATATTTTGTTGAATATTCAAACACTACCTTAATTGACTGTTTAAGGAGCTTAAACGTCGAAGTCTTGTTAAGTCAGACCATTTTCGTGCAGATGAACTATCAATACAGACAGCAGAATTAAGTGGGCTGTTTTCAGAGTATGCTTGCTTCTTATTGCACTTTTAGTTGACCAATCACAAGCAAGTTATGGCGCAACAAAAAAGTTACCAACAATTGTTTTTTTGTGTGTGTAGAGGATATTTCGTCACTCACAACTAGAACCATTAATATATATATTAAGAGAAGATGTTATTGTAAATAGGAATCCAGATGGCTTCAACACGGTGGCTTCAAGTGGTTTTATCTTGCGCAAACTTCCCTTTATTAAACCACTTATGTCAAATCTTGCTTTAGCTAAGTGAGTCTAATTTTTTGAACAGATGTATTAGACTTCAACAATGCACTTTCTATTTTCTACTATCTACTTTCTATTTTAACAAATTTATGGAAGAAACAGGTAGGGTTTAAAAATAGTTTTAAAAATAGATTATATCTTAATTAAAGCTTTTTAACTGATATATAAATATTTAATGGCATATACATATTTTTTCTTCTATTTTTTTTTTTTTTCTTTTTTAGTGTATGTAATTCAACAATGATGAATAAAAACATTATATAATCTATACAGGGTACCACACTAAATAGTAAAGTTTAAAACAAGTTAATATCTTTTTTTTTTTTTGATCGCCAAAACAGGAAATACATTCCCTATAGGAGTCTGTGAATTACGGGTACAAAAAATAACACGAGGGGGAGGGGTGCAGGGGAGAAAAAAGCGAGAGAATTCCACGCCCTTTTTTCGCTTTTCTCGTTCGCAGACTCCTCACGGTCCATAAAAAAGTTCCAAAGGAAGCCCAAAAGAGGAAAATAAGTTGACTGCTAACACGTGACGGCGATTCAGTTCCTTCGGTAGCCCAAAAGGAAAGATATTTAGGAAAAACTATTTTTAGCATAAATGTGTTTATTGTTACTATGGCAACGGCAATTAAATTAGTAAGCACATTGTTCAAAATATTCATTCAAGTCTAGTATCTGCATGTTAGAATATTCAGATTCATTGAAGTAAAGCAATATTTTATATAAGCAGTTTAATAAAGGGAAGTTTGACAAAAATAAAACTACTACAGGGAGCCACTTTAAATGAAATCGTTGCATTGTTGAACAGTCATTAGCTGCCATTAACGGTCTACTTGTTTTATTCTATGTTATTGTTACTTCCATTTCCTTAACTGAAAAGATAGAAGGATCCTAGCAGATGTAATTTCCTTTTGAAAACTCTCTTATCTCGCTTTACAGTGATTATTCTTTTGCGGAACATAGATATTGTTGATGTTGAGATATTTCATGTTACAGCAACTCCATTGCTCATGTTGGAAATGAGAATATATTTTGAGTACATTTAAGAGGCTTTGCATTACCTTGGAATGGAGCCAAGTAAACAGCTCAAAAGTCCCTTTTCTTTTTCCTTTATAACTGTGCTTTTTACAACCTTTACTTTTTTGGATTTATAGTAATTTATATCAAATCTAAAGTGCGCCTAAGAATTATCCGTAGATTTGCCCATTGCGAATGACGACCAATTTCAGAAAGCGGGAAAACAAGAACAAGCGCGCGTGCACATCCGGGACATTAAGAACGTAATTGTTTTATGTTTCACTAGTGAAACTTAATTAAAATAGTGCTCAGGTAAAGACTCGATGTAAAAGTTCATTTAATAAAAATGGATACAGTAAAAACCCACATATAAGAACCACTAGGCTAAAATTTGCTTTTTAAGCACCTGTAAGCCTAAAAAATTAGACTGGTTCTTATGAAAGGTTTCAAGATTTATTTGGTCATTTGAAAAAATATAAGTTGAGTCTGAATATGACCAATTTAAAATCAATGCAAGAAAAATGTTTTACAAAAGTATTATCAGTTAGTTCTCAATGAGAATACATTCATCATTCAGATGCTTCTACATAACAATTTATATAACATAAAAAACACTTTATAAGGGAAATTGTTTTTGCTTTGTAAATAAGAACCAGTTAAGAACCACCTTAGCCTAATTTGTCACTAAAATACCAATTATATAAGAACCACATTAGCCTAACCTCGAAAAATAGTGGTTGTTATGTGCGGGGTTTTACTGTATTAGTATTTCATGTAATTATACGTAATAACAATCTTAATTTATATACGGCGGTTATTATACAAACTGCGTGCGTTGAATGGTGTGTTAACCTCGTACATTTCTCGATAATGACGGTGAATTATATATTCGGCTAATTGATAATACAATAACGAAAAAGAGTTAAAAATAATCAAATAGAATAGAATAAGTAAAAGAGATTTAGAAAACGTATTTAAAATAAAAACTAACGCAAGAGTCCTCTATTGTATTTATCAACATATTTAAGCGACTTGTCAAACTTTTACATAATTAAAGCCTTGATAATGGAGTCAAGATTCAAGAGTCAAGATGACTCCAAAACGTCGTATTATTGCGTTAGTTTTTATTCTAAATAGAATAATTCAGAAAAAAGAGCAAAATATATAACACATGTTATCTAGTGTAGTTTTCAAATAACCTTTGTTTGCTCTTATCCTCAATATTTTCTTTTGTTTTTAGTTCTACTTCTGGTAACTTCAAGGATGGATATGGCTTTATTCACGGCAGTCGTGAAAGCGAAAGTGTGGTCTTCCATTATGTTTGCCGTGAACTTATTCAACATTATTCCAGTTTTTACCAGGTACATAGAAATAATCTAACACCTAATCTAGCCGTAGTATGAAATTTCCCGCTTTTCTATAGAAAAGCTTTAAGATTGTCTTTAATATATTTGAAAATTTAATATATTGAAAATTTATCTAAATAATATTTTAATATGAATCCTTATCTATAACTTAAGAAAGTATTATGTAATTTCATGCAACTTTGGAGGTAAAATGGGACATTTTTCGAAACATGCTCAGATTTTCACTACCTGACATGGTCGCTGTTTTGTCTCAAAACAACAAATTTACAACTTTGTAAAAATGAATAGATAAAATATAATTTTGACGTCTTTAGTCGTAAAACTAATACAAAATAGGTTTTAGGGTTTCTGGAGATGACAAGGAAGGCAAATTTGACAAGTTTCAAGATGTTTAAAATGCTAGAACCCAGTCCCGCGCGGACCGTTACCGTGTTTTTTGACAAAAAAATGGATTCGGTCGCTTATAACTCGCCTATTAGTACGGTGACCCCCAATTTTTTTCTTTTTATTCAACACTGCATCTACTATTCTTACGATTTAGAATTAAAAAAAAAAAATTCATTGATTGGATTTTCTGAAATTACCAAATGCTACAACTCTATACACATGTAGGGTGCGTGATTGGCGTAGAATTGTGCTTCTATGGTTCACTTATACCCATATTTGGAAATGATTCAATGATTTTTATGACAGGAAATGTTAGATAACCCTTAGATCTATCGTTTGATATAATCTTATGCTTTTCCTAGCAGAATACGTTCGCATTCTCTTGACTGCTTTGAATAGGTACTTTTGAGCAAATCACCGCAAATTATTGCAAATACCTACTTTTACTATATCTTATAACTCTATAACCAATACGGTGACCCCAATATTTTTTCACGTTTTGTGACTTGCCTAACAATGATCTATAAATGACAGGATTTATAAAAAAATTCATTGGAGAATTCCAAGTATCCGGAACTACCTTAAGTAGTGTAATTAGTTTATTTTTCCTCTTACATAATTTACATTTAGATATCACAAAACAAATTATTTTCTTAAAATTATTACTTACATCAGATATTTTTTTTTAATCTATTATAAATTTTACTATTTTATTGTATATATATTTCATATATTATGAAAATGTTAACAATTGTAAAGCGCCTTAGAATACCTCATAATTTAGGCGCTATATAGAAATCATTCAATTATTATATATTATATTATACGTTGTATGTTTTCTTGAGCAGAATAAAACTGGCCATTTTAAACTATGGACCGAATACGCGAAAGCAAAGAGAGAAAATGACAACCGAATCTTATTCCAGGAGGTAATTATGGTGCTTAACTCTGTACGTTGGTGACTTACCTCAACGCACACAGCCATTAAAAACCTATTAAATAACTCCTGTAAATTTGAATATAGTAAAGTGCTGTGTATTATTTTACTTAGAAAAAAATCAAAGGTCTAGTTCAAGAAGGGATACCGTACTCGTGCAGATCAGATGTATGGAAATGGTAAATGAACAAACCTTTTTTACCATTCCTTGCCAGCTTTCCATCCGCTTCTTTCTTGCATTCTCTTTTTCTCTCTCTCTCTCTCTCTCTCTCTCTCTCTCTTCTCTGGGTTTTCCTTTAGTTTCTTTCTTTCTCACTGTTCCACTTTAATTTCAATATCATCTTTAATATGCTTTTAGTGAACAAAATAACGTTGTTTAGCATAACTACTTTAATTTCCTCTACAGTTTCATTCACGAGAAAGTCGAAGGAAATTTTATTCAGGTAAACTTTTACAGCAGTTCTCAGTCACACGTGCACCGCTCGCATAAAAAGCACCGCTATGAAACGTGAAGTTGGTGGACGTCAATCAAACTGTGTTTACAAGATGTATGGTGTTTTTACTTCAGTCGGGCTGCGAAACATGTCTGAATCCGACGAAGAGGTTATTGTGGGAATTCAGCTTCCAGATTCAGACATGTTTTGCAACCCAACTGAATTAAAAACACCATGGGTCTTGTAAACACAGTTTGATTGACGTCCACCAACTTCACGTTTTATAGCGGTGCTTTTTATGCGAGCGGTGCACGTGTGACTGAGAACTGCTGTAATTAATCCGTCTAAAACTTACAATATTTTCTTAACAGCCTTTTTTCCTTATTTAGAAGCCAAACTTATACAGCAAACTAGTGAAAAAAACTGCTGTCAAAAAGGTATTATCTCGATTGAATTTGTGATAACAAATCTCTAACCCAACTAACAATTCCTGGTCATGGAAAACTTCAATTCGAGAAATTGTCTTATATGCAAACATAATCAATTTACAAATGTGAATATATGTGTACTTTATTGACTACAGAACAAGCTGAAATCTGAAATGACAGAGGTAGAACGACAAATTCGGTGTGACCTGCTGAGAACGATGCCATCTAATGAGGATTTTAAGACACTAGAATCTGTAGGGGTAAGTCATGAACATTAAATGGCGAGTTCTCATTCTTTGTTTGCAAGACTGTTTTTTATGTTGGTCATAATGTTCAAATTGGGTGGCATGGGTGGCCTAGCGGTGAGAGCGCTGGCCTTTCACCACTGTAACCTGGGTTCGATTCTCGGCTCAGGCGACAAGTGAATAGAGTTTGTTTGATGTGTTGTTCTCTCTCATGCCACAAGGGTTTTTCTCCGGGTTACCCGGTTTTCCTCCGTCCGCAAAAATCAACATGTGAGCAGAGTTGTGTGTTGTAAATATTAAATGTAGTGGTAGTGAGTGTGAGTGAACCTAACGGAAGAGCCCTGACGGGGAGTGATGGTTATAAAATATTGATATATATTTAAACATAAATAAAATAAAAAAAAGTAAAGCTTATTGCGGTGTTAGAAAACCAATTATTATGTCTTTGATGTTAGTTCTTTGCTTCAGCCAATCAGTGATCACAACAGAACTTAATTACAAACCATTTTTATCGATATATTTACATATTTAATTATTAATTGTTAACTATTTGTATTTTATTGAAAAATATAGATGGTCATGGAAAAGCGTATGAATGACAATTTTGTTTGGTAGAAACATTAATATTATATCACAAGACACAGTTTTTGCGTCTGTTTTAAAAAAAGTTACTTCTTTGACGGTATAGATTTTTTGCAGTAAATCCGTTAATGTTACAAACTACCGGAATTC
Organism: Metridium senile; assembly: GCA_949775045.1. Taxonomy (NCBI): domain Eukaryota; kingdom Metazoa; phylum Cnidaria; class Anthozoa; order Actiniaria; family Metridiidae; genus Metridium; species Metridium senile. The sequence continues at coordinate 19,034,307 of OX459097.1, read as the reverse complement.
CGTGTACCATGACCGTTAGTTTTGTTACTCTTTGACAATATCATTTGACAAGCTAGCTCGTTATATTTCTTCTCTATTTACACATTGGTATCAAATAGTTTATATATTGACAATACTTATTTCCCTTAGTTCAATATAAGGTGATTTTATTACTGGGTGGTCAATTAGGAAACATTCGTATATAAGAATATCCCTTGATGAGAACTTCCGAAATGTACGCCGGTTTGATTGAGTCGAAAATTATTTCGTGCAGAGCCTTTTAGCATGATGTTTGTTCGTTAACTAAAGTTGTTTTGGTTTTTGGTGAAGCTGGACAAGCTTAATTAGAAAGAGTAAATGTTTAATGTTGTTCGTGTTGTTTTTTTTGTTTTTGTTTTTTTTTGCATTTTCCAAATTCTGTTGGCTTGTTATTGCCTTGAATAAGATTTATTATTTCAATGTCAAACTGTTGTAGTCGAGCAAACACGTTACCCTCTTCCCACCACCTGCTATCTCAGGCTAAAACTATTCATGTCTCAGTTAAAGTTTCGTTGATAAAATTCTATTGTTTTACTTGTTATTTTTTGGCGGGTTTTGTTTTTCTCCATTTTTTCGTCTTTTTCCACATAAATACCAATCTTGATAATATTTTTTCGGATTTAGTCGATATGTTTATATGAATAAAATACTTTCCCACTAATACGTGTCAGTATTCCATTGTATTCCGCTATATTTGCGTTCTTTATATCCAGCTCAATTGACTTGACATTTATTTTCCTCCGGAGGAAATAATATGTATACTATTGGAATATCTAGGCAAAATATGGTAAATTGGATTACCGGAAGATGATGTAGGCTTTCCGCAATTAGACTCTTTTATACATTTTTAATGAACTTGGCGAATATAACGTGTCAATCTTCACTGTCTATTTGTACAAGTAAACTATTTAATAACATAGACCCGTGTTTTTGCGTTCAAATGTTGTGTACTTTAACTGCTTTTTGATAATCTATATAACGTTATTTTGGCTAAAACAATATTTTATCAACATATTTAAGCGACTTGTCAAACTTTTACGTACTTAAAGCATTGATAATGGAGTCAAGATGACTCTAAAACGTCATATTCTTGCGTTAGTTTTTATTTTAAATCTCTGTTACTTAAAAACAATATTTGATATAATAACGTATATTGATTACTGCTTACCACTATGTTTATTAGCGGTTTTCTTTTCGACAGTTTTAATTAACTTCATGCAGTTCTCTTTGAGATATTTCTGTTATTTTAAAGTCGTTTTCTTTTCATGTCGGCTTTCGATATGTATTTTTAGATCCTAGTTTTTTTGTGTATCTATATCCCTACTTTAGTACTGTTGTATGATCATGTAAATTATTTTTAACTATCGTAAATTCATAAGGTATATATAGAATAAATGAATTGATATTGAAAAGTGAGATTTTCAATAAAAGCTTTTACTACAATTATCAAATTTGGCGTACCTTTTCCCTGTGTAAAATCGACTTGTTCGTAGTCACTGCTCTGTTAGTGAATGTTTACGAAGTTATTTTTATCAAGTCGTCTATGGATACACTTAGTATTTAGTCTCTATTAATTAAATAACCTTTAAAGGGTTTCTTAATGTTGTAGTCGACCAATCAGCGTTCGTACGTTAACCATTTTCATGAAATGTGTAATTGGTGACGTTTGCAGGTTATTAATGTTTCCTTTTTGGGTGATTTCTACACGTCGTGTCCTTGTAGCCTAAGGGATTGACCATCTGATATTTGACGAGGGGGGAGACTCATCCAATTCCCTCAAAAATACCCCACACGTCAACATTGTAATTTATACTTTATGTACATTATAAGACTGCCTAAGGAGCCTTTATTGAAGGAATATAAAATGTGCGCGCGTGCTGTGTGCAGTTATAAAGCACGCGGGGCTGTCAGAACTCGAGAGAAGTGTTAAGAGAAGCATGACGCGAAGCGGAGTGCTTCTCAACACTTCTCGAGTGTTCTGACAATCCCCAAGTGCTTTATAACTGCATACAGCACAGAAAGCAAGTTTTTTATTTCTTTTATAAAATACAAATTGATCAACATGCAAACGCGCGTGCTGTGTGCTCTCATAAAGCACGCGCCTCAACCAATCAAAATACGTGATTTCAGATAATTATTTTATAATTGTATTATATTGAAGTATTTCAACATGTCAACCAACTAGAATATTCTTGGTTTTCAGTCCTCGATGTAAAACGTTTCTTATAGGGCCCAGTATAGTTCAAAGTACAATAGTAAGGGTTATCAAGTATTAGATTAGCTTTGTTATTATTGTGTAATAAAGTACAATCACGTTAGGGGATGGGGGGGGGGGGGGGGGGGTTGAGTGGGGTAGTCAATGTGTACTAAAGTACAATCACGTTGGGGGATGGGGGGGGGGGGATTAGCTTTGTGTAGTTATCATTGTGTAATAAAGTACAATCACGTTGGGGGATGGGGGAGGGGGGATTAGCTTTGTGTAGTTATCATTAATTTGTGTACTAAAGTACAATAACGTTGGGGGAGGGGGAGGGGGGATTAGCTTTGTGTAGTTATCATTGTGTAATAAAGTACAATCACGTTGGGGGATGGGGGAGGGGGGATTAGCTTTGTGTAGTTATCATTAATTTGTGTACTAAAGTACAATAACGTTGGGGGAGGGGGGAGGGGGGATTAGCTTTGTGTAGTTATCATTGTGTAATAAAGTACAATCACGTTGGGGGATGGGGGAGGGGGGATTAGCTTTGTGTAGTTATCATTAATTTGTGTACTAAAGTACAATAACGTTGGGGGAGGGGGGAGGGGGGATTAGCTTTGTGTAGTTATCATTGTGTAATAAAGTACAATCACGTTGGGGGATGGGGGAGGGGGATTAGCTTTGTGTAGTTATCATTGTGTACTAAACCATCGCGTTGGGGGATGGGGAGGGGGATTAGCTTTGTGTAGTTATCATTGTGTAATAAAGTACAATCACGTTGGGGGATGGGGGAGGGGGGATTAGCTTTGTGTAGTTATCATTAATTTGTGTACTAAAGTACAATAACGTTGGGGGAGGGGGGAGGGGGGATTAGCTTTGTGTAGTTATCATTGTGTAATAAAGTACAATCACGTTGGGGGATGGGGGAGGGGGATTAGCTTTGTGTAGTTATCATTGTGTACTAAACCATCGCGTTGGGGGATGGGGAGGGGGGATTAGCTTTGTGTAGTTATCATTGTGTACCAAACCATCGAGTTGGGGGAGAGGCGGGGGGGGGGGGGGGGGGGGGGGGGATACTTCCTCATGAAAAACGGCCATGATTTGACTACTTTGTTTCCTAGAGTAATGCATTCCAATGATATATATGTTGTTTATAGGTCCAAAAGTTGTCTCGAATACTACATGCATTCGTAGATTACAAGCCTGAGATAGGATATCTCCAGGTAATATTTCATTATTTATGCTGTTTCATTCCATTCTACCATTTCATTCAGCCATATTTTTTTTTTCTTGGAAGGGAATGATCCATTATACCATTTTTTTTTTTCTATTTTTGTTAGGGAATGAATTTCTTAGTTGGGATGTTTTTGTTGTTCATGGACGATGAAGAAGACGTATTTTGGTATGTATTTTTATCATAATATAATCACTAACCCTTAGGCCAGATTCACGCAATAAGTGCACTTTAAATGATCGTGTGATAAGATAATGGCAACGAACTCGACAACAATAGTTTCTATCGATAAGATTCTGACACCGCTTGATTTATATGTATTCACTCCCTATCTCGTAGATTGAATGATGGATCTTAAAGATATCTTGAGTAGTTTATACGTCCTATCATATTTTTTCTGTCTTAATTATTCGCTTTTATTGTTGTCGTGTTTATTATCTGTCATTAATTTCGTTTTTTTTTTTTTTTTTTGCCGGTGGACCTCTTGTTGCTGTTCAAAGGTTCAATATATTTCGGGCCTTCCTAACGTATTTGCCCTTTGTTCGATTTCCAATTTTTTTTCGGAAGTTTGTGCGCCGGCCGTGCTTGAGTAGTGTCAATGGAATTGTAATAATTGTGCGCTGCTAACATGAAGATAAATCTCGCAATTGCCCATTATATTAATTTTTTCTTGATGGTTTTCAAGGTGATTGTAGTGCCACAGTCCACTATAACAATCTAGTTTGTTTTACAGTCAATCTCGTACAAAGGATATCTGGCTATTATTTATACATATTATTTCGACTATTCCAAATGTTCCAGGATTCTTTTTGCATAACAAGCTCTGATGCTGTGAAATCCACGTGCATAAACAAAATTTAGTACGAGAAATTAATATTTTCATGAAACATTTTACATTATATTGGTACTGAAAAGTCGAAGTTCCTTTTTAGCTTGACAGCCCCTGCGGTCCAACATTGCAAGTTACACATTGTTTAGCGCGTCATTTTACAAGAAAGATAGCCACAATATATAAAATGTTAAAGCTCATGTAACAGAGAATAAGACTGTGTATGTTTTTATGGAAATATATATATAATTAATGCTTGCTCCACGTAAAACCTCAAAAAACGAATTCAATAAAGACAGCAAGATCGTATGTAAGTGATATTTTCGTTTTATGATCGTATGAATAACATTGACAACGCGGCAATAAATAAATATAGACTTTTGCTTGACTGCCATTGTTAAACATTAAACCGCTGAATGATACTGTGATAAAGACATCCTTTAAAGTCCTTGTGCTTTAAACACCTGTTTGTTTAAGTTCTCTTTTCATTTAGAATTTTATTATTCCGACCTTCAAAGTATTTTTCAATGTTTTTTTTTTCGACTTTAGATGATTGTATTTTCTATTGCTTCTATTGAAGTTTTCAAAAATATGCAAATTTTTGAAATCGAGTATATTTGCGACTTAATTGACTGGGAAAACAAATTTAATATCCCCCACCATTGTGTTGCTTTAAGACGAGTTAAAGGATGGTATTTATTGGTTATGTGTCAATTATGCTGTTAACTTGTTAGAGATGATCGCAAAATACCCCAAAATGAGGTGTGATTGAAAAAGTGAAAACCTCATCTTCTTCGCGGTGTTGCCATGGCAACCCCCCTTACGGAAGAGTGTCGCAATGTACATGGTAGGGAAGCCCAAAGTCCATGTTATAAGCAATTATAGAAGTTCAATTCCCGCCAAGGGCATATGATGTTTTTCTCATGTATCTGTATTTCACTTATACACAGAACGCATTTCAATTCTTTATTCACTTCATTCTGCGTTTCCATTTACGGTGTTCAAATTTACCTAAGAGATAACTATCGCCCTGGGACCCCCCACAGTTGCCCTATACTACATTAGTCCGGCTGCGTATCCAGCGTGGTCGTCCTTGTAGTGTAGTGGCTAAAGCCTGGTTTTCACTAGCGACGCAAGTGCAAGCGCAGACGCAAGCGCAAGCACAAGAGGCCTTATTTCGTAGTGAAAACCGCCCACGCAAGCGCAAGCACAAGCGCAAGCACAAGCGCAAGCACAAGCGCAAGCGCAAGCGCAAATCAAAAATTTTCCTTTTTTCTTGCGTTTGCTCTTGTGCTTGCGCGTGGCACTAGTGAATAGTTTGTTTGCGCTTGCGCTTATTCACGTCTCGTTTTCACATGCTTGTGCTTGCGCTTGCGTTTGCGCTTGCGTTGCGTCGCTAGTGAAAACCAGGCTTAACACGTCAGACTAGAATGCCGAAATCGTGGGTTCAATTCCCGCCAAGGGCATGATATTTTTTTCATATTTCTTTATCTCACTTGTACACCGAACGCATTTCAATTCCTTTTATAAGTATATCATTTCGTTTCGGGTTGTTTTTATAATTTCTTTAGAGCTCAAAAGTTCAAAAATTCCATGTTTTGGCTGAAAATCGCCCAAAACCGAGGAGGGACGGGCAACTCTGTTATCATGCAATTGTTTGCTTACCTTAGAAACTGGAGGGTTTCTTGATCTAGTATTCGTATTTATCATTTGTACGTCTGTGTTCGTTTTTTTTCAAGAGAAACCCTCTAGCCAAACCTATTCTTTTGAATTCGCCGAGCCAATCAGAAGCGGAGGGTCGCTACGTGACCCCGACTTCTGATTGGTTTAAGTCTATGAAGATCTTTGATTGGATGAAAGCTGACAGCAAGATGTCAACAAGTTTGCCAAGTTTCCAAATATGGCTATAATTGGCGGTGTCAATCAAAACAGCATGGAAGTGAGATTCTAAGCTCTTTGGGCCAGGGGTTAGTCTCGTTGAATAACAAACCGTCAACAAACCGTCAAATTTACAAACGCTAAAGCAAACGATAAAGCAAGGAGAAAATAACCCCTGGTAATAATAATAATAATAATAATAAAAGTTTTTAGAACGCAATTATAAAATCTCATTGCGTTTACAATAAAAATATAGATATAGAAAAAAACTAAATTAAATATACATAGTAAAAAGTCAAAGTCTTAAATAAATATTAATCGTTATAGTAATGACGGCGAAATAAAAATGTCTTCAGGCTAGATTTAAAACTGTCAACAGATGAAGAATACCCAGGGTATTGTTTGCTTTCACACTTGCACCACATACTATACTCGCTTACTCCTATCTATATAGCAAATATGAGCTAGTTCCGTGATTTGAGGTTAATCACCTCCCGCTCGGTTCTGCTTGGTTCTTACACGGGCACTCAAAATGATATATGCTTTGTCTTTAATTTAGTATTATTGTAAAACGACGCGCTATATATATATATTATATATGTATTATTTATTACGAATCAATAAGACCCACAATGCCCTTTGGTCTTGGAATGCACTTTCAGTATTCAACGTTTTTCGAAATAGCTGTATATTACAGTATTCTAAGATATTAGTGAATTGCAGGTCACTTTGTGCAGTGGTTGAAGTGTACTTAAAACACTACTTTGATCAAGTTCTGAGTGGAGTACAAGCCGACCAGGTACACGATACTGACTGATTATAATTATAAAACATATTGCTGAGTACATCCATTCTATGCAAAAAGTCTATTCCTTACTTAATCAGTATTAGAAGACACCATTGCTTTTATTAGAAAGAGCACATCGAAATTAGTGAGAAAACTCCTTGTACGTCCCTGGGGCCGGTTGTACGTACGAAGGGTGGATAAAGTTATCCACGTCGGATAAAACTTATCCATTGCATAGGTTTTTTATAGATTTTATCCGCTGGATAAGTATTTATCCGGTGGATAGCGCTATTCACCATTCGTACAACCAGTCCCTGATTGCTAGATCTGGTATTAAAAGCCTTCTTCATAGATTTCTTGTTTATCTATCTAGGAAGTACTGAAAGAGTTAATAGCAGAGACAATGCCTGTATTGAATGCACACTTTAAGTACTATGGCGTCGATATATCTACAGTAACCTTTAATTGGTTTATCACTGTATATTTAGATGCAGTTCCTTTTGAGGTAAGATATACGTACAATGTTTTATAGTTGAGCGTTGTGTTTACAAGTGTTGGCATTGTGCGTATCAAAGATACCAATGCCATTACCATATATGGTATTGTAGGTGAGAAGTAACAAAAGACTTTGATTAGCGCGCGAGGATTTTTTCTTTTTTTAGCAGGTTGAGATTGTAACAGAACAATAGGCATATCTTTGATACGATGCTAATTTGCCAACCATTTAATTTAACAATATATTTTTTAATTTTCTTTGTTCTGATAACAATGGTTGGTTGGCAAAACCATAACAAAATACGCCACTGTATGTCCAGTTCATGTCCACAGTGCAATGTGCAAAAGCGCCATCTTTTTAGATCAAAGCATGATGGGAACCGAGTCCTTGCTCTATTTTGTGTCCGCTAAAATATCAATCCCAAAATCAGTTTTGTTTATCTGTTGCTACTGGTGCTTATAGATTTTGTTGAAGAAAAAAAAAAAAACACACACAAAACGTTAATTAGTAATTCATTAATTAGTGGGCATTTTTTTTTTAAACCTATATCTGTTTTCTCCAAGAGCTGTGCTCATCGTGGGAGATCACACAGTACTGATTTACAATATTTATGGAGAAAAGGAATAGAAAAAATGTACACGTCCTCACTCCATCGTTAGTGGGCATATAGTACGTACTATTAATAACTCAGTTTCCCATCATGCTTTATTATCAATAAAATTGCGCCCGTCAACATTTTCTTTGCGTGATGTAATACTAAATGTTATGGCCTATATATGTTTTTATTCCAGACGGCTGTTAGAATATGGGACTGTTTTCTGTTTAATGGAAGGGAGGTAAGATATACTTGATGCCATCATTATGGTCAGTGCTTTCACCATTCAATGTAGGAATACCCCTTGTACCAGGGGCGGGAATATGTCAGGGGGTGTCTCTATTTCAAATGAAGGGCTCTTAAGGTGTTAAGGGGTGTCTGGTCCCTAAATGTCTTAGATAAAATATGGGCGGATGAGCTCGTCTTGAGCCAACGGTCAGCATGCAGAAAGCTTATTACCGGCGCTAGGGGGGGTGGGGGGGGGGGTGTCCGGTGCCACTAGGGGCACCCCCTAGATCCGCCCCTGTATACGCTAAATCTTTGCCTAAAGTAGCTGCCACGATGCTATTATTTTTACTATTAGTGACTGTATATCTTTAACCCCTATCCCGCAATTCCCCCTACATCAATGTTTCTGTGAAATGCTTGTACAGTGTTAGGTCAACCATAACGCTCCAAACAACTTAATAAATCCCCCTCAACATCGGGAAGTGTTAGTATTTCAGAAGTGCAAACATAATTTTGTCCAGGTCCAACAATTTTTTTCAAGATTGACACAAAGTCAATTTAGCAAATCGAAGTGTCTTTTCTATGGTCTATACTCTTATCGAACATAGAAATGACGTAAGAAAATGGTCAAAACTCAAGTGGAACCACGAGCGCAGCGAGTGGTTTCACTGCAAAGTTTTGGCCATTTTCTTACGTCATTTCTATTTTCGATAAGAGTATAGACCATAGAAAAGACACTTCGATTTGTTTTTTACCACAACCTCATAATATTGTTCTACTTTTTCAATTTTTATGTATAAAATAGACAGAATGTGACTGTTATATGACGAATATGTCACGCATCAAACTCAACGGTTTCAATTCATGCTACGGCAAATAAAACAATTCGCAAAAATGATCAGTTTTAAATGAGAAGTAAAGAAATAAGCCTTTTTCTGTAAGGAAATACTGTTTATCGTTTCTCTTCTGTAAGCTATAAAAGTAAAACAACTACGGCGAATAGGCGACTTCAGTTGCGCCCTTGCAAAACTTCGCAAAACAGAATTCAAAATTAAATAAGTCAACAAGCACAAACCCTTGATATAGTTAAAGCTAGTACATAACTTAGGTTTTCAAAAGAGTGCTAAAAGAATGGCATTTTTTATCAAAACTACGTTTTTGAGTATGTTTTTGTTGGACAGAAATCAACTTGACTATTGACGAAAATTTGACAAAGAGACTGAAAAACTGCATCAAATCAAAGAGACGAAAACTCAATGAGGACATAGTGACATTTATTATAATTTTTTTACTTACAGAAAATTGTTTTCCATTCAGGGTTTATCCAGAAATGAGCTTTTATCACAGTTTTTAGACGAAAAAAACATCGTGTTGATGACAAACGTTCCCTCAACTATGCACAATGTTGCATGACGTTGTGTCGTCAGCACACGTGGTGTCTATCCTCCAATCAGCGCGCGAGATTTCACACAATTGTTTTTTCAAATTTGAAAAAGCTTACGAAAGCATCAAATGGCGTCATTTTCATGGGTCTGTCCTCTTATCGAACATGGTTTTCAACCAATCAGCGTGCGAGAAATTTTATAGTTGTGGTAAAAACGTTTGTTAATGACACGGTTAGCGTATTATGGGTTTTACCGCTATGGTCCACGTGCGAGACCCGGCTATGGATTATATATTTTAGTTGAATTTTTCTAATGCGTTATTCTCTCCCATGTCACAAAGGTTTTAAAGTTCTCCGGTTTTCTCCGAAAAAATCACGTGAGCCGAGTTTTGTGCTGAAATCCTTATGTAGGGTTAGAGAGTGAGACTGCTAATTTAGTGTCTGTCTATACGGTACAGACGTTAAAAAGTTTTATGTTATTTACTATGTCATTCCAGGTGCTCTTCCGTATTGCTATTGGTATGTTGAAGCTGCAAGAAAGATGTCTGTTGCAATTTTCAGGCTACATGGAGATAATGCAGTACATGAAGCGAGCAGCCCGAGTAACCTATGACATCGATAGGCTTTTTAAGGTAAGACAAGAACATGAAGGTCGTAGTTATAACATTTAAAAAGTGATTATCGGTGAATATTTACCGAGCGGCGAGTCTTCGAAAGTCTTGAAAGTCTTGAAAGGTAGCCGGGCCTTTGCATCGAAGCGAGACGAACGTTGAGCTTGCAATGATAGAGACACGTGCATAATTGTCCTGCAATTAAAAACAAGGTGTTTAAAAAGGTCTCTATCATTGCAAGCTCAACGTTCGTCTCGCTTTAATGCAAAGGCCCGGCTACCTTTCAAGATGGCGCAGGAAACTATGAAGGTGTCTATTGTGATTCATATAAATGTATTATCATATTTATAGGCCTCGTTTGACGAGATCACGAAGTTCCCAAGTAACGAAATATTAGAGGAGATGCAGAAAAAGTATCGATCAGATATTGAAGCCAAGAACGACTTTAGACTGACAGTTAAACATGAAAGAAAAGTGAGTAGATATAGTTAGTACGGTATACACTAGTTGTTATACACCCAATTGAAGAATCGTTGTCGTGTTTCAAATCATGAATCATAGAAGCTAAGGCCGCAAGGACACCTGGGAGAGCGCTAAATAAGTCCAATAACATATCGTATTGTACTGAATTTCATTTATTTAATATGCGCAGGAGTTAAGAATTAGAGAGACTTAACAATGGTTAATTGATTTAATTGATTCTATACACGTATATCAAAAAGGTTGACGGAGTGAACGGCGATTGCATGCAACATTTCCTATCGTTTTTCTGGATTGCTAAGCACATTTTCATCAACTGTAAGCTCTCCTTTACTCTATGGGGCTGGTGTTATGCCCTAAATTTGTTTTCTTCGACAAAAAGAAGTATATGAATAATCAATATCAGAGACCCATAGTTTCTTTTGGGTCGCCCAATCGTCATTATCCGTTCACTTTATCAACATTTTTTGAAATAAACGTAATATAAAAACGGTAAATTTAATTTTAGACGATGAGATGGCGCCAACCGTGCTAAATAAGAGGACATACCACAAGAAACTATCGTGAATTTGTTTTTTACCACACGGCTCTCGACCAATCAGAAAGCGAGAAAATTATCAAATGTGGTAAATACTGATATAGTTAATAATATTACACTAACTGTTCTCTATGTTTGTTATTTAGAGATCAAGAGTTAGTTCATTCACGGTAGAGATAGCTACACCAGACCGGTCAGACCGGCTTGACCAAGTCCAGATTGTAGAATGTGCCGTTGCAGCAAGTAAAGGTAAAGCATGCAGTTATTTTCGTCTGCTAATATTACTACTAACTGATTGCATGATGTGGTTACAGCGCGACGCGCAAAGTATGACCACATTTAATGTATTCGCATACTTCTATGCAAGGGAGTAATAGACACATTTGATGTGAAGTTGTCTGATTTTACCGAATAAGGCGTGTTTCGCAGCCTAAAGTCCGTGCATAGAAGTATGCGAATATCTCCGACGAAGGGCTAAAGCTCGAAACGTCAGTAAAGTTAAGTCAACATTTTTTACGGTGTTACAAATTTTATTATATTAACTATATATTGAACGTGGTCATACTTTTGTGCGTCTCGCTGTAATGATAGTAATAGTGTACAATTTTGTCTGATTGTATACTGTATACACGAATAAAGGTTGTTTTTTTGTTGTTTGTAGATCTGTCCAAGCCCGTGTGTATACCATGCAGCGTACGAGGGGAGACTAAACTTTACCTACTTGATATCAACAAAAAAGAAAGAAGTACATTGGAGGCTAATGTGAGTATATTTATATATCTAGATCACAATTAATCAAAACGTTATATAGTTTCTTTAAGTCGTGGAATCACCGTTCACTTGATAGCCTTTGCTACTTAATTCTCATGAGGTAATCATTAATCATTAATAATTCATGAGGTAATCAGCCAACCAGGTGTCTCGAATTAGATCACATGATGAACTTTGAAACCCCGGAAAGTCCGCTCCATAGTACTTTGAAATCATTTCAAAGTCCGCTCCAAAGTACTTTGAAATCATTTCAAAGTCCTCCGTACTTGGAAATAATTTAATATACTTTAGCTTTATATAGTGACACTAAAGGATTAAAAGACTCTTGAAATATTTTCATGGTAACCAGTACCGAGACTCGAACTTCTAACCACTAACTTACTAATTCCTATTGCTTACCATTAAGCCACAAGCTAATTCGTTGACCAGAATGGAATGTTTTAAACTGTAATAGAAATTATCCATGCATGCATAACTATCAGATAATAGTTTCATTATAATAAAATGGCTAAATATCTATAGACGAAGATTCCTCCCAAATAATTATTGAGTTTGAGAAGTCGTTCAAAGTCCTCCAATTCGGACCGGATGGGATTTTTCGGCTGCGCCTCGGACTGGAACAAATTGCGCGGACTTGAAATCCCGTCCAGTCCTCATTGTCGGACTTTAAACATTACTTAAAAAGAAAAAATCATAAAAGTTTTGAAAATAAGAGAACAAAATAACGACTTGAGCATAACAAATCATAGGGGTCAGATCAGAGGGGGGTCTTGGATCTCAAGGGATTTATTGTTGTGCTTTGCTATATTTGCCATGCGTGTCCCAGTGGTTCGGGTGCAAAGCGTCCTACTAAAGCAAACCACAAAAGGTTTGAATCCTTTCTCGGCTCAGTTCTTTTAATGTGACTTCGTTAATTTTGAATCAAGCGAATATTGGCTACTTGTGGATGTAACTGGCTGTTTTTTGTTTTGTATTTGTTTTTAACAGCTTTATTGGGCACGTATTAGTTACAAATTAGACCTACATAGCAGATTTACAAAACATATTTACAAAACAGACTAAATGAAATTGCACAGGACGTATCACAAACGGTTATTAAACGAGCCCAATGAGGTTTGCGCGAACGGGACACAGGTCCCATGCGAGGCGCACCCCCATTGTAAATAACAATAAAACTAGGAAATACTTATATTAATATTGACAAACTAATTGATATTATTGTTCATAGATCGATTCTCGTGTACTATGTGCAGATGTACTTGGTGATGGTACGGTGTTAATCGGTACAGTTTCCTGGTATATTTATGCCTTTAGCCTGGACTATTGGTAAGAAACAACTCGTCACCATCTACAATCATTTCTTAAATACCTATGGGCATTACTGGTCATTTTGAGGCTTTTTTTGATAGTAAAACTTCAATCATGTGCAAAATTGTTGGGACATTGTCACATTTTTATGAGCGTTTTTGTTTGAGTTTTAAAAAATATACAAAATGTATCGATGTGATTTGCAAACCCCCTTCCCCCCTGAGCAGTGTTGATTGGTCTTTCAAATGACAACCGTTTCACATTCCCAAAACTCAACATTGATACAGGTGAGAGGGGGAAACGGAAAAATGATGTTGAAATATTTTTCACGTAGAAAGCAGATAATGTCCCAAGGTATTTTGCACATGATTGCATTGTAGTCCGCCTTCACCCTCTCCCCCTCGGAAATGCTGAGGTTAGAAGTCTTGAATGTTTGTACATTGATGTGATGGTCAAGCAATGTTAATTTGGGGGAAGAGTTTGATAATCAAAAGTTTGTTTTAAAAAGCAAAGGTATTACTACAATTACTGAAGGCTGGTCTTGTAAAAGCACTGGACAGTTTTGAACATGGCTGTACGTAACTTTTCAAACACTTACAAGAACACTGATCAACAATTGATTGTATTGTTTTAGCGAGGAGATTTGGAGCATTCAGTTAAGCGATTCTGTCATTGACCTGTGTCATTACGAACATGAGACTGACGACAAAGTTTATGCAGCCTTAGCGGATGGCTCTATTGCCGTATTACCGGTATGTAGCACTAGTGATAATAATTACAGCAAATCGTCTGGTAATTGGGGTTTTCCTTCGCCCATGAAAAACCTCAATGCATGTCATAGTATAGTATACTTTAAACGCAGTGTTTTTTTGTCTTGTTTTTAATTTTTTCCTGTTTGTTTTTTCTTCAAAAGAGTAGATCGCCAAGTCAGTGGCCGGTTGTACGAAGGGTGGATAAAGTTATCCGCGGATAAAAGTTATCCACTACATAGGTTTTGATCGATTTTATCCGCTGGATAAGGATTTATCCAGTGGATAGCGCTATTCATCCTTCGTACAACCGGCACCTACGAGTGCATGGTGGATACCACGTGATCCAATGCCAGATTTCTCATTGGTAGCCTATCATTGCAATTGTTCAAATTTATAACACGATTGTATTTATAATTTATTTATATTTTTATTTGTTCTATAACATACAGTGCTTATAGGGATTTCGCGCACTGATTAAAATCACCATTGTGTCCGGTGTTGATATTTATCACACTGGTCTATGTTTTCAACATTTTAAAACAATTTATTGATTGTATGTTATATAATAAACCATATTAATACATGGGCGCTTGAAGATATGAAATCTATCTTCTTGTGTACAATCTCGATATCTCACTTGTTCGCACAAGTATTTATCTTTGTGTTTTAACCGCTATTGTTGTTTTTAGAATGCTAATTTCGCTGGCGCGCCGTCTGAAGGGTCTCATGCCCGTATTGGCTCGGCCCCAGTCCTGTGCGTGACCTTGGTGGACGATAAGGTCTGGTGCGGCTGTAGTAACAATGTTGTTGTCTTGGAAACAAGGTCAGCTGCTTTACTTTTATCGGGTTGATAATTTAACTTATCTTTTTCAACTACGATTCCCCGTGTGATTCCTCAATAGTGGCCACTCACAGCACAGGGAGCCCAAGCTCGTCACTTGTGATGTTTTACAGTAATCGCTCTAATTGAGCTAAAACTCGGTCACAGACTAGAAAACAGCTATACACAACGTCAAAAAAGTCTTTATTATTGTATATTTGAGGCACAGCGAAAGGATATTTCGCGACTCCATACATTTACTGTAAAACATCACAAGTGATGAGCTTGGGCTCCCTGTGCTCACAGAGACTAACACTGCACTCACTAATATGTCATACATAAACATACCACACTGACATGTTGATTTTTGCTGAGGTAGAAAAATCTGAGAACCGTAAATCCCTCTTGGCATGGGAGCTACATCAAAACAGAGTAATGTAGTTGATATAGAAATATACGTGTTTGACGAGCTATTAGAATATCTACATGTATTCACCGAGGCTAGTTTATACCAATTATCGGCCCTGCGTGGAGGATAAACAAATAGTGTACAATGCAATTAACGTCCCAATATGACGTGGATATCCGAATTCTATCTATAAATGTTGAAAACAACCCTCACGAGTGAGAGTTAATGTAAACTGTACATTTATTAGAATTTCCATTAATGTTGGTCCCGTTTAAACACCCTGTTGCATGAAACATCATCCAACATTTCTTTTGTTCTCATGTTGAACAAACCGTATCGCAACAATGTTGGTCCAACATGTTGAGCCCGTTTAATCGCGGCTTAATTAACATGAACTGGCGACGTTTTGCTAATGATTTGATAATATATATATATATATATATATATAGTTCAAATAATTGTGTATCCACTACGTGTTAAAATATGATTCCTACGTATACCAATACATTAATTTAATTCAATATATATAGTGTTTATTCTGGCCTTTATATAACTTATAACTTAAAGAGTTTGAGAAACGTTTAAACATTGCCATTCAACAAAATGGAACGGATGTTGAAGCAAATGTTGAAACCGTTTGCCCGGGCCTTTACTACTTGAATGAACATCGTTACGCATCAAACGATCCAAAACGACTAATGTGTTTTCTGTCGACCAACGATACTCTATTGGACAAGATTATAGATCATTCCCAACACAATCGATTTGTTGATATAGTTTTTAGAGGTTGTTTTTTCGGAAATTTAGTAGCAAACTAGCAAGTCTTCAATTAGTACCTTATCTACCTTGAGCTATAACGCTGAAAGTTATTATAAAGGCCCAAACGGTTTCAACATTTGCTTCAACATCCGTTCGATTTTGTTGAATGGCAATCTTTATACGCTTTTAAACTCTTTCAACATTGTTGAAACGTGGTAAATCAATGTTGAATTGATGTTGAAAGAGATTAAAAGAGTTTAAACATTGCCATTAAACAAAATCGCACACTGAGATGTTGTAGCAAATGTTGAAACCGTTTGCCCGGGCCTTAAGGCGCTCGTGACAAAACATATTCATATTCGTGAAAAAATTGTTTTTAAATCTAGACGCCCTATGGTTTGTTTTTGGCAGTTACAAGCGAAATACAGTATCCCGTCTAGCAAGAACAATTGCCTTTCACTAACACTGCCTTTGGCAGTCGTAAAAAGGAACTGCATGATTGATTTCTATAAAAAAATACTCTCAGATAAAATAGATCGTATCAATTGTAGATGACTCATTTTTAATTCCCTGAGAAAGAAACTATAATATCGGACGATCGTCAATTAACAGATCTGAACCAGAACATTCTAGCAGCAGTTATTCATTGATTCCTATGATGTCATGTAGCAAATCGTAAGAGAAATTATTTTTAAAGTTTTTTTTGTATTTGTTCGGGAAAGAAGATCATAAAGATGCTTCCTCTGACAGCCGTATCTCTCGCATGCATTAGGTAATTGTATAAACAAGAGGTTTAATCAAGGGGAAGTTGTTAATGAAGGTGAATTGCATAACAACTTCCTTGGTTTCAGGCAGTAATCATGATTTTCTTAATAGAAGCAAACTGAAGTTTAACGTTTGTATTCGATTATTTTATGTAAAAAATTAAGAAAAAAAAGTTTACCTCCAGTTAGATGCTTTTTAAGAGTTGTTGTTGATTCAAGCGTCTTGACAGTAGTTTGTTGTTTGTGAATTCCTCTCGCCTGGTGTTATGTTACTACCTCATTAATGAAGTTATCAGTTATATTCTATTGTATTGTTTCACAAATACTACGTGACAATGTATGCTATTTTTATAAAACAAAATAATAAAAAACATCGAACGTGGGCCGTAAATGTTTGAACAATAATGCATTGCGGGTGCAACCAACATGTTAACGGGGAAAAAAAGTTTGGCCAATTATTTTTTTCTAATCGGTAGGCTGTTAGCCTTCTTTGCAGACTGGATTTTTTACCCTTAATTAATTAAGGGTAATTAACACACATAAATTTTGATATTCGCCAAACAGTAGAGTCTGCTGAACTGTACCGCTAATCAATTTCTATATGCTAATGTCTTGACTGGCCAATCAGAGCGAGATTTCTATATCCAAGGAAGTAGATTCTGATTGGTTGCTACCGTAACGACAACCAGCAACTCTAAATGGCATTAATAGAGAAAACGGTATTTGTGGAAACTAGCGAGTATACTAATATAAACTGCATCGGTGTTTGATAGAAACGATAGGTATTAGAATAAAATTTGTAGCACCGTAAAAAAAAATGTTAACTTAACTTAACTGACGTTTCGAGCTTTAGCCCTTTCACTCCGACGAAGGGCTAAATTTCGAAACGTCAGTAAAGTTAAGTTTACTTTTTTTACGGTGTTACAAATGTCATTCTATTAGCTATCATGGTATTTGTTGTAATTATGTTTGGTCATTGGCATAGATAAACTCTGGTGAACTACTTCTATGCTAGCGTGCTTCATCACTCATTGGTACAGCCCTGCGTCTTGCTTTAATATACCTGATCGGCTAACGCGTTGCTATGTACGTTTAATTCCACTCAACTCAAATCTTTTGGGAATAAGATTCTTTGTCTTATGTATTTCAATGTCACGTGAAAAGTATTTGGACAAAAGTTTTTATTCCCAGAGGTTTTGAATTGGGTGGAAAAATACATAGCAACGCGTTAGCTGATTAGGTTTATTACGTAGATTACCGCATAGATCTTCTCATTACTGATTCATTCAGTTTTTTCATTGTTGATCGCTATCACATAGAAACAATTTGAAATAAAACTTAGGTCTAGATCCAACTGGTAAATTATTAAGGAAGCCGTTTCCAATTGTTAAAGAACTCCGCATCGTTGTCACTCTAATTTCAAAGCCGCTGCAGCACAGCGGTCAAACGACTACGCATGTGTGGCAACATTTTGCATTGTAAAAGTGTTTGAAGTCGATTTATAAGAAATTCTCTGAATATATAAGCTTGAACTTTGTGTACATAACCTTTGTTATATTGTGAAGCTACCATTAATTTAAAATTTTTGTTTACATTTTGAAAAAAAAACGATGAAAGTCGTCCACTCCATCGTTTTTGTCGAGTCGAATGTTAGTCTCCCCCGCTGCCGTGTTTAGCCTGGTCACGCTACGTTCACACAAATAACGGCTGCGAGGGAGACTAAACGAATGTCAGGTTTGTGTGCTCGATCATTTTACTTGTTGTTTTTGTTTCGCGCATGCAGCTGGCTAATTAATAATCCATGGATGGTGAGTCTGTTTGTAAACACTGGGCTCTGATTGGTCAAGATACTAATGTTATCTTCGTGTTCTTATTAATGTTTCAGTACCTTGGAAGAAGTTCACGCAATGGTTGTATCACCATCGGCTCGTCACCAGGTTGCTCGGTTAATCCCAGGAGAACATGGAGTCTGGTGCACAATCCGAGGGTAAAAAAACATGGCTAATTACATTATTCATTCCTTGATATTTAGTATTTCTATAGCTAGTCAGTGTATGAAATATCGATGCCGTCTATTGTTAATATATTGAATGCCTTTGGTATTGTTTTAGATCGTCGTGGGTTATTCTTATTGATGTGAATAGTTACGACATTCTGTTCAAAGTAGATGTGGCATTTGATACGACTATTATCGATGCTGTCAATATGGAAATGCAGGTATGAATATATACATTGGAACGTTTTTATTTAAAGCGCACTGACGAAGGGGAACAAGTTATGTATGTTAGTTAACTTTGCTTCAAACTTTCCCATGTGATGTGCTATACGGGGTTTATTATAGCACATTTATTGGTTTGTCGCTATCACTCCCAAATCAAAAGATATTTAGGAAAAATCGTCGTACAGAACGTTTGCATAACGAGAACATCTTTCAAAATTTTCATCCCATGTTTACATCTCTTGTAAAATTCAGATTCATTGGGCTAAGATAACTTCATGTAACAACAAAAAAAAAAACAAAAAAAAAAAAAAACTTCATGTAACAGTGAATTCAAAAAGCGAACTGTTGGCCAATAAAAACTACTAGGAGACACCTTAAAGTATGATAATAAATAAATATCGGTACAATAACATATTCAGGGAAAAGGAAAGGAAACTAAAGTTTTAACTGTTCATTTTTTCAATTCGTTGATAAATACTCCAGTTTCGAGATCTCTTTTACTCAGTGTTAGCCTCAAAACCATGTAATATATTCTTTTGTTCAGTAACAGTCCGTGCAAATGAAAGAGATTTGTGAGCATAGAAGCCAATAAAAATATATCGAAATCTCACGAGTCTTATCTAAATTTCTGCATATTTTACACACAATTGAGGCTAACACTGAGTAAAAGAGATCTCGAAACTGGAGTATTTAGAAATGCTGGGGGCACTTTTGATTCTTTCATTAACTGAGTTCCATGATTTAACACCAGCAAATCTAATGTTAAATTGTTGGCCAATAAAAACAACTAGGAGACACCTTATATCACATATTTATAATTATCTTACCGACAGACAGACAGACAGACAGACAGACAGACAGACAGACAGACAGACAGACAGACAGACAGACAGACAGACAGACAGACAGACAGACAGACAGACAGACAGACAGACAGACAGACAGACAGACAGACAGACAGACAGACAGACAGACAGACAGACAGACAGACAGACAGACAGACAGACAGACAGACAGACAGACAGACAGACAGACAGACAGACAGACAGACAGACAGACAGACAGACAGACAGACAGACAGACAGACAGACAGACAGACAGACAGACAGACAGACAGACAGACAGACAGACAGACAGACAGACAGACAGACAGACAGACAGACAGACAGACAGACAGACAGACAGACAGACAGACAGACAGACAGACAGACAGACAGACAGACAGACAGACAGACAGACAGACAGACAGACAGACAGACAGACAGACAGACAGACAGACAGACAGACAGACAGACAGACAGACAGACAGACAGACAGACAGACAGACAGACAGACAGACAGACAGACAGACAGACAGACAGACAGACAGACAGACAGACAGACAGACAGACAGACAGACAGACAGACAGACAGACAGACAGACAGACAGACAGACAGATTTATTTGCACCTTTGAATCTAAAGATATTAAATTTTACAAATATATATATATATAAATACATATTGAACATTAATTATAAATAGATTGTTAATGTATAACCTTATAATATTAACTCTACTCCTGTATAGCTGGTGGGGGCCTGCTGTCTCTCTCACACACTCCAAACTACATTCTGTATTTACAAGCACACTACATTCAAACTCACTTGATTTTTGCTTCAAATTGTTTGTATTCCAGGTCACTGTTTCTCCTTTTCAAGAATCGCGAGTAACTACTGTACTGCCATTCGCTGATGAACTATGGGTAGGCCTGGGCAACGGTCAAGTGTTAATCTTTGATATAGTTGACCACAGACAAAGCAGCACTGAGACGTTAACGACGTCAACTGGTAAGGCAATCAATGCTATTTTCCTTATTCATTTCACAGATATACACTTATTTCAAAAAAACCTTGTCCCACTTTAAGCAACAAACAAAGCCAAGACCAAGAAGTTTACTGTTTTGTTTCTAAGGAATTTGGAACAATAACAAAATGTGAGCATCAGTTCAAGTGCTTGTTACTGTATCACAGTTGTTACTGTATTACAACCAATGTTGTTGATAACAAGTGTAATTTCAATATATTACCAGCACAAAAACCATCATTCATTTCGGTCCTTGGTTTGATGCTTGTTGCTTTAGCGGCGACAACGGTTTTTGAAATAAGGGTATATTGTATGTAAATAGTTAGTGAGCCCCCTTGATGCCCCTTGGTTTTGTGTTCGACTACACGCAGACTATGCTCTTAGGGCAAACTTGAGAATATCTACGTGAAGAAAGACTATCTTGCATAGCCTGGTAGCGTAACCTGGTTAATTCACATTACCCATAGACATTAGAGTACAAACATTAAAAGCGTGCAACATAATTAGTACTAAATAGTGATATTCTATGCTAATTCTATTGTTTTCTTTTGTTTAATTAGCACTATTTAGGACTAATTAGTACTACTTGTTTCACGGGTATAATGTTTGCACTCTACCAAGTGTGGGTAAATTAGTCAAAACGTAGTGATATATTGTTTATTTGTTGGGGCTGCACTAAATGCAAACTAATATATCACATGTTATTGAGGCTTAGCCTGCATACAATCGAATTAATAGCCCCTTTCACAATTCCGTTCAGTGACCACGAATGATAGTTCCAAGTCGAGGTTCGCCTTGTTGCGCATGGTAAATTATAGTTTTGCTATGCGCAACAACGGGAACCTCGACTTGGAACTATCATTCGTAGTCACTGAACGGAACTGTGAAATGGACTATTGCGACACTAGAGTATTACTTCTTTTAACGCATGGTCATATTGACCTCTATCATAATATGAAAGTACGTTGTTTTGGTTTTGCAGAAAATATTTGCAAAGCTTCTGGCCAAATAACTGACTCTGAACTAGAGTATAAAGAGAGAGATGACGGCTCAGAAAGGACTGATAAACGGTTTTCCATGAAAATGAGAGTGCATTACAGAGTCAGTGAAGAAGCGATACGATCTCTTCTTGTCTTAAGGTAACTCAACAAGGTGTATTTACCGTTATGCCAAACCTATATATATACGACGATATCGCATTTTTCTCAGTGTTGGAGAATAACCAGTAAGGAATAAATTATAAAAATATTATAAATTATAAATTATATAAATTATATCTCTCCGCACTACACATATATACACTTATTTCAGTAAACATTGTCGCAGCTTGTAAGCAGCAAGCATCAAGCCGAGACCGAAATGAATGCTGGTTTTGTGCTGGTAATGCATCGAAATCAGCTTTGTTTTCAAAAGAACTAATAATATGTTATGCGTACTTTTATCGTATTATACTCAATAGATCTATTAATAACAATTCTCATTTCAATACATCACCAGCCCAAAGCCAGTATTATAGTCTTTGCTTGATGTTTGCTGCTCTGTACAGGCCCGCAAATGATCCCAGGCCCGCAAATGAGCCCAGGCCCGCAAATGAGGAGCAAATGAGCCCACTAGCCGGCCCGCAAATGAACCCAGGGCAGATAAAAGAAAATACGGAATCTGGCGCCGAACTAAATCATAAAAAATCTTGACAATAAAATTATCTATACTGCTACTATATTACTATATGATACATTATTGTTAATATTCAGTTATGAAATAATTACACTAAAATAAGCAACCAAGTGAGGGCTACTGGTATATAAGTGTTTATTTAAAAACGCTCGTTCGCGATATGATACAAAAAACAAGTGAGTAAAAATGATATCAGGCTCCACACATGTAATAATCTCTATTTAGGGACGGACCATTTGATATTTAATGGGGGGAGGGCTGTTTTGTCGGTGCCCGATATTTTTTTTTGGGACACAGATGTTGCAAGATATTTTTTGGGTAGTACTCAATACTTTTTGTTCGTGCAACAAAGGCTGCTCGATATTTTTTTTCGAGTTTAAAAGCTTGCTCGATATTTTTGAGGGGATTCAGGCCCCCTCCCAATCAAATATCAAATGGTCCGTCCCTAATGATCTGCCTTGGAATAATAGTAGTAACTTACTTCCTTATACATTAGTTAGCTAAATCGATTTCACTTCATAGACAGTATATATTACACACAAAGGAAAATAAAACTGATCAGTTAAACTCTCGCTAAGACCTACCGAATCGATTATTGTTAGTGAATTCAAGTAATAATTTCTGTAATATAGAAGGTTGTATCATGTTTAAGATCATTACTGAAACACAACTGGTGTATGTTTCGTAGACCTTTGACGTTCATAGATATACGAAAAGATATTGAAACCTTGGTGTATGTGCAAAGAAACATTTTCCCTTTACTGATTCATCACAGGGACCCCTAATCAATCAATAATTATTAATAAAATAGACGAAAAACGCGCGCGCATGCAGTTGTTCTTCGTTTGGGCTTCCTGTGTCGACTACTGCTCGTGATATCTGGTGGGCTTCCTGTGTCCGCCGTTGCTTGGTGACGAACAAACACTCAAAATATGTGCAGTGCAACGTGGAGGTACCGGAAGTGATTATTTTTTTCTGCCAAATGTGAACAAGATGATGTCCGATGGACAATATAAACAACTTTGAAGACATCAAACGGTAAGTCTTGCTAAATCCGACACACCGCTGGAGCAAAATCACCTTTCCGAAATAGTTGTGAAGACATTTGATAATGTTTCACTATCTAAAACCTGACTTCCGGTACCTCCACGTTGCACTGCAGTTCGTAAAATTGATATTTCGAAAAAAAAAATGTTTTCATGAAATGTATTTTATAAAAAGTTAATAAATGGTATATGTTTTTCCCTCTTTCAACATGTATGTGTCGTTTTATATCCACTAGAAGCAATTTTTCCACTTGAAATAAGCGGTTTTATAGAAATTTGTAATGGGAGTTTCATCCCTTGTCACATATATATTATCACAAGGGGTGGACAAGTTACCAAGCAACGGCTGCCACAGGAAGCCCAACAGATATAACGAGCAGTAGTCGACACAGGAAGCCCAAGCGATGAACAATTGCATGCGCGCGCGTTTTTCATCTATTTTACCCATAATTTTTGATTGATTAGGGGTCCCTGTGGATTCATTTATATTTATTGATGTTTTAATTCACCCAATCAATGATTTATTATTATTATTATAATTTCTTTATTTTCAAATTATTTTTTTTATTTTTTTTTATTGGTTAAAATATCTTTAATTTTTGTTGTCATTTTTTTGTATAGTCTTGTTTACTCCTATTCTAGCTTGTCTAATTTATTTACTTGAGTGCTTGCTGTAAACGTATTAAACAAATAATACTAATCAGCATACTACATAGTGTTATTTAGCAATAGCCAACAGAAGATTTAGAACTCATTACTACTATTTAATTTACACATTTTTCTTAAAATATTAGTACAAGTGCATGAATATTTAGCTATTGTTATTATAATAGAGTCCCTTTACAGTGAGTGAAGTCGAACCAAGAACACTTGACCTTTTTCATGTTAATTTTTTCTAAACGTGCTATTGCTTTAGAACATCAAAAAATAATCATCGAGTTAAAATACATTGATAATCAATTTTATATTTCTAATATTCTATTCACTCAAGGGATATGAGTTAACAAAGTAACAAATAATTTGTTATCATAATTGTGTTTCTTTAAAACTAAATGTATTAGATTGGATCATTTTCTTATTATTTCAAAAAAAGAAAACACCCCCTCCCAATGTAGTACAAATCACTTGACCATCATTTAATACTGTTATGTAACTGGGACCTTTGGTTAGTTGACTTGACTGACCTACATAACGACCATCCAATGTAAACTTATGAATCAAACGAGATTTGTAATCACAGACCAGTAGATTGTGATCTTTGTCAATATCTAGACCATAGGGTTTTTGTATATGACCATCAATGGTGGTTACTGTAGTGGGTGACTGATTGTCTTTCATCTCAATCACATGAACCACTGAGTTGTTAGGATCACTGACGTAGAACAGTCCATTGTGTGTTAATATACTATACGGGCCTGGTACACCAAACTGATACTTATAGTCACCATCCTTTGTAAACACTTGGACGCGACTGTTTGAACAGTCACATACAATGATGTTTGAATCATCATCAACTTGTACTCCATAAGGATAGTTAAATTGACGATTGCCTTTGCCATGACAACCAAAGCTTCTCACCAGTTTCCCTGTTGTAGTGTTCACTATGTATATTCTATCAATATAACTCTCAACAATAACTAAATCTATTTCGTTGAGAAATGCTAAACCTTGTGGCTGTTTCAACTGTCCCTTCAACTGTTCCTTTCCACTGCCTTCACTACTAAATTCCAATAACAAATCTCCCTGCATGTTGAACACTCTAACACACTTTGATTGCCAATCTGCTACAGCAATCTTACTGTTTGTTTTATTCACTGCAATACCTGTAAAGGTCTTAGATCCTGTATTCAAGGCATCTTTCAGTTTAGAATAACCAGTCATTTCGTTCATTTGTTGTGGCTTGACAAGCATGACTAGTGGACTATTGGATACCGGATTTCCATTTACTTGAATATCTACTGTCACGTTACCTGAGAAACGTGGTATAAAGTCCACTGTAATCGCACTATCATCTGTCATCTGTATTTCTTCTACTTTGACATCATGTTCTGGAGTAAACAGTATGGTTACAGCTTCTAGAGATTCGTCCGTGACTTCCCCTTCTGATGTTTTGAGTTTCACTGTCAGCCTTGCTTTCTTTGTAGCCTCTATACTAGAAGGCTCAACATTGATTGAACTCATCTTTGGGTCGGCCTTTTTAAATGATCTTACTAACCCTAAGCCAGTTTTCAGTTGTTCACAAAGTTGTTTATTATGGTCAAAAATAATACCTGTGGTATCTTCTGTAAAAGAATTGTAGATGAATTGTTTAGAGCCGTGTATTTCTTGGTTGTCAATTATGTCACTTGCTGTTCCTATCTCAACAAGTTTGCTTACATACTCTTGTGCTTGTGTAGTGTGACGAATTATGCGTAAATTCCTGTCAGCTTTCGTTATGCTCTTCTGGATTTCATTCACAAGTTGTTGTTCGTTGTCAAGAACTAATTTGATTATCTCTTGGGTTAGTTTCTTGACTTGTTCTTTAGCTTCTTCTCCAGCGTTTTTGATAATGAGAGCGATTTCTTCTTGTTGTTTCTTTTCCTTTTCGTCAGTACTCATTTTGTTGATTTCCTCACGGTTTTTAGACATCAAATCTTTTTCAATGGCGATGAACTTCTGCAGTGATGTTGTTTTGTGGTTGTGATGATTGTCTTTCAAGCAGAGAAAACAGATTAGCATATCACAGTGTTGGCAGTATAATTCCACGTCTTGTTTGTTGTGGGTTTTACAAGGACTTTCTCTTTTCAGCATTATTTCGATGTCTTCTTTCTTAAAGTCAGCCAATGAAACGACTTGGTGATTTTTGGTAAATTCTGAATGATTAGCAAGACATTCTTCGCACAGCGATCGATCACAGACGAAACATTGCCAACAAGCTTGCGAATGACTCGCAGAAACTGAACAAATCTTTTGACTTTCGATAAACGCAAGGATTTGCAAGATTCTAGAATGTACTGGGCTGATCTGAAGGTCTTCGACGTCGTTTAGGTCTTGTAGCAGGGTTTGTGAGGTACATTGAGGACACTTGAAGATGTTGACTTCTTCAGTGACTTGGGTATGTCTCTTGATACAAGACTTACAAAACGTATGAAAACATTGTAACAACTTGGGTTCAATCAACGTCTCGTTACACAACGAACATTGGACTTGGTGTTTGAGATTTGCTAGAAATGATTCCATTTTACGCCCGTTTTCTTGTAGAATAAACAGCGATGATTTAAAGCGAAAGTGACACGTTGAACTGTTTCTGGGAAGTCACGG
The DNA here is from genome assembly GCA_949775045.1 of Metridium senile. Lineage (NCBI taxonomy): Eukaryota > Metazoa > Cnidaria > Anthozoa > Actiniaria > Metridiidae > Metridium > Metridium senile. Next base: position 19,007,364 of record OX459097.1, on the reverse strand, counting down.
ATGATTGTACCATCGGTTCCCGGAACAGACTGTTCGTAGAAGTACGATTGCGTGACTACAAACAACATGTATGATAATTACGTCACGTCTATTTAACACAAAGCTCCATTCTCGACTAATCCGTTTATTCAGAGATCGAAGATGCAATGCATATTTAAAGAACTAATATTTAATACAACTCAATGTAATTAATAACCGATATAGCCATATGTGCTATATTATATTATTTTAAATTCCGTTCTTTAATGTGTTGAACTGTATCAAAAAGGACTTGGTTCGTTATACTTTACTAAAATTATATCTACTTATTTAACGTAATTGTATTTTTTTACTATCGTCATTTTGGTAAGTAAAACATATTAGAACTTTAACAAATACGCGACGAAAGAATAAAGCATTTTAAAACATTTTACGCCGGCTAACTAGTACAGTCTGAAATCGATTTTTTACCATTGCTAATGTAGTTTTATAACGAGAATGAAACTTTAAATATACCTGTTTAGTTCTAATAAAAGGTTAGAACAAAAGACAATGGTAAAAAGTCGATTTCAGACTACTAGTTTATAGCTACTTTACATTACGTTAAATAAGTAGATATAATTTTATTTTATTTTATTTTATTTTATTTTATTTTATTAGCTTTTTCCTTCATATGAAGGCAGGGACACCACAACAGCTTACGCCAATTACCGTGGGCCCTGTAGTATGCTGAGACCTGACTGTTGTGCCGGGAGACAATACTCTGCTCTTTAATTTTCGAAGAGCACAACAGGATCTTTTACGTCCACCTTATATAGGAATTTGAGTGAAGGCAGACGGGACCTCCGGCTTTACGTCCTTATCCGAGAAAACGAGGCAATGAGAGAGTGAAGTGTCTTGCCCAAGGACACAACGCAATCGCCCGGGCCGGGAATCAAACCCAGACCATTAGGCCCGAAATTCGATCCCCTGACCACTAGACCATCACGTCTCTCTCTCAGTAAAGTAAAGTAAAGTATAACGAACCAAGTCCTTTTTGATACAGTTCAACACATTAAAGAACATTATATCAATTTAAAATTGATATAATATAGCACATATGGCTATATCGGTTATTAATTACATTGAGTTGTATTAAATTATTACATGTTTAGCTAGAGCCTGATATCATTTTTACTCACTCGTTTTTTGTATCATATCGCGAACGAGCGTTTTTAAATAAACACTTATAAACCAGTAGCCCTCACTTGGTTGCTTATTTTTGTGTAATTATTTCATAACTGAATATTAACAATAATGTATCATATAGTAGCAGTATAGATAATTTTATTGTCACGATATTTTTAAGATTTAGTTCGGTGCCAGATTCCGTATTTTCTTTTATCTGCCCTGGGTTTATTTGCGGGCCGGCTAGTGGGTTCATTTGCGGGCCTGGGATCATTTGCGCGCCGGCTATGGGTTCATTTGCGGGCCTGGGTTCATTTGCGGGCCTGTACAGCTCAGTAAAATTGCGATAATATGTTTTTTGAAAAAAGGTGTATAACTTGAGTTGGGCGGGCGTAAACAAAACTGATTATAATTGGCCTGTACCGAAACGAGTAGAGCACTGGGTACTAGTTTCCCTTATTAATGTAATTAAGAATACTCCAGTTTCGAGATCTCTTTTATTCAGTGTTAGCCTCAATTGTGTGTAAAATATGCAGAAATTTAGATAAAACTCGTGAGATTTCGATATATTTTTATTGTCTTCTATGCTCACAAATCTCTTTCATTTGCACGGACTGTTACTGAACAAAAGAATATATTACATGGTTTTGAGGCTAACACTGAGTAAAAGAGATCTCGAAACTGGAGTATTGAATCTTATAATATAAAAGAGCAGATCAAGATTTGGTGATATTTGGTGCTTCCTGAGATTTGGTGCTTTTGGTTGAATACTGAGTGAGTTACAGCCATTCAAAACTGCCCAATATTACAAAGGAATGTATTTGAAAGGACAGGCGTAGATATCTTGATGTGCTCTATTTTATTATGATGTTCATTTCTTAATTACATCAATTAGGCAAACTAGTACCCAGTCCTCTACTCGCTTCGTTACAGGCCAATTAGGACGCAACAAACCCGGGCTGTGACCAACCACTACCTCATACTATTACTATTAACCTAATGATCGTAAAAACCGTCCACGGCAACCGTATACACCGTTTATACACCGAGAAACTTTGTCACCCGTGAAGTTAAAAGCCTAAAAGCTAGTAGCGCAGGGGATTATGGGTTACATATGTATACTTAATTAGAACGCATGGATTTCATGGCCACATTGCTACACTTGTCAATATGTTATTGAGAAATGTCCGTTTTGACTTATCAAACAACAGGAAAGGCGTTCCGAATGCACATTTAGTTTCTGAACTGATCCATGATCCTTTGCGCCACTAGCTTGTGTGCTTTTCACGGGTGACAAACTTTCTCGAATAGGGTGTATATGACTTCAGCATATTTCACATGGAACGTGCGCTCTATTTTATTGTACTACGCCAATAATGCAGTGGCATCGCACTGCGAACTAAGACATTCTGACGAACTGCCAGTTGTAAACAACGGTTTGGGCCGCCTTCTATCACAAACAGTTTCGCGTTATCTATCACCGCTATACTATTTTACAAAAGGCGCATTTATACAGGCTAAGTCTCGATTTGTTGTCAACATATTCACAAATCCTAAGCACGAAAGAATGTTATCTCTTAACAATAGAAAATACATTTACTCTGAATTTACTCTGAATTGAGGCTATCCCTAAGCAAGTGCGCTTTTTGTCAAATAGTACAGCGTCCTAGATAACTTGAAACTTGTCTATAGGTGAGTGTAGTGTTTACAAGTGTTGGTATTGTAATGCTAATTTGCCAACCATTTACACGATAGAGTTTTTAATTTTCTTTGCTCTAATAACAATGTTTGGTTGGCAAAATCATAACAAAATACGTCAATGTACGTCCACATATTGTAGCACAAAGTAGCACAACTAAAAATAGCATAACTAGCCGAAACCTGCAGTAACCATGACAATTACAGTGGGCCTGTCAATTCCGCCATATCATTGTTAGTTTTATACACTTTACGTTCTAAATATTGGACTATGTTTAGGGAGGCAGATGGACCTGTAGTTTTAAGTTGTGCAGGAACATTAAGTCTTGAAGGAGGCCTATCTCTCTGGGAAAAAGAAGCAACAGAAGGGGTAAGGAAGAGTGATGTATGCCTATCGTCAGTTATCTTCAGTTGACAGAAATTTCAGGGATTTGCTTTTACTGCGCAATGCAGTTTGTATTACTATGCATCCCGCCAGACTGAGGAGTCTTTTACAGAACGCCATGTTTGTATCGGTTTCCATACATATCTTTGCAATTAGGCTCAGACAAATCCGACTTCGTTCCTGTTGATGGACCGATACGAGCGATTTTCGTACCGGTCTGTATTCTTCACAGTTCCCTGCGCCATCTTGAAAGGTAGCCGGGCCTTTGCATCGAAGCGAGACGAACGTTGAGCCGGAAATGATAGAGACCTTTTAACACCTTGCGGGACAATTATTCAATGCCTCTATCACTGCAAGCTCGACGTTCATCTCGCTTCGATGCAAAGGCCCGGCTTTCTTTCAAGACTCAACTGTTGACCATACGTATTTGGTCTGGTGGTATGCGTTGCTGTGCAAATAGTGGTAAAAGAGCTTGATGGGCATTGGAGTCATTACGCATAAAACTAAATACTTCTAATGTGCATTTTTGTTATTGTGATATTAAAATAAATGATTTGTATTCCTACAGGACTCTGAAGAGTGGATACCATGTCCTGTACGACATATGATAAGTCATGACAGTCGATATAGCACACCCATGACACCGCCAACCATTTCTGTGTCTCCTCCTTGATTATGCATGTACCGCTAAGGATTTCCGTGTTTCCTCCTTGATTATGCATATACCGCTAAGCATTACAGCTATTTCAAAGTACGTTGAATTGTGGATAATGCATTCCAAGACCGAAATGCATTATTGAACTTGAAAACTTAAACTGATAAAAATACTAAATAAGTCAATTTACTTTCCTAAATATAGAGCTGGTATATTGTTTTGTTGAGTGAGTATGCACCAAAATAAACTAAATTATATACATGTAGCTCGAAGATTGTGCTTTCAACAATTACATAACATGTAGAATGCATTTCGGCCTTAGAATACACAATTATAGTATTTCACGTTTTTCAACGTTTTTTGAAATAGCTGTATACACTTCCAGCAGATTTCATATGACTGTGAAAAGTTCAGTGCGTAGGCGTGCCTGGCCGCGACCGTGATGTTTTCTAGAAATTTGCCGTTTGTTGCCTCGCCTTGACTGCGTTCGTGCCTTGCACTTATCATATTTACACCTAATTCAAAAAAGGTTGACGGGGCGAACGGCAAGTGGCGATTGCACGACCGAAAGAGACTGTGGGTAATACCAATTTCTTCTTATTCCATTCTAAATAACCCAGACACTGTTCAGCGATGACCTTAGATGGGTGTCTCGAAGGTTTCGCTTAATGGTGGAGGCATTGTTTGGGTAATTTAGTAACGAATAAGAAGGAATTCATATTACCCATAGTTCCTTTCAGTCGTGCAATCACCAATCGCCGTTCGCCCCAACAACCTTTTTTGAATTAGTTGTATATGAAATGTGCTCTATTTCAAAGCGAACAGTGAACGCCTTTTGCACGAACAACAGGAACTATGGCTCTTTTATATTGACTAGAATGTACTACTTGGGTATCTGAAAAGGGATGAGCTGCATGATAACAGTCTTTTTAAGTAAATAAGAACTTCTAATTTACGAAGCTATGCTTTTAATGGGGAAAATACTTGCATGTTGTATGCACAATTCCTTTTGCTCCAGCAACCTTTTGAAATATCACTATTCATCTGATTTATACAGGACATATTCTACTAGCTAGTGAATTAAATAGTTTTAAAAATATCCCCACTTCTTGATTATATATTACCTGGCTCGTTTCATATATTTCTACAATAACGCCTTAGGGGGCTTTCTGTTGCAAGTGTAAGGGGGAAGGGGGGTCAGCAATATTGAGGAGGGTCACATTATTTTCGGAAGCTTTATAGGGGGAGTTGTTACAATTTGTATGCTGTTTTATAGGGGTTTTGTACAAACTGGATTAAATGTAGGATGGTATGATATTCTTGCTAGCAAGGAAGGGGGGTAGGGTAATATTTGGAAAAGACATCATCTGATTTTGTCGAACCCCCTATACACTAATAAATGAAAAACCCCTAATGCCGTTTGTAGTTTAACCTCTGCCAGTAACTGTTACACCGACTGCGTAAACTCATTTAAGAATGATTGACAGCATACAGTACTGAATGACTGTTGCAGACAGTGTCCAGTTAATCAAAAATATTGGATAAAAATAGTAATGGCATAGTTCAAACTGCAATGTACTCATGAAAAGATATTTTTCTATAACAATAGTAAATCAAAGGGGAATTTTAATAGATAGATTTTATTATAATAACACAAATGTACAGAAATACCATCAATAATATATAATATACTATACTATAATATATTATATTTATAATATGCTGTGATTAAAACAATTTCTTAGTAGCCTAGTGTGCACAATTATTTCAAGAAACACATGAAATTATTGCATCGAGACCAGCAACAATTATTGTCATTTAGATTTTTTTCTGATCAATCAATCATTTTGGAGACATAGCTTATACCAAATCAACCAACCTAGTAGTGAATTTAGACACCCTAAGCATTCCCATACCACAAATATCAACTCACAAAAAAGGTACCACGAACATCCCTGCCCTTCTTTGGTCTGAGTTAGTTGGCTTTTGAATATAGAAAACTGCAGTAATACTACACATTTTAAAAGAATGTAGATATTGAATACAGCCTGGTGCATTCTGGTACATGTTAGTACCACTGTGAACAAAGAAAACACTCAGAATTCACTTTGCCTTAATACTCCAGTTTCATGTTATCTAGCACCGCTGTACAATTTGACAAAAGGCACATCTACACAGGGATAATCTTGATTTGGAGTAAATTTAAATATATTTTATATTGTTTAGCGGTATTATTTTCCCGTGCTTGGCTTGGAATTTGTAATGTTTTTTTTTTAAACAAATCAAGGCTTAGCCTGTGCAAATGCGCCTTTTGTCAAATAGATAACGTGAAACTGGAGTATTTGAGCCATAATAAATCAGGCGAGCAGTGTGAATATCCTTGACATAAAGTTGGTTTGCTGGTGTCAGATATCAGCAGCCATAGAGACTTTGAATTATTTTCAGGATTTTGGATTTTGTATCACAAGTAATTGTGGTTTCACTAATTACTTCATAAAAATATAATATATGCAAAGATAACACAGCAAGACCAATTTTGAACATTTGTCACCAACTGTTACCGATGTGAAAACATTTGGTGAGGGCACCCTTGAAGAATATCTATGGCATTGCATAGAATAACACAGGAAACCCAATTTGAATATATGCAAAGAATAACACAGGGTGACCAATTTTAGCATTTCACCATCTGTTATAATTTAAATGATATAAAATGTGCATATTAATTAACTTCACCAACTGTAATGGATGGTAAATTAGAACCGTATTTGACATTCTTGCATTAAAATGTACTGAATGTCTTGATTCGATCAGGCGTCTTTCATCATTTCAAATGATGTCCATGCTGTATTCACCATGTTCGTATGTCCAAGTAGAATCTACTCGGGTTCCCAATCATTAGGTCTCCAAACCTTGACAGCTCCATCAGCTGATGCTGTTATCAGGCAGGCTTCTTTGGGATGATATGATATTGAGTAACACACTGACTGATGTGCTTTCTCTATGGTGTGAACAATTTTAGCATCAATAAGATCCCAGAAATAGATTGTGCCATCCTCTGAGCCACTGAGAATATGGGTGTCTGTGTTAGTGAAACAACTGTCCACTTTGTAATCTTGGTTCTTGTGACCTTTGAAACTGCATGGTAGAAAAAAAAAACAGTAATCACCCTTCAACATACAGTATTACAACGTAATTTACATAAAATTAACATGAATTTTTCTTTGAAAAAAATATTTCAATGCCCTACATATATGTAAATTCTGTTTTTTATTTTCTGGTTAAATATTATTCATACTCTTTTTGGTAGAATCTATTTTGTATTGCATTTTAAAAACACATTGCTCATAGTACATGTATTTTGATTTGCAATGATGATAGCTTACTCATTTAATAGTTCTCCTGTTTCTTTATCCAATAGTCGTATGGTGTTATCTAGTGTTGACACTAATATACACTGGCCATCTTGGGAGAAATTCACACTAGTTACCGGGTCCCCAAGAGAATCAACAACTAAGGATCCCATGCGGATATCATAATTACGCACTTTACCATCAACACATCTGAAAAAAATGTTTTAATTAATATTTATTATAATAAATACAATATTGAGCAAGGACAGAAGTGATTTTCGTAAGAGAAAATTAAAGACAATTTAATCAAAGTCCAAGAAATAATCCTAAAATCCAATGATAAAAAGGAGAATTGAAAGATAAACATAAAATACCATCTAAAGCAAAGAATGAATAATTAATAGCATTCATAATCTTTGAATTAGTAAAACGTTTATTTTAACCTAAAAGTAGAAATAAATAAATGCATATTTTCAATAAACGGTAACATTAAAAAAACTGATAAAGGTTTGTTTTTGCCAGCTTTTCATGGGCAAATTGTTGTTGAAATGTCTATGCCTAGCCTTTCAAGTAAAAGAAAATTTATTTGCACTATAAAAGAACAAAAACTTTATTTTGATTGTTGGATAATAAAAAAACTTATTGGACAGCTTGATGTGTAATATGGCTGGATATTATGCTTGTTCACTTGCATTTTGACTCACCTAACGGCTCATCAAAATACAGCCTATCACTCCTAAATTATCCAACAATATAACATATCAAACTGTCTAATAAGATATAATTATCCTCAGCTGAAGAAACCAATTAACACAGACCATGGATTGTGGGGGAAAGCTTGCATGCAAAGCCGCCGTCATAGTGATTACACCATGCACCCCTATAACAGCCCTTCATCCCCCCATCACAAATGGTGTTGACTGCTGATCACCAGAGACAAAACTATATTACTTCAATCTACAAATTACCCTGTTATGATCTCTTGCGCTGAGACTTGTAAAGTTGGTATACTATCTTTAGCATCATCGATAACCTGGATTGGGTCCTGGCTCCTTGACCTGGTGTCCCAACATCTAACTGTAGCATCATAAGATGCTGACATGATGACTGTACTATCTGGCTGGTTGAACTTCACACAATTGACTTTCTGTACATAAACGACAACGATCATTGATATATTAATGCTGATTATTAAAATCAATTGATAATTCCTTTTCCAAATCATTAATTGTTTTCTAAAGAACTGCATTAACTTACATAATATTTCTGAAATCCCAGAGAATTTAGTAGAGAGAGAGAGAGAGAGAGAGTTTTAAGCACATTACATTACATCACATTAGTTTTCATAACAATAGTATTTCGAGAGAGAATGCAATGGACTTACAGCAATGTGCCCTCTGTATCGCCGAATTACTTGACCAGTTGTAACGTCCCATAATACAACTACTCTATCAGCCCCGCAGCTAGCCAATCGACTACTGTCGCTCGATGCTACAACATTGAGAACCTCATGGCCGTGTCCGCCATAAGTCTTGAGTAACTTGCCTCGATGAGGGTTCCATAACTTGACCAGTTTGTCACTGCCACATGTCATACAATAATTACCGTCAGCATTGAACCTAACATTACGAACAGGCCCTTGATGTCCTACTAGTAAAGCAGTTTCTTTACACGGTAGATCAATAGCCATCATTACATTATGAAAAGAACAATTTCACACATAAACATTGTCGAAGTGTCCGCCATTAGCTTAGTAACCAAGTAATATTGTAAACTAACACAGGGATCCCAAGCCGGTTTTATAAATTCAAAAAAAAAATATTTTTTTTTTATAAAAATCAATCTAAAGCCTGGACGATTTTCATGGTCAATGGTTTGAGAATCTCGTTACACAGATAATAATTAACTATGACTGTGGGACACTTTGTTTTCGTAGGATTGACGACTTGGGCTGAATTTTTTGCAAAGTTTTTTGAATTCTGCTCATTTTTTTAGATCGGGACTCATGGATTTCTCGATAGAAGTTTTTAAAACATTTTCTACATAAATCATGATATATATGACATTGGTAGAACTCAAAACTGAAATAAATAGGGGGGTCACCATGCTCGTTTTAAAACTGTGAGGGGTGGTGTAAGACACTTTTTTGCCTAATCTGTGAACTTTAAAAGGAATTTCGGACCTGTAAGAAATTCCCTGAATATATAATTCGTATACACAACCTTTGTTATATTGTGAAGCTACCGATTGATGAAAATGAAAATAAAAATAATTTTTGCTGGTCTCAATGCAATAATTTCATGTGTTTCTTGAAATATTAGTGCACACAAGGCTACTAAGAAATTGTTTTAATCACAGCATATTATAAATATAATATATTATATTATATATAATTGATGGTATTTCTGTACATTTGTGTTATAATAATAATTTAAAATATAGTTATAATTACATTGTGTATATACCTATTTCAAAAACCGTTGTCGCAATCAAAGCTACAGTCCACACTCTGAAGCCTGCAAAGGATGTCGGTATTTTCTTCTCATCTCGATTTATTCATAGCATGTTTTTGCTTGTGCATGTTTGTGTTATATGACCAGCAACTAGCTGTTGCAGTAGTAGATGATGAAACAAATATTTATTAAAAAAAACGAGTAATAAACCAACATTATATATTCATGTTACCGACATTCTTTGCAGGCTTCAGAGTGTAGACTGTACCTTCGGCTGCGACAACGATTATTGAAATAGGTGTATATTAAATAAAAATCTACATGTGCAATTGGCCATGTTCTAAACGAGGATGGGCTAGGAGGGGAATGGGTACTAGTTGATAGAATTAATGCAATTAATAAATAAACTACATAACATGAAAAAGCACATCAACATATACCATATCACAAATTTTGATGCTATTTGGTTGTATATTTCCATTGCAATAGTCTCTCAAACATCCATTAGATTACAAAGGAATGTATGATTTGGAGGTACAGCTGTCCCTCCAAACTATACATTTCTTTATAATTTTTCACATATTTGAAAGGCTGCTACTGGTCATTATTCAACAGAATATAATGTAATTCTGTAATATTGTATATTTTGATGTGCTCTTTCATGCTATGGGCTATATTTCTTAATTGCAAAAAAAAATCTAGAAACTAGTACCCAGTCCCCTCCTTGCCCCTCGTCATTTAGAACATGGCCAATAAAGAATGTATGGAATGAGCCATTTGATTGGCTCTCTAATAACTGTCCAATAACAGGCTGTCTCACTATCAAACACTTCAGTTATCTTTGTATTTGAATTTACTTTGGTATATGTAGAAAACAAATAAACCTTTAGGTTTCCCATTACAGTGTTCCATTACAGCCAATCACATTGTCCAATCAAAACTTAACCAGCATTCTTTGCAGTCTTGCAGTGCTGATTATAGTTCGGCAAACGAAATGATATTAATTTAATAGAAGTATAACAATTTGACTAATTTGCAAGTAAACACAAACTAGTCAAATTAGTCAAATTGTTATACTTATATTAAATTAATATCATTTCGTTTGCCGAACTATAATAAATAGTAATCAAGTAATCAAAATATCACCTACAGCCGTTGAAAATATTTGTTTTTGTCTAACTCCTTCCGTGCACCACGAGTCAATACAGTTATATGAGACGTACTGTTGAAGTGAACGCCTTTTCTCATCGAAGCCACTTTCTCTTCTTGCCAAAGACTAGACAGCTTTGAAGCTATGAATATTTCTGCAGCGGAACCCAAATTCGGTTTTTGGTACAATAGAAAGTTCTGACCAAAGTAGGACTTGGCTGTGATGAAACCATTTCGTAAAGTAAATCCACACCACTTATCGTTCTTGTCAATAGCTTTGCATGTGTCTGGAGTGAACACATGAGACCCAGAGGCAATCCATCGCAAATACACATGACTTGGGTTGCTTAACATTAAATATAATATGGTTAAACTTGATAAACCAGTATTCTCATTCAGTTCTAAAAATCCTTCCCAAAAGTGTTCTATAAGGATCCAAGTGTTTGTATATATATCATATCTCTCACAAATGAAATCCTCTCCAAATACATACAGATAGCGGTTATCGGTTGATGCCACTACATTAGCAGTAAACAAACAATGGTCATCGATCATTGGCTGCAGTTCTTCCCATTCATCATTAACCATGTCGTAACGGTAAACACTCTTATCTCCGATGCCACTATGTGAGCCTCCTAACAAGTATATAAATATACCACATTGGATACACAAATGATATGGATATATACGCCGAGACAATTGAGCACATTTGGTAACCTTGCCAGTGTTACAGTCTAGCTTTACATTGACTAAGGTTTCACTGTCAGTTTGATTGCTTCCAGTTTTTAAACCAAAGATAAATATTTCGTGTTGTACTGGGATTACATTATGGATTTCTATTTTATCGTCAAATTGCCCTACAATTGCATTACAAGCATACACTTTAGAAGCCATTGGTATCCAGTACTTAAAGCAAACCTCTTTATCATTACTTGTTGTTGATGGTGTTGTGTTAAAACCTAGGACTGCGATGTTGTCGATATTCTCCTGGTGAATCAACCTTTCGAATTCATCCACACGTTTGGACAAGTGTTTGTTGTATTCACTTAGTTCAGGGATAACTTTATCCAAGTGATATTTCTTGATGATCACCGATAAGACATCTTTGCTGATTCCACTCAGTTGTACTTTCACAAAAAGTCGTTTAAAAGCATTCTCTCGTTGGCTTTGTGAATGTTTATACCATCGAACCAAGCTATCTAATATCGCTGCTTCTGATACCTTAATATCTTGGTTGTCGAGGATCCAGTTCATTTCATTTTCATCTAAAGCCAAGAACTGATCCGTGTGTGAAATATCCATGAAATTATCACAAATGAACGAGTGAACGGTGTGTTTGATTTTCTGGCAGTGTACATGAGGAACAAGCCTATAAACAGACCAGATATTGGAGGGAAATAGCCAGCTATTGACTGTAAAAAGACAGAGGTCTCTCAGTGAAACTATATCATGACTAGCGGTAGCCATGTACCCTAGAAACTAGAGGGTTTCTTGATCTAGTATTCGTATTTATCATTTGTACGTCAGCTGAGTTCGTTATTTTCATGACGACGCCAGAAAAACCGAACGGTTATGCGCATTAGTAACGCGACACTTAGAAAAAAATCGACAGGTAAGCAATTTTTCGGTCGCGCGGAATCGCACGTACGACCACAGGCTCCCCACCATCCCAATTCGTTCTGGGCTTCCTGTGGTGGAACGGCTAAAACCCTTGGTAAATTCGTTCAAAGTCAACCCTACCCCCGCCAGATAAATTTGTCACTTCCTCCCGCTAGCCGGAACTGATTTTGTGACAAATTTATCTGGCGGGGGTAGGGTTGGGTAGCGTATTCATTGACGTTTTGCATTCTTGGGATTCCAAAGGGACACAAGAGTTGACAGATCCCAGTACGAAAGCATAATTTCGATGTTAGAAGCTGGTTTTCGATGCTTTTTATTTGAGCTTTGTATTTCAAACTCTGGCTGAGGTCTGTGTGATTATCGTTAATGTGTGTGCCAGAGTTTGGGGAGAATAGGATTAATTTTTCGGGTAGATTTTGAAGATAATATGAGCGTAATTGGTGGCCGTAGCCGCCAGAGTTGCCTGCCTTGTGTTTTTTTCCTTCACTGGGGAGCGTGTGTTCGCTGCCGAATAACTCGCTTTAAATCGCTTTAAAATGCATCGCAGGGCAAAATAAACCACAAATTCGTAAACAAGAAACATTAAACTTTATTTTGGAACAGTAAAGTAAAATCTAAAAGAAAAAAAAGAACATGAATATCGAAGATAAATATGACCAACTTTGAAGAGGGTCCTGAAGGGGTAAAATGGGAATTGGGATTTGCCTTTTTTCGAGGCTGGGAATTGGGATTTGCCCATTGGGATTGGGATTTGTCCATTGGGATTGGGATTTGTCCATAGGATTTGGCTATTTCTTGTCCATTCGTTTTCTCTTTAGATGCTAAACCAGAGGAGGTTGAGCAATCATCGCAGTGCATCATGGGTCAAAATCTAAATTTATTCAGTCGAGGTCCAACCGTCGTGATGAGAAGAGCTCCGATTAAACTTTCCAAGTCAAAATAAAACGATATTTTTGAGATGAGAGAGAGTAGTTGTGCTTCCAAATCTAAGAACTATCCTTATATTACATAGGTTTGATTTAATTCCTTCATTTAACAAGCTGTGAGCTTTTTAGGTCACTGAATTGATGTACTTTGTGACACGGCGATGACTGCTAAAATTCACCATTCTCAAGACCTCCTTGAATGGCCCCAAAAACCTAAGAAAACCACACATAAACCTTCCTAAACTCATAATCTCTTATTTTCGAAAAAGTAATTTATTACTAACTAAAGAAAAGATTTCAAACGGGACAACTTTGAACGTTATTCATCAGTTGAACTTCGAACGAGCCGTTAAATAACACAGGAAGCCCAAAACCACAGATTTCTAGAAAGCGCCGTGACATGACTGAATATCTTCAGGACCTTCAGGGGATCCGAAAACTTTAATGTATGCTCTTAAAATCTTTCAAATAGATAAATATATTCTTTGAAGCCTTAGTGAAAAAAGTCTAGCCCAAAATAATACATGTTTGAATATTTAGATAGGCGAAGAGATCGCGTAACGCAATGTGTACAGCGCCATAACAAAAAATGTTTATTCCTTCTTTGAAAGCGTATATCTTGAAAACGGTAGGAGGTTCGATCGGGTTCGATCGACGTTTTTTCTTCAATTATTTATCATCTTTAATTTGATGTGTGTTTGATTTAATAACTTTGTTACTGAAGTGCACACGAACAGTTCTTTTGTCTGTATGTTTAGTCGTTCGTTTGTGTCTCTGCAATTTGCATAACACTGAGTTCGATTGACGAATTAAACATGAATTGATTACTTATCTGGTTTGAGCCTCCATAGACTAAGAGTTTAGTTTCTGATTACATGTTTGATCTTTTAATTTTTTTAAAAATTTCAATTTTGAACCGATTTATGAGTCGTTCTTTTGTATACTTGAAAAATACTTTCTCGAAATAAGTGCCCCATCACCGCGAAATTTAGCGCGTTCTGATTGGCCGAAATAAACCACGTGTAGCTTGCACAACCTCCTCTGATGCTAAACAGAGGAGGTTGTGCAAGCTACACGTGGTTTATTTCGGCCAATCAGAACGCGCTAAATTTCGCGGTGATTTGAGAATTATTTCGAGAAAGTATTTTTCAAGTATACAAGAAGAACGACTCATAAATCGGTTCAAAATTGAAATTTTTTAAAAAACTAAAAGATCAAACATGTAATCAGAAACCAAACTCTTAGTCTATGAAGGCTGAAACCAGATAAGTAATCAATTCATGTTTAATTCGTCAATCGAACTCAGTGTAATGCAAATTGCAGAGACACAAACGAACGACTAAACATACAGACAAAAGAACTGTTTGTGTGCACTTCAGTAACAAAGTTATTAAATCAAACACACATCAAATTAAAGATGATAAATAATTGAAGAAAAAACGTCGATCGAACCCGATCGAACCTCCTACCGTTTTCAAGATATACGCTTTCAAAGAAGGAATAAACAATTTTTGTTATGGCGCTGTACACATTGCGTTACGCGATCTCTTCGCCTATCTAAATATTCAAACATGTATTATTTTGGGCTAGAATTTTTTCACTAAGGCTTCCAAGAATATATTTATCTATTTGAAAGATTTTAAGAGCATACATTAAAGTTTTCGGATTCCCTGAAGGTATTCAGTCATGTCACGGCGCTTTCTAGAAATCTGTGGTTTTGGGCTTCCTGTGTTATTTAACGGCTCGTTCGAAGTTCAACTGATGAATAACGTTCAAAGTTGTCCCGTTTGAAATCTTTTCTTTAGTTAGTAATAAATTACTTTTTCGAAAATAAGAGAATATGAGTTTAGGAAGGTTTATGTGTGGTTTTCTTAGGTTTTTGGGGCCATTCAAGGAGGTCTTGAGAATGGTGAATTTTAGCAGTCATCGCCGTGTCACAAAGTACATCAATTCAGTGACCTAAAAAGCTCACAGCTTGTTAAATGAAGGAATTAAATCAAACCTATGTAATATAAGGATAGTTCTTAGATTTGGAAGCACAACTACTCTCTCTCATCGCAAAAATATCGTTTTATTTTGACTTGGAAAGTTTAATCGGAGCTCTTCTCATCACGACGGTTGGACCTCGACTGAATAAATTTAGATTTTGACCCATGATGCACTGCGATGATTGCTCAACCTCCTCTGGATGCTAAAATAATGTTTTAAATTGAGTAATTTGCAACATTTTACGTCGTTTTAGTAGACTAGAAGAGAAAATCGAACTATCTTGGGCTTCCTGAGGTTAGTATTCAATTTGGGCTTCCTGTGGTTAATGTTTGGGCTTCCTGTGGTTAAGAGTGAATGTCAGTAAGAACCGAGCAAAATCGATCTTTAGCGGCCACACTCAAAAAATGGATTTCGCTCATATTCCGTTTAAACGTATGAAATAGGTTACTTTTAAACGTGTCAAGGTTCGTTTTTCGAAAAACTGAGTATTTTTCGAAAAAATCGGAAAAAACGATTTGGACCGTTTTCGGTCTCAAATTAGCGAAATTCAAGCGTGGAATATACAGTCGAAAAACTTCCCTCGTGTCCAAAAGCAAGGCCTGCCAGCGAAACTCTGTTTGCGTGTATGGAACAAACAGATATTCAACGTTAATTTCAGAGTAAAATATTGTCGTTTCCTTGTTTTATAAAGGAAAAAATCGCTCATCAATCAGCACGACTTTGCAGGTCAAAATAAATTACATTTTACTACCATTTTATCATGGACATTTTCACCATGTGCACGTGCTCAGATTACCTTCATATTCTAGCTACTCAATCTTCAAATGATAAGCTTTAAATTGATGTAAAAATATTTCTGGGCTTTTTACTTTACGGTCCTGTACGAGTAGCTTGAAGTTGACACATTTTGCATAAATTTCGAAGACTGATACCATTAAAAAGTAGAATTTATACGTTTACAAGCTTGCATACTTCCTAATAACAACTACAAAAGTATAAAAATGATACACATAGGATTCTTGTACTTAATATTTCATTATTAATATCCAACAAGACACTATTAGATTATTATGCTACTCGTAGTATTTCGTTATTTAATACTTACCGCCGGTCGCTAATTGTAAACAATTGTTCTCTCATGTACTTTAGATTATTTTACCGTTTCAAATAACTCCACTAAGCCAAATATAATGTTAGAATAACATCAGTTCAATAACAGTTTCTTCGTGGGAAAAAAGGCCGTTGATATTGCTTTGGAAATAAAACTATTCTGCTTGCGGTAGTTTTCATGTTTTGGTTGGTAGACAAACATACAACTTTTGTCTAAGGGGGTAGCCCTGGGTAGATGGATTTGTTATTCGTTATTGGGGTACTATAGGGTTTTTTTCTTCCACATCCAATGCTATAATGTACATGCAGGATATTGTAATATACAGCTAGTAAAACATGTTTATTGCCTTGGAATTCAATTCATATCCCGGGGGGACGTTTGGGTAAAACTATCCGCATGTCCGTCGTATCGTTTGGGAGCAAAAAATCAGCGTATTTTTTTATGGTATTAAAATTGAAATCTAGAATCTTCGCATTTCTTTGTATATTTTAGGGTATGCAAACGGACCCATCGCTTTGCTTGGCATAGTCGCACCATTTTTGTTTTATGGTTTATCTGGTATCCCTTAATAAGGGTCAAACATCGTCTATGCCACACCCTTTTAAAAGGACTAATGGGTGCCTTTGACAATTCCCGACGAGCATTATCCATACCTTTCCCCTGATTGATACACACATAAACATGTTTCTAAAAGCTGTAATTATTGTTCACGTTAAGCATATGCAGTTATTGATTACGACTGACTTGGAGATTTTCTCAATATAAGGGGCCTTTCTTTTGGATCGACTTGATGTCGTCGATAGCAATTTCAAGGTTTTCGCAGATTTCCTTTAGCATCTTAATAGACTTTGACTTGACTTTGACTTTATTTGATTTCAACATGAAATTACAACTAATATACACATACCCGCAAATAGCGGAGCTAGTCGAGGCTACCCTGCGTTACATCTGGCGGGGAATAAACCGGATGTAACGCAGGCTAGTCGAGGCGGGTAATGTTAACTTAGTATTTACAAATATATATCAGCTTTTTATAAATATATTAAACACATGCGCAATGTATTTTTATTGATATTGATAGGGGATACAAAAGTTATTTTATTAGAATAAATATATGGAAGAAAAATAATAAGGATGAATAACGAATGAAAAATATATATACTATATAATATTATTCTATTTATATTAGAGAAAATGGAAAATACTATATTAATTTATCTAATTAAATTATATTGAAAGAGATTGGAGATTTCAATATCATATCCGAAGTTAGAAAATTTCGACAACGTCGAAGTGGCAACAATTTTACGTACAACGGCTGGGTAATGGTTTTAGTAGACATCTAAGTGCAATTATTACACACAATGAAATATACACGACACATAACATGTCAAATTGATTTGCCGTTTCTAGTAAATAAACTTTAATACAAAAATGTTTAAAAACAGCGGACTAAAATAGAACGTAGTGCACATATGTACATGATCATCATCAAACCAAGAAAACTTCAACATATCATTTTAGAAGCTTTCTCAATTTTTTTAAAAAGCTTTTAAAAAAGCGTTTTCATCGTTTTCACTCAAAAAAAAATTTCCCCTGTCCTACCCCGTGAGGTCGCAGTTGTATGATTTCGTAATACAAAGCAATATTGACGGCTCTTTTCCCACGAACAAACCTTGAACTGATGTTATTCTAACATTATGTTTGGCTTAGTGGAGATTATTTGAAACGGCAAAATAATCTAAAGTACATGAAAGAACAGTTGTTTACAATTATTAGCGACCGGCGGTAAGTAATAACGAAATACCGCGAAATACTACGAGTAGCATAATAATCTAATAGCTAGTGTCTTGTTGGATATCAATAATGAAATATTATAAGTACAAGAATCCTATGTGTATCATTTATATACTTTTGTTATTGTTATTAGGAAGTATGCAAGCTTGTAAACGTATAAATTCTACTTTTTAATGGTATCAGTCTTATCGCATCAGGCAATTCAGTCCAATGGTCACTCGAAATTTATGCAAAATGTGTAAACTTCAAGCTACTCGTTCGGGACCGTAAAGTAAAAAGCCCAGAAATATTTTTACATCAATTTAAAGCTTATCATTTGAAGATTGAGTAGCTAGAATATGAAGGTAATCTGAGCACGTGCACATGGAGAAAATGTCCATGATAAAATGGTAGTAAAATGTAATTTATTTTGACCTGCAAAATCGTGCTGATTGATGAGCGATTTTTTCCTTTATAAAACAAGGAAACGACAATATTTTACTCTGAAATTAACGTTGAATATCTGTTTGTTCCATACACGAAAACAGAGTTTCGCTGGCAGGCCTTGCTTTTGGACACGAGGGAAGTTTTTCGACTGTATATTCCACGCTTGAATTTCGCTAATTTGAGACCGAAAACGGTCCAAATCGTTTTTTCCGATTTTTTCGAAAAATACTCAGTTTTTCGAAAAACGAACCTTGACACGTTTAAAAGTAACCTATTTCATACGTTTAAACGGAATATGAGCGAAATCCATTTTTTGAGTGTGGCCACGGGTTGCTCGGTTATTACTGACATTTACTCTTAATGTTTGGGCTTCCTGTGGTAATTGGGATTTTGATAAAAAATTGATTGGGAATTGGGATTGGATACCCCCCTTCAGGACCCTCTTTGAACGAATTTACCAACGGCCTTTAGCCGTTCCACCACAGGAAGCCCAGAACGAATTGGGATGGTGGGGAGCTTGTGGTACGACAGAAAAATCGGAGAAAGTAGTATCTTGATACAAGGTCTGAAACTCGATGGTGTGGATGGTTAGATGTGCGCCCCAGCTTGCTAGGGCACGGAAATCTCACGGAAATTTCGCCGTGAAGCAATCGACTGACTCGCCAGAAAAAAAAAATGTTTTAAACTTTTCTTTCAAAACAAAAAGTGTTGTTTTTCTCATAGGGATTTACACTGAGTACACTTTTAAAACCAACAAAAACAAACAGCCAGTATGTGAAATTTCTTTCCATGTTTATTTGAAATATAACTATAGTTTATTTTACAATGTGAAGAGATTTTCATTCAAAGTGTATTTATAGAATCCGTAAATGTTGTGTTTTAGCTAACGTTTTTCGGCAATAGGTTATAAGATACAATTGTAAACGCTTCACACTTTCAAAACAAATTTACTATTGTTGGAACCGCTAACTAACTAAAGTGTTCACGAAATATAGTTGAGCTTTTTTCAAGCGTGGAAAACTTCGCAAAGCGGCCATCACAAATTCACTGTTTAGCTCGGCTGTTAGTTTGTTTGTACAAGACAATATCAGTCGTTTTGACATAAAAACTTCAACTCCAATCATTACCTGCACACACCAGAACTATACTAGAAAAACTTTCTCCAGGTTTTCGTAATAGTGAAGAGCATCGGATTTTTGTGTTTTTGATGCCTCAAAGTCTCGGGTTTTCGTGTTTTTGAAGTCTCAAAGTCTCGGATTTTCGTGTTTTTGAAGCCTCAAAGTCTCGGATTTTCGTGTTTTTGATGCCTCAAAGTTTCGGATTTTCGTGTTTTTGATGCCCCAAAGTTTCGGATTTTTGTGTTTTTGATGTCTCAAAGTCTCGGATTTTCGTGTTTTTGATGTCTCGGAGTCTAGAATTTTTAAATATTGAACAGTAATAAAATATATGAGCTGATATATTCCTAGAATCTCAGGCTCGGATTTTAATATTTTACCATTCGCTACCCTTCAAGGTTCTCATCCTTGATAACTCGGCAACCGTGCATGTCATTAAAATAACTTTTCCCCCTCTAGGTTGATTAACCTAATTACATGCTATATTAAATAAAACACAGAAACAACGCCAAAACGTTAAAATGTGTGTCGGTTTTACAACTTATAACTTTGTATGGTTTCCAGCCCTCATTCCTTTGTCAAATGAGCGATTTGCTCAAAATTACTCTATTATTACGGTCTAAAGCTAAGGGCCAATATGTTTATTGTCTGTTTTCCCCCTCTGGTTTGATTCATTGGTCATATGTTAATATGGTCTCCCTATTTTCAAATGAATCGGCCACAAACTCACGTCGGTTTTAGACAATTTGTTTCGGTATTATTCAGGTTTCAAGACATTGGCAATGCTTTGTTGACGTGCGTTCTTTGTTTCAGCCATCACCGATAGAGCTTAATTATAAGCTAATTAATTAATTGTATTTGAATCGCGATAATCACATAGGTGACAAATTCTTTGTATTTTTGTAACAAATATGGATGGTTATACTATATATGGCGCACTAATGACATGTACAATTGTTTTATTGACATGACATGAACTCATAAATAATTAGCTCCACCCACAATGGTTTGGAATTTCTGGCGATGTAACACATCTACCCTGAGTATTCTCTTGTATTTATTTTTGGAGGTTACTACAAATATATTTAGATTTTTTTGATGTTACATTAATGACTTTTAAATGCTGCAAAACCTCTATGCCGTAATAGACCATTTTCATGTTATGTAGCACCGCTGTACTATTTGACAAAAGGCGCATTTGCATAAAGGAGAGCTGTTGATGGCCTTTGGATAAAGGTCGAAATATTCAAAGTACTAAAAATGACAAACCTTCTCACATTCCTCTTTATTAACAAATTGTATGCCCAAGTAAACATTTTTTTCAAATTTGCATTCACCTTGCACAAAAAATAATTGGCATTTTATTTATCGACTTGGGCTCCCTGTGTCATCATAGTATCATTTAATCAATATTTCCGTGTTGTGAAAAGAACAGGAAAAGAACATGGCTGCCGCGAGTCGTGATATAGTGTCTCTTCAAGATCTCTGCCTTATAACGGTTAGTTGTTATCTCTCTCCTATCAATATCTGGTCCGTTTATAGGCTTGTACCTCATGTACACTGCCAGAGAATCAAACACGTCAGTTCTTGGCTTTAGATGAAAATGAAATGAGCTGGATCCTCGACAACGAAAATATTAAGGTAGGGACGGTACATTCGCTGGACCCCCGACTTGGACCCCCGACTTGGACCCCCGATTTGGACCCCTAATATGGACCCCTAATATGGACCCCCATGTAAATCTGCATATATAATATATATAGAATGTACACAATAGCTGAAATGTACTTTGTAAATAAACCCATAAAATGCTACAAATGATTGTATTTTTTATGTACTGTAGTCGCTGGTCACGTTTTATTTACATAAAACTATCACGCTGATTCATGACGAGAAACATATGATACCAGATTTCTGATGATCAATTCCCTACTGATAGAGTTTTCATTAGTAAATTGTAAGCTTTTTGAAATATTCATCTGTAAATTAGTTTGAGATGTAATATTCTGAAATATATTTCCATGTTTGCGTTGGTTTGGTAGCCTGCGTGCAGCCCCTTTGTTTACCCGTAATAAGGGTCTGCGAATTATTGCAAGATTCCGTGTTCTGGACCCCCAGCCGAGTTGCACGATTATATATAACAGGCTCTGATTGGCTGCTACACCAGCTCATTCTTACATACTCTCTGATTGGCTCGAAAGCTCGTACTCGATGTCACGTCGAAAATCGTCAAATATAAGGACTGACATGGATATATAAGCTTCATACTTCGGTAAAAGAACAATTATTGATTGATGTAAAACATATCAAAATGCATCTGAAAAATATTTATAAACATGAATGGCATAGTGGTTGATATGTGAACAGTGAATAATATAATAGGGTATGGTATAGGTGATGAAGTATAATAATAATTACTCGGGCTACCTGTGGTAGCTCGAGTCTAAAAATGCAAACGGTTCTTCGTCGTCGTCGTCGTATTATTCTTTGTCGTGGTCCTCAAATTGGAGGGTCAGGTCCCAGGCGTTCCTAGTAGGGCATGACAGCGCATGGGCAACGATCGCTGACCGAAGGTTAATACGAACGAATAAATATCGATTGAAATGAAAACTTGTTTTTATTTTTGATATGATTGACGAGACTGACGATGATTGGCGTTGCATTATTTTGGATAACATGTGAAGACGATTCATTGTGAAAATGACGAGTAAATTGTTAGTGTCGAACATCGACTCGCGTTTACTCGTTTAACTCCGATTCCTCGATTCCTCGATTCCTCAGAAAGCTGTATATATTTTGGACTGATGATCACACATTCCCTATAAAGACGAGGATATCTTGGCCGGAATGATCCGCCGTTAATAGCGAAGTCCTTTCTAGCACAAAACAGAAGATGTGCCAGCAGAATTGCATTCGCTACGGCATATTATCAAGCACTTACGAACAGAAATCTTGAGTTTATTTCGATTAATGAGCTATTTTTGTTCTTCATAATGTCAGAGAACGTGACTTCCTTCACGAAGCCTACAAAGCGAACACCGTCAACATGGCATGAAAATATTCAAAACGGCCTGTCTGAAAACCACTCTCAAAGGCCCAAATCGCCTCAAAAATTACACAAATTGCTTTAGTAACTATCTATCTTTCTTGTTCTGACGTTCAATTTTCAAGAACAACTTCAAATTTTCGAAGCTTTCGAGTTTTCGAACTCTAGATCGCATTCTAACTTGCGTTAGAGCGTTATCAGTTTGATCCTGACTAACTGAATTTGCATCAGTTAGTTTCTATGTTTACTGTGGTACCTCTATTAAGCAGTGACCCTCGGGACTTTCCAAAGTGGCCTCTTAATAGAGGTTGGCTGATGAATACAGGTGTAGAATAGGTATATGAATAGATTTGGGACTTTTTATTGTGATCGCCTAATAGAGGGTGACCGCTTAAAAGAGGTACCACTATATATGTATTGTGCATGATCTATGTATGATACATTATGAATTTCAATCCCTCAGAATCCCTTCTGTTCAGTAGCCCGAGTAATCGCTCACAGAGCGTCCAGTTATGATATGAATAACAGTTCAAAAAAAAGTTCATCTACATCGAGTAGTAGAATTCAATATTTCGGCGATAAGTCGACGATAAACTTGAGAACTATCAACCCATACAGGGGCTCTGATAAATTTGTTACTTCCATAAGTAAGTTTTAGTGCATTTACTGCGGTTTTTTGGCATTTCCGAGCCATTTTAGATGAGACAACTTTTCGCCGCCTTTGAGCGGCCATCTTGTTTTCCTCGATCATGACACTAGTCTCTACTGCGCATGCGAGTACGAGCTTTCGAGCCAATCAGAGAGTATGTAAGAATGAGCTGGCGTAGCAGCCAATCAGAGCCTGTCAGTATATATAATCGTGCAACTCGGCTGGGGGTCCAGAACACGGAATCTTGCAATAATTCGCAGACCCTTATTACGGGTAAACAAAGGGGCTGCACGCAGGCTATGGTTTGGTGGTTGGAATATCTTTGTTTTACTGTGTTTTAAGTTGAAATATAAATATAAATTTGTGATGAAGTATCTAATCGCTTAAAATTAAAATTAAATTTAAAATTAAAATTCTTTGTAGGTGCGTGACATTATCATCGACCAAAAAATATACAAAAAAGCCAAATGTCCATTATCCTACAAACTAACGTAAAATATAAAAAAATTGTATCACTGCATGTGTCTGTGGCTTAGTCGTGTAGTAATTCGTAAAACAAGGTGTCACGCAACTTTATGTGGATCTGATTATTCGAGTTTTTCAAAAGGTCTGTCCTAAAGTTATACTTTTGAAATTTTCCCAAGGAAGCATACCCTACAGAATGAATGAATTTTGAATGAGTGAATTACTCAATAAATGAACGACATAAATAAATGGATGAAAGGATGAATCCGCGACAAGGGATGAATGATAAATAAAATAATCATGAATAAGTGAGTGATGAATGAATGACAACAACAACTTATCAGACATTGGACGCTTGTTGTCATCACGTTATGTCGATTTTGTCTGGTCAGTTAATGTCCTTTTGAGGGGGATATGGGAAGGGAGATGGAGTGGGATCATGCTTTAGTATCATGCCGTAGGCAAACAAATATATTATATAAAAAAACACATATATTTCAAAAATGTATTGAATATTTCCTCCAATTCCAGATGTTTTTTCAACCCCATCACAATAATGACCAATTCCTAAATTACTTTACATTTGAATTTATTTAATTTACTTCAGCCTTTTAACAATGAATTCTCGTAAAGCACCAGTTAGTGTGTTGCTTATACACAGTTGTACATTGTCTGCTTGAAAGTGTGGGTTTCTCTACAACACACAGTCTTTGCTTACATGATAGTGTTTATTTTCCACCTTTTGCAACCACTGCCCTCTTTGTTCGTGGAAGAAATGGTCTTTTTCTTTGTGACGTACACAATATAAGGCATCAAACTGCTGCCGAGCCCCTGGACCGTCTTTGAGGTGTGCCTTGCACCCGGCACAAACTCTAATATTGCTTTTAAGAGCGAGTCCGCGTGAAAACCATGCAGACCAGTCTACACCGTACATCACCGATTTTCTTCAAACTTAGCTCGATTCTACATCTTAGTTAACTTATTACTTTGGTGAATTTTTTTGGCTTTAAATTAAAAAGGCTTAAAGTTACAACCGTTTGAGTATTTTACCCTAAAAACGGTCAAAATTTGCATAAAATATACCTAACGTTTTACGGCCTCGTATTTCCTTTGCAGATTGTTTCCTGCACCAATATTCTGCCCACGTTTAGCACATTTTCTTATTAGTACTTTAAGTTGAATAAAAAGTCGTGAAACAAAAATTGGGTTGTTTTATAAAGGGTTGAGTTATTGCTATTTTTCAGCTTTGACGAAAAGTGTAAAAATATACTCTAGAAAAGAGCTATTTGCACCTATCCGGCAGTTATTCATATAACTTTGAAACCTTTATCAGATAGTATGATGATAGAGACAATGTTTTATCGAAAAAAAAGTCTGTAAAGTACTTATCTTTCAAGCGAAAAATAACTAAGAAAATGATGAAATTTACATTGTTTGAAGTTGTCACGTGACAAAACTAAATATACAACAAATCTACAACACGCTAAATATGATCCCAATATAATGATAATAATGATAATAATCAATTATATGAATTAAAATAATGATATTCATCATTATATAAGATAATGTTACAACAAATAACTAAGTTTTAGGCTTGTAAGCCGAATACAGTAATGTTTTGTCTGTCTACCTTCGGCTTTCCTATGTCTGGTAAAAACGATATTTCATAATATTTTTTTCACAATATTATCATTTTTTGAAATAAAATAATTTTTACAGTATTAGAATTATGCATTTATTAACCTCACACACAACATGTTAAAGAAATTATTGAGCTCATGCGGTTGCTAAAAACAGAAACAGACAAATGTACCAGTGTACTATATAAAACTATGTAACCTTTTTGATTTACTATTTTCCTGATTATGATCATATTTTGCTTCAAGTGTTCTCTTTGTTGTTTTGCATAAATTTGAAATTGACATTTGACTAATTGGCATGTTTGGTAGACACCGACATTTTAAATTCTCATTTTACGTGCATTAGTTGAGGTTAATTTTGACATACAGTAATTATTTTATGGCGGTTTTCTCTTTTCACAATCTTTCTGTGGAAAATTATGGAAGTTTTCGAAGAAACAATGACACCTGTTTTGTTTTGCTACCTTTAAAATCTTGTACAAAGATTATCTGCACCCATCTACTTTGCTGTTTAAAAACTTCTTCCAAAGATGTGAAGTACGAGTGGGAACTTTGTCTTTTAAGAGCTGGTGTTTTTAAAACTGAAAATACAGATGATATGACAATATGTCCGCTGCATAGAGACCACTTTGGTTTAGGCTGGCGTCCCAGTCGAGTCTGTAAGCATCCTCAACACGATTCTAAACAAAAGCCTGCCAGAGGTGGACATGCAAAGCGTATTTCTCAAGAGATGTTCGAAACATGGGGAATGTTATGCGAAATTGGTCAAGGTATTGTTACATCTAAGTAAGGGTTGCATTTTCGATCCCATCTGAGTTTCGGTGAAATTAAAAATACTAAATAGTTTATTATATCGTTTAAAGGAATTTTCATTGAATACTATATATATTGACAACTAGTATTGAAGAGCTTTGAATTGAGCCGTTTCTTTTTTACGTTGAGATATCTAGTACTCACTAGATAATACTAGTACTAGATATCTAGATATCTAGATATCTAGTACTCACTAGATAATACTAGTACTCACTAGTGAATAAGATGAATCTGGATTACCATCGATTTTTAAGTATTAAAATACTTGCCATTCCCGCCAAACGACTGTGAAGCGATTCTCTTCCGTCAATCAAACATAATTGGTCTAGTCTAGTGATAATTACTATAAACAACTGACAATGTGAACAAAAAAACAGCTAGGTAAAAAATATTATTTCAAATAGAATAGTTGTCCAAAAAATATACATTTATTTAGTTTTAACGTTCTGATACCCGTAGAATACATCGTTAGGCTAAAACTTGTTTTCACTGACATTAGTATGCAAATATTTTAATAGACAATTTGTTTGACGGAAGAGAATCGCTAACTCACTTTGCGATCTCTGTTGGGCCGGCATTAATTTATTTTATTGTTATTATCACTATTATTTCATTCCATTTTTTATGTCATAATAACATGCTTTTCTGAAAGTTAACTCTAAAATGGTTAACGACCGGGAACCAGTTCATGACAGTTGATTGTTTAGTACTGATAATCACACTTGGCTACGCTGTCGTTGTCATTTGGATAATTTCCACGTTTTCGACTTTTATTTTACGAATCTGCTGTCTTAAAGATGTAAGTTTCGAATATTTATACATATTAAAATCAACTCAAGGCTCTTTGTTGTAATTTGAACCATTTGATCAGCTTAGCATTATCGTTGATGCAAACTCGGCATGTTTTTGTGTGTATTTCTTTCGGAAAAAAAAACAGCGTATAGTTAAGATATCTTAACATTGTACATTTATGACTCTTTCTTAAATCGCCCTACTTCATTAGCTGTTGTTTTTAGGTAAGTATTTTAAAACTTATCGGCTTTTTTAGTCGCAAATGGTCATTAGTCTTATAATTGGATACGTGTAAAAACGCGAAATTCGTGATACTGTATCTCTTCACCCTTAAAACTTTACAGAATTTTTTTTTCTTTGTATTTGTTAACCATTATCAGTTGAACATAAAAGTCAAACTTTGTTGTTCAAAGTTGGTGTAAATTTCAAGCAATTTTTATCGTTCGTCTGACTACAT